>CM035425.1:152500852-152910852 GCA_020310875.1 Ceratopteris richardii | reverse complement strand
TGAGGTAAACCCATATCACAAGCAAGACGAGAAAGCCACAATGCTTCCTTACATGCCTCACTTGCTGCAACATACTCTGCTTCTGTGGTGGAAAGAGCTGTACATTCTTGAAGACGAGATCTCCAAGAGATAGCACCTCCAGCAAAATGAAAAATGTACCCTGATGTAGACTTAGGATTGTCTACACAACCAGCATAGTCAGAATCTGTGTAACTAATAATGGATGCTTTCCCTCTACCGAAGCATAGACACTTGTCCTTAGTGCTACTCAGATATCTCAAAATCATTTTGACCGCTTCCCAATGTTTCTTGCCAGGATTAGACATATGTCTGCTCACAACTCCCACTGCAAATGCAATGTCTGGTCTCCTAGCTACCATAGCATACATGAGACTACCAACAACAGACTGATAGGGAATTTTGGTCATGAATTCCTTTTCCTCATCTGATTTGGGGCAGTCATCATTGCTCAATTTCACATATGTGGGTAAAGGTGTACTCAATGCCTTTCCACCCTGCATATTGAATCGGTGAAGTACTTTGGATATGTACTCACTTTGAGACAAGTATATGCATCTTTTACTCCTATCACGAGTAATGTGCATGCCAAGAATATGTTTGGCATCCCCCGAATCCTTCATATCAAATGTCTGACTCAACTTCTTTTTGAGAAGTGACAAATCATAAGAGGACTTCCCAGCAATCAACATATCATTGACGTAAAGTATCAAGCATATCAAGCTGCCATTGAAACATCTCTTTGTGTAGAGACAATGATCCTCATTGCTCCGAGAATAGCCTTGGGACTTCATAAAAGCATCAAACTTTTGGTACCATTGTCTAGGAGACTGTTTAAGTCCATACAAGCTCTTCTTGAGCTTACAAACTAGACTTTCCTTGCCGGGAACTACATAACCCTCTGGTTGTTCCATATAGATCTCATCTGTAAGATCTCCATGCAAGAAAAGCTGTTTTCACATCCATTTGGACTAGCTCTAAGTCCTCCATTGCAACGAATCCAAGCAACATGCGCAAAGTAGTCATCTTGACCACTGGAGAGAAGATTTCCTCAAAATCAACACCATGTTGTTGCTTAAAACCCTTTGCAACAAGTCGTGCTTTATATTTTGGAGAAGCACTATCTGATGTGAATTTCAGCTTATATACCCATTTACATGGTAAAGCTTTTCTGCCCTTTGGCAAAGGTACTAAGTCCCAAGTACCATTCTTGTGAATAGAATCCAACTCACTCTTCATGGCACGCTCCCACTTGACATGATCCTCTGTCTGCATTGCCTCTTTGTAGCAAGAAGGTTCCCCGACATCTGTTAGCATAACAAAATCTAAACCTGGAACATATCTATGAGGTGGATATGAGACACGTGCAGAACGTCTCAATGGTTGCTGAACAAGAACATGTGCAGACTGATCTGAATGGACATTCTCTTGAACATACCTATGTGCAGCATTTTTATGCATGCTAACCGGAGGACTAGTATCCTCAAACACCACTCTTCTCACTTCAACCTCCTTAATGGGCTGTTTATGCATCTTAGACTCATTAAAAATGACATCACTACTTCTGATCACTGACCGTGTTTCAGGATCCCATAAGCGATATCCAAATTGTCCTTCTCGACCATATCCAAGAAAAATGCATTTCTTTGACTTATGGTCCAACTTTTGTCTAAGATTCTTGGGTATATGAACATATGATTCACACCCAAAAACTCGAAGATGATCATAATATGGTGGTTTCCCTGTCCATAACTCTTGTGCCACTTTCAGACCTTTCGCAGTACTAAGTGAAAGGTTAATCACATGAACTTCAGTCAATACTGCTTCTACCCAAAAACCTTGTGAGAGGTTTGCATGATGCAACATAGAGACTACTCTATCTTGAATAGTTCTATTCATCCTCTCAGCTACACCATTCTGTACTGGGGTATAAGGAGCTGTAAACTCTCTACGAATCCCTCTAGACTGACAGAAAAGGCTGAATTCATGTGAGGTATACTCACCCCCATTATCTGAACGTAAAGCCTTAAGCTTAGTTCCTTTTTCAGTCTCAATTGAAGCAAGCCATTTTCTGAAAGTAGGGAATACATCATCCTTTGATGTGATAGGATATACCCAAACTTTTCTAGTAGCATCATCTATGAAAGTGACACAGTAAAGAGAACCACCTAAGGACCTAGTGGGCATAGGAACACACAGATCTGTATGAACGAGATCTAAAGGCTGAATTGAAGAGTCAATGTGCGTTCTATGCACATTTCTAGTTTGCTTTCCATATTGACAATGCTCACAAAATGAGAAATCAGAGAAAGATAACACATGTAAGTAGCCAGAACGAGAAAGATTTTCCATTCCACTACGAGATATATGGCCCAAACGACCATGCCAAATACAAGCCATAGGCTGTTTAGTAACAGCTAACAAGTGTTCTTTCTGTGATACAAATAAAGGATAAAGTGAGCCAACTTTGCTTCCTTTTGCAATAACCATATTGCCCTTTGATATACGAAAGGACTGAGGATAGAAGACCACCTTGTAACCAAGGTCATCAAGTTGACCAACTGACATCAAACTGCGTGATAACTGAGGTACACAACATACATTATGCATAGTAAATTTTGAACCATCAATGAACTGCACAACCACATCTCCAATCCCCACAACATCACACTGGTAAGAGTCACCAAGTCTCACGGTACCAAGAGACTTTGCTGCATAATTAGAGAACCATTCTCTATGTGGTGTCACATGGAAAGAAGCACCAGAATCTATCAGCCAGGTGTGGGAAAGAGAATCAGCCATAAGTGCCTCAGATGGCATAGTACTATCAAGTGTCAACACATCAGCATCATCAGAAATAGCATTAATTTCTTCAATCTTCACAGTCCAAGTAGATGGTGCAGGTAACTGTTTAACATGCCCATCAACATTCTGTCCTTTACCTTTAGCATTCTTTAATGCATAACAGTCTTTCTTCATGTGTCCTTTCTTTTGACAATAATGGCATTCGATATCCCTCTTCCTTGATTTACTTCTACTCTTATTCCATTGACCATTCTTTTCCTTGTTCTTGCTCCTGCCACGTTGTTGATTCTTTCCTTGGTAAGAATCACGAACATTATATGCATCTCCACTCTGAGTGCCAACCATAGATTTTCTACGAATCTCCTCACTCAAGAGTGCTCCACATATGTCATCATAGACGAGTTTACCACCAGGTGCACAATTGCTAATAGCTGTGCAAAACGTATCCCATGATGATGGTAGGGTGCATAACAGCAATACTGCTTTCATTTCATTATCCATATCCATTTTCTGAGCCTGTAACTGGGAGAATATAGCATCAAACTCATTTAGATGAGCAGCAACACTATCTGTGTCCTTCATACGAAGGTCATATAATTTTCTCATCAGATACACTTTATTTGATGCCGTCTCTTTTTCATATGTATTGCATAACTTCTTCCAAAGCTCCTTTGCACTTTCACAGTCTAATACTGTAAAGTAAACATTATCTGCCAAGCGCAAGCGAATCGTAGACCTGGCCATTTCATCTAACTCATCATCTTCATCCATGTCAGCAGGCTTCTTTGAAATCCCATTTACTGGCTTCCATTGCCTCCTTTGAATCAACACATCTTTAATCTGATTCTTCCATAGAGCAAAGTTTGTGCCATCAAATTTTCGGATCTCAAAATGGTCTTTGCCCTCCAAGTTATAGCTCCTCCTCGGAACACTAGCACTAGACCCTGATCCACCGGATGTGCTTGAGACCTCTGATGCCATGATCGTAGAGAACTGAATAGAATGATAATGGAGCTAGAAGAGTCCAAACACCAACAAATAAGTGTATCAAGGAGTAAATCGACCACTGTATAGTTGACTAAACCAGAAATCTGGAAAACTTTTGCCAGAGTATCCTCTGCAAAATTAGCATATGACCAGTGTCAAAGTATCATAAAACTGCAAGTACTGACATGTCTACCTGCATAGTGAATCACTGACTCCACTGCATATAATCAGTTACCCAATAGAAGCCAACTAGGCTTATCGAGCACCTATGAACAACTATCATACATCTCCTATGGCGAGGTTGGGTAAGTCTTCCACCTGCATCAGCGAAGAGAGCCCGACATCTGGGTGTCTCCCAGTTAAGAAAACCTCACCACGACCCTCTTTATCAAATGTAAAAGGCTTTATGCAAAGAACGTAACCGCTATATCAATGACCACATGGACGTACATAAGCGGTATCCACAGAAGCGTACATGGTGTCTATGTGCTCAATATATGCAGTAAAATGACACTAAAAGGCTGAATACACAGCCCCAAAAACTAGCCAATAACACCTGCAAGTGTCTGTCAACTCTGATGTTTTAGGCTTCCTGCATAAATTTGCAGCGATTGCTCCCACCAAAACTGAAAAACCCCTCGAGAAACCTGTAGTTTTACGAGTGGCTGAAAATATAGCCCCAAAGGTTGATATTTATTGTCTGAGGAGTAGAAAGAACACTCTTCTTGATGTTCTTGGACCTGTGTGAAGAGAACTATGTGCAAAAGTACTCCGAAATGGCTCCAAAAAACACCCCAAAATTGCTTCAGAAATAGGCTTTGAAAGCAAAAAATGAATCTTTGAGGGACCAAAACTTGTTCAAGGTAATGTCAACCTTAGTCTTTCCCCTTCTTCAAACACCACAAGAGTGTAGCTTAGTGGCAAGAGATTGCCACGGTTAAGCGAGCTCTGGGGGGAACAGTATTGGGATGGGTGACCTCCCGGGAAGTACCGGGAACCTCTATATTCCTTGATCGTTGAGGTCCTCCCTCGCGTGCCACCAACGGTGCCAACGGTGACTTCGGGGACTCGGATGACAAGGTATGCCAAGGTCTATGCCATATATATATGTGTGTGTGTGCATGTGTGTGTATGCATGTGTATGTATGTTTATGCATGTGAGAGCCTATGCATATGCATATGTATGTGTATGCATATATGTATGTATGTGTGTGTACACATGTGTGTGCATGTATACGTGTGTGCATATATGTATGTATGTGTGTGTACACATGTGTGTGCTGTATACGTGTGTGTATGTATGTATGCATATGTGTATGTAATATTTATGCATGTGTGTGTATGTATCTCTATGTCTCTCTCTTTCTCTCTATGTATATCTCTCTCTTTATCTCTCTCTCTCTCTCTTTCATCCCTCTATCTCTCTCTTTCTCTCTCCATCATCTCTCTCTCTCTCTCTTTCTCTCTCTCTCTCTCTTACTTATTCTCTCTCTCTCTCTCTCTCTCTTTCATCTCTCTCTCTCTCTCTCTCTCTTTCTTTCTATCTATCTCTATTTATAATAAAGAACAAAACAATCAATTACATCGATGTAATTATTTTGATTCATCAAAGCCCAATCGATGTTTTCTCTTGTCAAATTCCAAAGAATGGATGCCAAAAAACTCCTGCAAAACAAAAGAAAAGATAAATTAAAAAAGAGAAGACATAGAGAAAGAGAGAGAGTGAAAGAGTATGAACATCACTTACCAAGATGCAAGAGAGAGAGAAAGAGATGTGTGTGTAGGGAGAGAGAGAGAGAGAGAGAGAGAGAGAGAGAGAGATGTGTGTAGGGAGAGAGAGAGAGAGAAAGCGATGTATGTATGCATGTGTATATGTGTGCACATATGTATGTATTATGTGTATGTGTAAAAATAAAAAACCCTAATCCTAAAACCCTCACCCTAAAACATGTATATGTGGGTATGTGTGTATGTATATCTAATGTTGTGTATGTGTATGTGCATGTATGCATGTGTGTGTATACATATGTGAGTGTGTATATATATGTGTGTGTGTATGTAATATGCATGTGTGTATGTATGTATGTGTGTGTACATACATATGTATGTGTATGTATGTATGCATATGCATGTGTGTATGCACATATGTGTGTGTATACATATGTGAGTGTGTATGTATATGTGTGTGTGTATGTAATATGCATGTGTTTATGTATGTATGTGTGTGTGTATGCAATATGCATGTGTTTATGTATGTATGTGTGTGTGTACATGCAAATATGTGTGTATGTATGTACGAAAATGCATGTGTGTATGTATATATGTGTGTGTACATGTATGTATGTATATGTGTGTGTATATATATGTATGTGAGTATGAGTATGCATATGGGTATGTATATGTGTGTGTATATATACGTATGTGAGTATGAGTATGCATATGTGTGTGTATGCATATGAATGTGTGTATATAATATGCATGTGTGTATGTAATATGCATGTATGTATGTATATGTGTTTTTGCATATGCATGTGAGTATGTAATATGTATGTGTATGTATATGCATGTGTGTATGTAATATGTATGTGGGCGTGTATGTAATATGCATGTGTGTATGTAATATGTATGTGAGTATGTGTGTGCATATGTATGTGTATGTATGTATGCATCTCTCTATCTCATTCTCTTTCTATTTCATATCTCTCCCTCTTTCATCTCTCTCTCTCTTTCATTCTCTCTCTATCTCTATCTCTCTCTCTTTCTCGCTCTCTCTCTCTCTATCTCTCTTTCTCTCTCTCTCTCTCTATCTCTCTCTTTATGATTCTCCAGATTTCTCTCTTTGTTTCATCTCTCTCTATGTCAATCGAAAACAAAACAGTCACTCGAAAGAACTTGGAGAAGCTTGTAGAAGGTAGGAAAATGCATTTTGAAGCGACAAAGTTTGGTCTAGCCAACCGGCACAAGACCAACCCTTGAGCTTATGGAAACTCAAATATAAGCATGTGATAAGTGAAAAGAAACACACTATGTACTTTGGAGCATCAAGGAGAATGAGTTGATACGAAACAGATAGGTTCGCGGGTCGACTAGCTCAATAAACTTATTATCTATGGAAGAGACAATGAACTTCAAATGCCCATAGCCACCAGCCTGATTACAATTAGAAACAATCCTTTTATGGGAGTGATACACATAGCGTTGAGTGTATAGAATGCACAAAAGTATAAGGAATAAGTAAAATATGCTATAGGAATGAATGAGACATTTACCTGTGGCACTTCCTATTTTTTAGGAATAGATAGAGATCAACCCCAATATAGAAAAACTCAAATTTCTCCCACTTCACGAAACCAAATGCTATGAAAATTTATAGGCATAAACTAGAGACTAATAAATTTCCAATGAGCCATCTTGCACATAATTTTGAGTTCTAGAGAGAGAGCAACAACCTCTACAAGATTATTGTTGGCCAAGAAGATGATGCAGAGAATTGAAGGAGCAAGACAATGATGGTCACAAGTGTATGTATATTGCTTCCATGTAATGTACAAGTGATTTCAAGTCTTTATATAGACTCTAGCAGTGTTCCAAGACTTCTACAAGTGAATTTTGAATTCAAATGAAGGTGGGAATGGTTGTTGGAGGGAATCAATTCACTTTCCTACAATCTAGAAAAAGTGAAGATCTAGTTTGATCTACTTTTAGGTGATTGATTGCTTGATTGAATGCAACTTCAAACACCACAAATTCGTGGATTTGGGCTATATCTTTCTACCTTTACATGTTTAAAGCTGAAGGCTTTTACAATGGTAAATGAACCATAAAAAATCTCTCAAAAAAAATACAATAAATGCAGTTGGAACAAAAGAAATGTCAATCTCCTTTTCCATGAGCTTCTCCCTGATGAAGTGGTAATGGACTTCTATGTGCCTGGTTCTTGCATGGAAAAAAGGATTTGCTGCTAGATGCATGGAACTTACATTATCTCCAAATATGTGAGGTTTGGAACTCACAAGTCCCAAATCTGTATACAATGTTTTTAACCATATTGCCTCTTGAGTTGCTATGGTCAATCCTCTATACTCTGCTTCAGTTGAGGATAAAGCAACTCTTGTTTGCTTCTTGGAACTCCATGACACTAGCTTCGAACCTGCAAATGCTAAGTAACCAGATGTACTTTTTCTATAATCCTTAGCTCTTGCCCAATCTGCATCTGAATAAATTTTGGTATCCAATTTGAGGAATAAGGATAGAATATATCTTCGTTGATTGTAATTTTGAGATACTTAAGTACTCTCTTAGCCGCATCCATGTGTGGTCTTCTTGGTGACTGCATGAACTGACTAAGCACTCCCACACTATATGAGATGTCTACCCTTGTATGAGTAGCATATATCAAGCTACCTACCAAGCTTTGCTATTCTTTTAGGTCTTCAATTTTCTCACCTTCATAAACACTTAGTTTATGATTCATCTCCAAAGGTGTACCTGCAGGTTTAGTATTATCCATTTTGAACTTGAGAAGAAGATCCTGAATGTATCTTCTTTGAGTCAAATACATTCCTTCATCTGTATATATCACATTCATACCTAGGAAATATGTGAGCTCACCTAGGTCACTGATTTTGAACTACAATTACATGTGTCTCTTGATCCTTTGAATGCCATTTAGATCATCACCTGTCACAATAATATCATCTACATATACACATAGATAGATAACCTCATTGTGATCCCTTTTGATGAATAGAGAAGGATCTCAGCTGCTAGCTTTGAACCCTTGATCTTGAAGATATGTAACCAACTTGTAATTCCAAGCTCTTGGAGCTTGTTTCAATCCATATAATGGTTTCTTAAATCTGTAAACATAAGATGGATGATTAGGGTTTCAAAACATGGTGGTTGTGACATGTATACCTCTTCACTTATCCAACCATTTAAGAATGAATTTTTCACATCAAGTTGGAGGAGTCTCCAATTCCTTGCAGCAGCTACACTTATCAATGTCCTGATTGTAGTCATCTTTGCAACTGGTGAGAATGTTTCCTCATAGTCTATACCATGAGTTTGTGAGCATCCTTTGGCAACTAATCTTGCCTTGTACCTGCAAACTGATCCATTTGAATTTCTTTTAACTTTATATACCCATCTGCAACCAATTACCTTTTGATTCGGCGACATTGGAACCAAATCCCAAGTGTCCATCTCCTTTAATGCATCTATTTCTTCTTTCATGGCCTTTTCCCAATTAGGGTTTCCCTTTGCCTCTTCATAGGTTGAGGCTTCCTTTGAAATAGAGTCTTTTTCCAAGTATATTAAATGCTTCGTAATAAATGTGGAATCATATCCATACCTTTCTGGTTGTTTCTTCTCTCTTGCTGATCTTCTAGGTACTTGTTTGGAGCATTCTCCAACCTCTTGCATCTTTGCTTTGCCTCTTGACTTCCATAGCTTGTAATCCTTTTATCTTTCATCTTGTTCATCGTCTGTATCACTTCTTGGATCTTGGACCTGTGTATCATGCTTACTTCCTAATTGATGAGAGTCAGAATCAAGATCATGTGGTAGTGTTACCTTTTGTTTGTCTTCATCATACCAAGACCTGTGTTCTTCAAACACAACATCTCTACTTGTAGTGAATTGCTTGGTTGAATGATTGAAAAACCTGTAACCCATCTGAGTTGAATCATATCCAATGAACACTGCCTTTGTTTCCCTTTCATCTAACTTACCTCTTATTTGTGATGGTACATGAACATAAGCTAAACAACCAAAAACCTTGCAATGTCCAAGACTAGGTTTTCTTCCATGCCATGCTTCATAAGGAGTCATACCTTGAAGTGATTTGGATGGTAGTCTATTGACAAGGTACACAGTAGTTGAAATAGCTTCTGGCCATAGATAATGTGGCAACTTCTTCTCTTCTAGCATTGTTTGGGCTGATCCAACCAATGACTTGTTTCTCCTCTCTGCAATTCCATTTAGTTGAGGAGAGTACCTATTAGTCACTTCCCTTTTGATACCTTTGTCATGCAAGAACTCATCAAACTCTTTGGAGAAGTATTCTCCCCCATCAGATCTGAGCTTCTTTAGTGATCTACCTATATGATTCTCCACATGTGCAAGATACTTCTTGAAGCAATCAAACACTTCATTCTTACTCTTGATAAAGTATAAAACAGTCCATCTACTATGTTCGTCAATAAACGAGACATAATACCTTGATCCTGCCAATGAAGGTTCTTTCCTTGGTCCCCATACATCTGTATGTACTAAGTCCAATAAGTTTTTGTGGATGTAGCCTTTCTGGTTGAATGGTTCTCTTTGTGCCTTCCCAATCTGACATGCATCACACATGTTGATCATGTGTTGCTTTGATATGTTTGGTAGTCCTAGAACACTTTTATCCCTGCATAGATCCTTCAAGGTTCTTTCATTCACATGAGAAAGTCTCTTATGCCACACTTCAAGCTCACTTAGGGTTTTAGACCCAAAGTTGAATAGAGCTATGTTCCTAGTTATTCCTACTTCAAAAGTAAAGAGCCTACCATGCTTCTCACCTCGGGCTATCTTTTTGAAGCCTTGACATGGATCTTCCACAAAAGCTCCATGTTGGGTGAACTTGCAAGCCTTTTTCAACTATTTGGCCTACACTTATTAGGTTTTTAGTGATAGTGGGTACATAGAGAACCTTACTTAGAATGTTTGTCCTACCATTGGAAGCTTTGAAATTACCAATCTTCTCCACATTGTGCTTTGTTTCATCCCCTGTTTGCACTTCATGTCTATGCTTTGGACTTTTCAAATCAGATAGAAGAGCAATGTTGCCTGCAACATGATTCAAACATCTTGAATCTATGTAGAACAAATGATCATCTTCTTTACCTTCTTTGTGGCTTAGATTCATGAGAAGCAATGAGTCTTCATGTGGTTGATCGTCTGAATAATTGTTGTAATCCCTTCTATTATAGCCTCTACTGTTATTGTTGAAGTTGTGTCCACCTCTACCTCTATTGGTGCCATATCCACCTCTTCCACTTCCTTTTTGGGTCTTCCCATTGAACCAGCAATTCTGAGTGGTGTGGTTGGCCTTATCGCATATGGCAATGGGTTGAAAATTCTGACCTTTGGCTTTTTCTTGCTTTGGTCCTTTCTTCTTCCCTTTCCACTTGCTCTTGCTTGTGAAGTTGGCCTGGGAGGTCTCTTCTTCATCTTCTTCCTTCTTCTTGCCTTTCTGCTTCTTATCCTCCTTATCTGCATATAGAGCACTAGTTGAATTACCATGATAAGAGTTACCTTCCTTTATGCTATTGTTGGCTTCTTGATTGAAGAGTTGTCCAAGAAAGATGTTGAAGTCTGGAGTTTGCACATCCATGATGAGATCATAAGTCATCGTGAAGGATTGCCATTGCTTATCACTTCTAATGCCATTGAGAATTTGCCTCATGATGACCTCTTCTTCAATGAGCTCTCCAATGGATGCTAACTGATTCGCAACCTCCTTGACCTTAGTAACAAACTCTATGATGGTTTTTTTAGGTGTCTTCTTCATTTGGTTGAACTCATTCCAAAGATCATTCTTTCTTGCTTTGCTACTAGCAGAAAAGAAAGTCTCGAGTACATCCCGAGTCTCTTGAAATGTCTTGCATCCTCTAATATGTGGTAATAGAAAGTCAGAGATAGAGTTTAGTATGTATAAACTTGCTTGAGCATTTCTTGTGCACCAAAGTGTGAGCTTATCTGTCTCCTCTTGTGTTGGTCCTCCTTTGGATCTTGGAATAGGCATAGCTTCATCACCTGCTATAATTCCATAAAGATTTCTACCTTGCAAATAGGCCTCCATCCTGATTTGCCAAGCTGCGTAGTTGTGTCGATCAAGCTTCTCGATTAGTGAGGGAAAGCTGTCACCCATCTTGATCTAGCTCTGATTCCACTGAAACAACTTGGAGAAGCTTGTAGAAGGTAGAAAAATGCATTTCAAAGCGACGAAGTTTGGTCTAGCCAACCAGCACAAGACCAGCCTTTAAGCTTTTGGAGACTCAAATAGACCTTATAAGCATGTGATAAGTGCAAAGAAATACACTATGTACTTTGGAGCATCAAGGAGAATGAGTTGATACAAAACAGATAGGTTCGTGGGTTGACTAGCTCAAAAAACTAATTATCTATGGAAGAGACAATGAACTTCAAATGCCCATAGCGACCAACATGATTACACTTAGAACAAATCCTTTTATGGGAGTGATACACATAGGGTTGAGTGTATAGAATGCACAAAAGTATAAGGAACAAGTAAAATATGCTATAGGAATGAATGAGACATTCACTGGTGGTACTTCCTATTTTTTAGGAATATGTCGAGATTGATCTCGAGACAAAAAAACTCAGATTTCTCCCAATCTACTAAACCAAATCCTATGAAAATGTATAAGCATAAACTAGACACTAATATCTTTCCAATGAGCCATTGTGCACACAATTTGAAGCTAGAGAGAGAGAGAGAGAGAGAGAGAGAGAGAGAGAGAGAGAGAGAGAGAGAGAGAGAGAGAGAGAGAGAGAGAGAGAGAGAGAGAGAGAGAGAGAGAGAGAGAGAGAGAGAGAGAGAGAGAGAGAGAGAGAGAGAGAGAGAGAGAGAGAGAGAGAGAGAGAGAGAGAGAGAGAGAGAGAGAGAGCAGCAGTCTCTCCAAGATTATTGTTGGCAAAGAAGATGATGCAGAGAATTGAAGGAGCAAGACAATGATGGTCACAAGTGTATGTATATTGCTTCCATGTAATGTAGAAGTGATTTCAAGTCTTTATATAGACTCTAGGAGTGTTCCACGACTTCAACAAGTGAAGTTTGAATTCAAATGAAGGTGGGAATGGTTGTTGGAGGGAATCAATTCACTTTCCTACAATCTAGGAAAAGTGAAGATCTAGTTTGATCTACTTTTAGGTGATTGATTGCTTGATTGAATGCAACTTCAACCACCACAAATTCGTGGGATTTGGGCTTTATCTTTCTACCTTTACATGTGTAAAGCTCAAGGCTTTTACAACGGTAAATGAACCATAAAAAAACTCTCAAAAAAATACATAATTGAGCATAAGAAAAAACTCTCCAATGGATATTCTTTTGACGTGATAGCCTTTGATGTAGATAAAATCCACCTCAAGCATAATGTAAGCTTGATGTTCCAACATCACTTATATCGATGTAATTGTTTGGAGCGTTGTCTTCAAAGTCCACGTAATGTTGTCCTTCGTCGAGTTCCAAAGAACTAACACCAAAAAGCTCTTGAAAAACTAAAGAGAAGAGAAATTTTTGTCCATTCTAGTTTGAACAAACAATTAAAACAAAAACTCTATAAATAGAGAGAGCTCACTTCATTTCACACTTTTTGAAACTCAAGAGAATGGCACACACCAAGCAAACTGCAAGGAAAGATCACAGCTCTTTCCTAGCCCTCATCTAGGGACACAATGCCCACCATGGTTGTAACCACCCCAAAGACCCCGAAGTGGTTCCCAGAGCACATCTCTGCATGTGTCACATGATGGCACACCACGTGGGAGCAATCCATCATGAGAACATGAAGTGTCCAATAGACAAGAGTATTTCAATCCAAGACAATTAGAGTCAGATTCAGATGATGAGCCACCAACAAGGCCAGCCATCAAGGCAAGACCTAAACGAAAGCTGATGAGAAGGGTTGTATTAGAGAGCGATGAGGAGTCATCCACGAATGACAAAAGCAGCAATCAACCACCATTGAATGATATGCAAACTCCAATGAGCCATAGGGTGACACATGAAGGCAAGACACTTGCACAAGGATAAGGGCAAACACCAACAGACGAGGAAACGGAGCAACGTCAACAACCACATGGGCAACAAAATGTGCAAGATGAAGCTGGACCCTCACATCATGTACATCGGAGAAAGAAAAAATATCAACCACGACGTAGACCTCGATAGCCAAACATACCTCCCAACACAAGAGCTCCACAAAGAAGAAGGAGGCACTACAGGGCTTTTGCAAAGATACGACACTACCAAAAGTCTGTTGAACTACTCATACCACAAAGAGCTTTTGCAAGGGTAGTAAAAGAAGAACTACAAAGCTACTCTGCAGGTCTATGAATACAAGGGATAACGCTTGAAGCGCTTCAAGAGGCAGTTGAATCCTACCTCATCTTCATGCTTGAGGACTCTAACATGTGTGCTATCCATACCAAGAGAGTAAGCTTAGAACCCAAGGACATTTAGCTAGCAAGAAGAATTAGAGGAAATAACCCATGACATGTGTATATTCTACCCTTTGATAGGCCTTCTTTGTGATGTAATACTATGATTAATAGAAAATTTTGTTTTTTCCTATATGTTCTTTGTGTCTTTTTTTTCTCTATCTTAGTCTCTCTATCTTTGACTCTCCACCATAAGTGTATGCAAATAACTTTTGTTTTAGTCAGTTATATATGGAATGAGTTGAACTTGCATGCATTTGCCTATTGTGTTTTTATAGATATGTACATGTTGTACCTAATATTGCCCCAGAGGTCATTTTCATGAAAAAAAAAACCCAGCCACAAAAATGGGGGATTCAACCCTACAACTTTTTTGGAGGGTTAAATCCCGCATTTCTTTGGCTGAGGGTTTTTTTGCATTTTTTGGCCTTGTTTATGCACCCTATGTATAGATGAGATGTTAAATGTGTATAATACAGAGGTAAGTCACTCCAGGTAATCTTTAGCTTGCTCAGACTTCAATGTATAGTTGATTCCACCCATAAGCAAGAGAAATTGAATAGTATCATACTCTCCTACACTTTGTAGCCCTCATAAAAACTAAAAAAGGCCAAAAAAGCCCTAGGCACAAAAACACGGGAATCAGCCTTGCCAGAAAAATGCTGGGTTAATTCCCGTGTTTTTGTGGTTGGTGCTTTTTTGGCCTATTTTATGCTTTTTAAGATACCACAGACCATAGGCAACACTTAGATGAAGAAAAAAACTTAAAATTACATAGAATTTGTGGAGACAATGGTAGCCTCAATTTATGAAGCACATTTCATACATAGTACTAGACAAAATAGGAAAAAGTAAAGTTTGTATTATGCAAACATTTATATCATTTGTCAACTGCCTTCAATTTCTCTACAAGTTTCTTTCTCCTTTGGAGAGATTGAGGCAGCTAGTAAGTCAATACAGATCTTGATATTACATGGGGGCCTTGAATTCCCAGACCCATGGAAAAACCTATTTGCCCTAGTACTTTTCCTCTAAAGTTAAGTCTTAATGTAGTTGCAACTAAGGATTTCCTAACCAAAATGACACAATTAGTGCCTTGGGTAACTCTACATAGACACAAAATTTTGCTAAGGGCCTTCAACCACCAAGTCATGAAGTGCCCATCCGGACTATAGTCTTTATGTATGATAACAAAATCATCTTTTGGCAATTTTTCGATGTAGTTTGCTAAGGATGAACCACTCCCACAAGAAGCTCGATCCCCACCAGATCTTGCCGCAAACTTATCCAGCTCAATTGCTTCCTATTAAGAAAAAATAAGAATTCAAGATCTTACTTTGTTAACTTCAATTATTCATTTATTTAATTTAATTACCACTTACATCATGAAGCTTGTTTTCTTCCTGCCCTCTTCCAGGGGCATCAAGATCAATGCTAGAGTGGGCCATGTCACTCTGCTCTACTACTGGGAATGTAGGACCTTTTTGCTTCATTATCCTCTCCCGCGCTACGATGAAATCCTCCTCTGTAGAATAATTGTTGTCATCTTCTAAGATATCTGTACACACCATTGCTATGGTGTCTGCCACAGAATCTCCAAGTGGGATGGCCTTCTTTTCAAGTATGTTAGATGTCTTGTCAAGTGGAACATTTGACATTGTCGAGAAGATACTCACGCATTCGTCTAGACGTAGACCGAATGCCTTCTCAATATCATGAAGAGAAATAAATTCCTCTCCATCCACATTGATGATGGAGAGATATTCAATTTCCACCTCTGGTAATGTGGGATCAGAGGGGTTGAGATTTGAAGAGGGGGCCACCAAGGAATGCTTTCTTTTGCAAGATTTATGGCCACCAAGGAATGCTTTCTTTTTGCAAAATTTATGGCCACCAAAATTTATGATAATGTCCTCAACACCACCAAGGAAGCCTTGCCGGATTGTAATGATTTGTTTTGCAAAATTTATGGCCTGTACTTGAGGCTCATTCATCTCCTTAACAAAGCCCCCTGTGAACAAGGTCGGGGAGATCAAAGGGTGTAAGTTTGGGCTCCTCATTGATGATAAAATATGTTGTTTCAATGTAGGAAAGTTACTTTGTACCCATCCTCTTCTTTTTGTTAAGTTTCTTTCTTAATGGCACAGAGTCATCTAATACGTGCCTTGCATTTTCAGAAATTGCCATGAAGCGCTTAATGTGCTTCATGAAGGCTTCATCACCTTTGTTTATGTAGAGTAAAAGGTCATATGGGACCCATTTACCCTCATAAGGTGGTATTTCTATAGAGTAATGCAAGATGTAGTACTCAACGAACTCTATGATTTCCTCGAGCACATCAGAGTTCAATTGAATTGTTTTGTCTAGATCAGGGACTCTAGAGAATAGGTCATACAAGTTTGTTTGACCTTTGAACTCAGTTGATTCCACGAACTCATTGAAGAGTTCTCGAGGACGTTTGGGTTGTAGGGTACTAGAGGTTGAGGCACCCATTGCGTGTGATACTAGCTTGTGTGCGTGCTCTACGAGTGCTTCTAGCTCTTCTTGGTTGCAAAAGTGAGAAATGAGAAAATAAGTGTTGCTTATATAGTAGTTTCAAAATTTTTAAGTGAGTGGGACCCATTTTAAAACTAAAATTGGTACCTTCAAATAAAAGAATCATGCACAGAACTCTCAAAAAAGAACTTTGGCTCATAAAAAATATTGAACGGAATCCTTAAGCAGAATAAGATACACCACATCTACACAATAGAAAAAAAGAATTCTCAGAACTTTAAAATTATAATAAATTTCCATTGGAAAAATCAAAGATTTGGCAAATTGGACATCATATTGAGATCAAAAAATTTTACTGTCTTGCATGTTAAATACATTGTAGGAGAGGAAGGATTATGAATGGAACATGGGTTGTCTGTACACTCTAGCACTCAAATAGTTCTTGAGCTATGACAATGAAAGTTGACTTGCATCTACACTCCGTTCCGGAAGGACTTTAATTTTATCCTCCAACCTCTTACCAATCTCCAAACAAATAGAAAACTGTCAAATAACATATTTGAATATAAGAATTTGTATAAACAACAGAAAAAATACCATATGCTGTTTACCTTATGCCCTTGTATTCTAAACTTTGATTGATCCAGATCATCAAATCCCATTATTACTAGATGTTTTCTCATGTTGGCAAGAGTCCAATGATGATTTACTAAAATAACTTCCACTTTGTTGTTGGGTAGATTTATTTTAATTTCAAATGAAATTAAAAAACCCTCAGAACTTTGTAATGGTTTCCATTCACCAAGTTTACACATCCAACGACCATAATAGAATCTAATGTACAAAGAAGTACGGTGTTTCAAGTATCGAAATTGTATGCCTATTGCACCAATTTTACAAAGGTATGTATCCCCTTTGGTGCATCACTCTACAAGTCCCCAGTTTTCATGTAGTAAATCCTCTACCTACTCATACGTGATATCTTTTAACATGAACATTTTTGAAGTCTCTAGGATTGTAAATATGTGAAATAAATGTACAAAACAATGAATAGGAAGAAACAATGTAATCCTATAGATCTTGAAAATGAAGGGGTTTGGAGTGCAGAAGAAAGAGGAGGAAGGAGGAGATGGAGGGAGAGAGAAGAGAGGAACGATGCGCGGACATGCGTGGGAGCCTCGAAACCCACATAATGATCTCTCTTGAGGCAATGCTCTATATATGATGTATATATATGAATATGGGGGTAAGGTCACATGACCCTTACATCCCCAACAATCTCCCACTTAAGGGTCAATGTGACCATAAGTGGTAACACATATACAAAGAATGATGTAGGACTATACAATAATGTACAGGAAGAGTCCGGATCTCTACCCATACCAAATCAGCCTACACCAACCGCCTCGAACAAGGTGTATCCATGCACCTCAAACTGCTCTAGACTCATATCGATAAGAGTCGAGCTCATATCTGACTGATGTAAGAACTGATGAAGTTCCTGCAAAGCTCCCACTCGCTCTATGCCTATGTCAATCATCGAACGACTGACAACTCCAAGTGAAAATGCTCCAATAGCATCTGTAATGTCTGGTCTCGAGCATAACAGCTCGTACATCAGACTCTCGAATGCTGACGAAACATGTGCTATCCTGGCTAACCTAAGTATGTCAGCCATGCCTATATCCAAGGCATCCAAACCACCATCGTCAAGACCAACATGTCCTGACATATCTATGTCAACATCTGGCATGAGCGAATCCAAGAATGACTGCATAACTGCTGACTCCTCAGCATCTAAATCAGCCATGCTCACAACCAAGGATGTATCTAGCTGTGCATCATGAGAGCTAATATGCTCTACCATACACTGTGTATCATGAGAGCTATCGTGCTCTACCACACCAAGTGTATCATCATGCTCCACATGAGCTGACTGCACAACATCAACACCAAGATCCATCTGATGATCTAACTCTAAGTGAGTATCATCACAATGCTCTATATAAGCATCCATATGATCAAGAAAATCATGCTCTATATAAGCATCATGAGCATCCAAAACATGCTCTACATGTGCATCCATCCGAGCATCTGAATCATGCCATACATGTGCATCATGAATGTCAATAGACCTATCTATAGGTAGACAGAATGAGACATGACGAGTCTCACATCGCACATAAGGCTGAACTCCCACTGAGACGAGACTGTCTCTCACATGAAGTACCTGTAGTGGATACATGTGCCCAATCCTGGCACCTCTAACAAGCATAAGCTGTCCCAACTGCAACTGAAAATGATGCTCACCAAGGAATGCATAACATCTGCTCTCCTGTAACTGGCTAACTGAAATCAAGCTCATAGGGAATGAAGGCACATAGCGTACATGTCTGAGCATAAGTGATGCTCCACTAGGTAGCATAAGGCATATATCTCCTGCACCCTCAATGTCATATGCCATACCATCAGGCATGTGCACACATCCACGACTCTCACCTGAGAATCGACAAAACCACTCACGATGTGGAGTAACATGAAAAGTGGCTAATGCATCAAGCAACCAAGCCATATGTGTGCTATCCAATGAATAAGAGGAATCCAAAGATGAACCATAGGAGAAAGTGATATCACCATCACTGGCATAATCAACTGCCATAGAATCTCCTGAAACCACTACCTCATCTGCATCACATGCATATCTCTGACGTCGTCGTCGCATCCGCCTGAAGCAACGTCGTCGAATATGGCCCTCATGACCACAATACCAACATCGAAGTCGTCGATGTGATCTATGTCTCACATGAGTCAATGGACTCGCATACATATCATGTAGTCTCTGCCATAATGCACTACTCGTCTCCTCATACATAACAGACTCATATATAGAATCCACAAGCTGTAATCGGATAGTGGAGCTAGCCAATGCATCCATATCCATCCATACGTGGTCGGGCATGTCACGAGGCCTCTGTGCATCTCTATGCACATACATGTGTAACCCTGCACGAACCAATGTATGCCACATCTGAGCTTTCCATCTCGGAAAGTCAGTGCCATCAAATCGAGAAGACACCATGCTAGCAATCCAATAGACTAGCAATGTAACAAGAGACTAGAAATAATACTCTATCCTCAATAGGATCACACCTGCATATCCATATGCATAACTCACATCACAAATGTCTCGATGGAGAAGGAACCATATGAACCACCTATCACATAACCATGCATCTAGCATGCATATAAAACCATGAGCATAAGCCTGCTCACCAAGTCTCCAAAGTGACCAAGTAGATGTGAAAGAATCCTGGGAAAATTTCGACAGAGTATCCCCTGAAAACTGAGCAATCAAACAAGATAACCAATAATGAAAGAACAATAAGTAATATGTCACCACCTGTCACTGATATAATCAAAGATAATGGCAACTACATGTGCCAAAAAACTAATGGCAATACACGCCAATACAATGGTGATGCACCTCCCACTCAAGAATGAATCCTGCAAGATGGTCCAATCTATCACAAATAACCTGTGACCAAGTCCAAGTGAATGGAGATAGTCAATGATCCAAAGCTATCGCACAAGCTTCAAGATCCACTAGAGCTCCTTCTAGCATAAAAGCCGGTGAAATTTCGGCAGCATCTCCTCTGTAAAATGGACTCTAGAACCAAAATAACCATGTGGGAATCACCATCCACATATGCCAAGAATCATAATAGCAAATACATATCAATCAATGAACAAATGCTAATAACGGTGACAAACAAACGTGTAACTGAGGCTCCAATCTGGATCATGTACCTGCAAAGAAAACAAAGATACAAGTACCAAACAAGATCCAAAATCAACTCTCACAAAATTGTGTGCAACTGGTAACTAAATCCATAACCAAGTGGCATAAGAAAGATATAGACCACAATGCCACTATACATCCATGATCAAACTCATGATGACATAAACCTCAAAAAGAGTATACCACAATGTCATCTTACATGTCAAACACATGACAAGATCATGCTCTACTCTCATATGGAGGAGCTACCACAATGATCATACATGTACAATGCTTTGAAGCTCTGAAAATAAGAGCTTGCACACCATAAATTCTCTCTCGAAGAAGTTCCAAAGCAAATTCAACCTCCAAGTGCAATTAAGGTTGTTTGGGCAAAACTGTACTGCTCTGTGTTTTGCTGTTTCAGAGGTGATAACCTCTGAATCTGAACTTTTGGTCTTCAGCAAACTTGAAGATCTGCTTCTTGGCTACGTAACGACATAAAGAACACCTCAATCGGAGGTGCGTAGCTCAAGATATGCTCAAAATAAGCACCTGCTGTCAATTTCACTTTCACTTGCAACAGTACTGCTCTGTATTCTGCAATTTCGGCAACTTAAAACTCAGAATCTGGATCTGAGTTCTTCTACAAAGTTGTAGTTATAATTCCAAGCTACAAGCAACAAGTTGAATCATCGCATTCCGAGCTGTAGAACTCAAGTTATGACAAAAAAACCGACCTGCTGTCCTACTCAATGTAGATTCGCCTTCTACAATTCTCTGCGTTTTTCGAATTTTCGGCACTTCAGAAGTCCGAACCAGGTTTTACGCCCTTCTGTGAAGTTGTAGCTCTCTGTGTTAGCTACGCACAGAACTTTAAAACGCGTCAATCCGAGCTTCCTAGCTCGAGTTATGACCGAAATACTGAACAGCTGTCAAGAGATGCCGACCTGCACTTCTACCTCTTCTCACTTAAGCTTCCATTGAAGCTTCTTGCACACAAGCCTTCAGCATGCTCTGATACCAATGAAGGGGTTTGGAGTGCAGAAGAAAGAGGAGGAAGGAGGAGATGGAGGGAGAGAGAAGAGAGGAACGACGCGCGGACATGCGTGGGAGCCTCGAAACCCACATAATGATCTCTCTTGAGGCAATGCTCTATATATGATGTATATATATGAATATGGGGGTAAGGTCACATGACCCTTACATCCCCAACAGAAAATCTTGTAAATTTCAAAGAGTTATGTATGTCCATCACCATCCTATGCTTCAAAGATCTTAATGTCCATATATCAGGTTGTGGCCACTCGAGCTTTAAAAAAGAATATACCTTAATCATCTCCAACCTACCAAAATCATTTGATGAAGAGGGTACAACATATGTATGTGTGTAAAAGAAAACTCTCTCACGTAATAGCTGAGCAGGATGGGTTTGTGGAAAGACTATCAACCCAACATCTGCATGCAATGCTTGGAAAGTACCTGTAAGACTATGAAGTGGTTGTTCTTCCACCAAGGTAGAAGGAAATATGTCTACAACAAAAAACTACTATTTAGTAGAAGGAAGTGGTTGTTCTTCCACCAAGGTAGAAGGAAATATGTCTACAACAAAAAGCTACTATTTAGTAGAAGGAAATATGTATTCTTCCTTTTTTCTATACCATTTTATTGTGGTGTGTACCTACATGGATTTGTTTCTTGATGCCATTTGACTCCAAAAAATCAGAGAGCTCATGGGAGAAGTATTCTCCTCTTGCATGTGACCTTAGAAATTTGATATACCTATCACATTCCTTGTTTACAATGGCATTGAATTTCATGCACTAATAAAAGATACAAAACTTATGTTTCATATGGTAAAGCAAACTCATCCTTGTACAATCATCAATGCAAGTTACAAAATATCTATTACCTTCAATTGAATTCTCCTTTGTTGCCCCCCGCCCATTTGTAGGAACTAGGTGAATTGGATAATAGCTCACATAATTGCTCTTCTTGAAAGGTGAAATAGTCACCTTACTTAATTCATAAGCATTACTAACCATAATTGCTCACATAATTGCTCCTCTTGAAAGGTGAAATAGTCACCTTACTTAAATCATAAGCATTCTGGAAAGGTGAAATAGTCACCTTACTTAATTCATAAGCATTACACAAGTTCCTAAGATTGGTATTGTAAAGATTTGGTAATCCAAGTACTAACCTCCTCCTTTCCATTTTCTTCAATCTCTGAGTATTAATGTGTCTATACTTTTTGTGCCGTAGGGCACATTCTGCTGCCTTTCTACTTCCATATATATCAATTAGATAGTGTGATTACATTTGGACTCACATCTAAGATGAATAACCTTCCCTCCTTCGAATGTTTGGTTAGCAATATATCCGTCCTTGGGGTTTTCCACAAAGCATCCCTTGTACTTGAACTTGACCTAGAGTCCTCTCTCAAACATAGATTCTTTGTGGTTGTGGGAACATAAAGAGTATTCTTCAAACATTTAGATTTGTGGGAGCCATCCAACATAACATCACCTATGTGTGTGATAGCGTGAGGAGTATGATCATCGATCTACACATGTCCTTTGGTTGATGGCACTTGCATTTTTTTAAAGAAATCCCCATTGCAACTGATGTTATTGTTCCACCCACTATCAACGTAACATGTGCTTGAGTACCCTTGCATCTTGTCACTCATTTGCATCATATCTAGCATACTTTCATCCTCATTTGAAGTAGATGCATAATTATCTTGTCCTTTCTTGGAAAGTGGCCCTAGTTGCCACGTATGAAGCATCCTTCTGAGTTCTTGTTGTTGTCTCTATTCTGGTTGTACCTTCCTCCTCTTTCTCTGAAGTTTCCCCTTCCCTTTGATGAAGAGAACATGCTTCCTTGGGCTTGATCAAGATCTCCATTTTAACCTCTTCCTTGCCTTCTTGTTTCTCTATCTTGATTTTTTCCTCTACCTCTTCCTTTACCTCCATCGAATTCTTGGAGCTCATTGTCCTCTACTTTTGAGTCGTGGATGTTCATCTCATGAGTGACCATCAAGGCCACCATTTTCTCAAAGGAAGGAACTGTGTCTTTGACATATATAGAAGTGGTGAAATTTTCCACTTCTCATCAGCCTTAAGCACATTCAATGTATCTGCAACTAGTTCATCATCACTTATGGGACAACCTATGGATCCCAATGCATTGCTTACTTCTTTGGTCTTCAGAATGTAGGCATTGATATTGATACTTGGATTATTCCTAAATTCTTTGAGTTCTTTTTTCAATTGAATCTTCCAAGATTTCTTTAAAATCGAGTATATTCTTTCTAGGGCTTCCTATGCTTTCATAGAAGTTTCATAATCTTGTATATGCACTATCATTACATTGCTAGTATGCTAGAATATTATGAAGGCAAATATATTATCTATCTCATTTCACTCTTTCAAGGTCCTTCAATAATGTAGAGTTGGATTCTCTCTCAAAATAGGTCTACATTTAACCCATTAATAAGAACAAATAAACACGTTCTTGTGAGGAAGCTCGACGTTATAAACTTCCATGGTTGATAATTGTTTGCTAATTTCTCAATGTGAGTGCTATATTCTCACATGATGTGCTCTAATGTACTCTTCTAGAGCCCATTCATATGAGAATATTTTACATTTGTACTTCATAAGTACCTAAAGAGATTGGTTTGATGCTCTATTCCTTCAATAGTAGATGTCCCTTGAGTTGATTGTCTGCTTTTGAACTTGAATCAATAACTTTAATTAGTTCCTCCAAAGTCCCGCAATAGCTCCTTCTATTCCTCTTTAAATATCATTTAATGTAGAAATGCTCCGATACCACTAATGGTACAATATACACTTCCCTTTGCAACCTTGAAGCATAGATGGCCTCAGAGGTATACTCAAAGATACCTCTATTCACGCAAAAATATGGTTCTTTGAACTCTTCAGAATTGAACTCGACAAATTTTGCACACTCAATGTTAACAATAAGAACTTCCTAATGCAAGTTATCTCTCTCAAAATTTTGGCTCCTACTCTAAGAACCAATGTCTTCAAGAAAGACTTTTTGTTTCCATAACTAGGCATGCACACAAAGAAACCTATTTTTATGGTTATATTTATGGACATGTATATGGTTATGGTCATAGTTATCATTGTCATTGTGGTTATAATAATGCTTATGATGAGGATGGTGAGTAAGGTCCATGTGACCTCCCATTTTTATGGTCTCTCTCTCTCTCTCTCTCTCTCTCTATATATATATATATATATATATATATATATATATATATATATATATATATATATATATATATATATATATATATATATATATATATATATATATATGTGTGTGTGTGTGTGTGTGTGTGTGTGTGTGGGTGTGTGTTTGTGTCTGTGTGTGTGTACATATACGTGAGCTTGTGTCTTTGTGTCTATGTGTGCCCATGTGTGTGTCTATGAGTGTACTATTAAGAGTGTTAGGCAACAAGCCTATCCATATGTGTGCTGTCTTTCTCTCTTCCCTCTCTCTCTTTCTCGTGATTTGTCTTCCAATGTTATTATTTTTTGTACTATTCAACCCTCGAAAAAAGTTTCTATTACCAAACGTAGCTTTCATTGAAGTATGTTGATGAATCTAAAGGTCGACAATATTTTGAAAACATGTTGCCTTTTTTCTCATATCTTTTGAAAATATGTTGGCATTTTTCTCATATCTTGTGTGTGAGTGTGAGTGCATGTGCTTGTGTGTGTGTGAGAGAGAATGTGCTTGTGTGTGTGTGAGAGAGAGAGAAAGAGAGAGGGAAAAAGAGAGAGAGAGAGAGAGAGAGAGAGAGAGAGAGAGAGAGAGAGAGAGAGAGAGAGAGAGAGAGCGAGAGACTTTGTATGCATGTTTAAACATAAGACCAAAGATTTGATATCCGTGCCAGTAACTTTATGGGTAATAGCAATACTTATGTATGTTTGGTTCTAAAGTAGATTTTTATCTATGTGCGTTAGCAATCATTTTGTACGTTTGGTTCTAAAGTAGATTATTGGCGATTTCTCTCTCTCTCTCTCTCTCTCTCTCTCTCTCTCTCTCACACACACACACATGCAGAAATTCCTATATAGGATATGCGGGACATACTGTTGTGGCATGCTTTGCTGACACTCGAAGGGCAACCAGCAAATGGGATAAGAAAGGAATGATCATGGGAAAGTGTTACGGTATACTATGGGAATATATTGTTGGAAGATGAAGTGCTGAACTATCTCTTTTTCATTTAGAATAAAGCTAGCAGTCGCGGTCGAGAAACAAACGGAGAGTGCAACATAAATATCAGGCGTTTCACCACGCAGCAGTGTCCATAGACAAACAATTTGCTGAGAGGAGAGTAGAAAGGCTCAGACATGGCAGGAGTCGTTTTCGAAACTACGGAGGAGACAAGCCAAAGCTATATACTGCGATTCACCATATCCGGTAATCCTTCTGTAGATCTGGCTTCTAGGAGCTAGCCTGAATATGTTAAGCAAAAATGTGCGCGAGACTTGTCCATGATCATAATCTTTTGTCTTTCTGATAAAGTTCTGATCGTCGAATTCGCAGGACTTCAGATCGACTCCATTGACCTGCTAGGTGACCCCGACCGTAGATGCGTGCTTCTGTGCTGCGGACGGAAGCTCCTTTACAGGGTGCCGCTGCCCAGCAACGCTGATTTTGACGGCGCGACAGCTGTTTGGGATGGAGAATCTGTATCCCTCGTTGTGAATGTCCCAAAAACTGTAATGACCTACTACAGCTATGTTCTTCCAAGGGGGCGAGGACTGTCAAAGCCGTCTATTATAAGCTCTACAAGGGCTTCTTGAGCGTGTCCTAGCTTCTTCACGTTCGTTTTCTTTCTTACTGTGTAAAGGCACGTATTGCATAGCTTCGAGAATCTATAGCCGCATGTATATAAACGTCATACCAGTGGAAGTATTGAGCGACTTTGAGGTTTGTGGCATTCTGAATTAATAGCCCAGGTCCTCATTCCAGCTAGCTTTCTAGTGTACATATACTATGGTTTTCGAACTACAGACCTTCAAACATCGCCCCTTTCTCTCTCCCCTTCTCCTCTCTATCTCTCCGACAAGCTACAAGAAATACTATCTTCCAAGGCAGGTGCTCTGTCTATTGAACAAGAGCCCGGACATCTCTTTTATTTCGATAAGCTAACATAAACTATTTCAAGCTCGCAAGCATTTGCGTATGTGTGAAGTCTGTAAAAGCTAATCCCAGTCGCTATACAACAAAAAGCACAAGAGGCCATGGCATAACACGCAACAAGAGGTCACGAGAGGTCATGGCATAACACGAAACATGTTATACAATTAATTTAATAGTCATTTCATTCTATACAACCTTCGTACCGCTAAGCGAACACAGGTTTATCATCTACAAGACTGCTTTATTATGTACGGGACTCCTATCTATGATCTCCTATATGAGCACACAACTGTGAAATGGTACGATCAGACTTCTTCTAGGCCCTTTGCATAGACTAAGAGGGTAATTTGACTTACTTCCATGGCGGATATTCAATGAATTCTTATATGGAGAGGTCGCCGATTAATTTTGAACTGCTCCTCTAAAACTTCTCTTCCTGTACATTTGCATCGAACGTATGCATTGAACATGTACGTACGCGCGCACACACATATGTAACATTCCGTGAGAATATCCGTGAAAGTATTCTTATGCGGATCTTCGGGCATTTCATTCCTACTCTTTTCGTTGTACGTTGGATTAATTCAAGCTAACGCGAAAGAGAATATCAAAATGATTTGAGTCATTAAAAGTAAACGTGTGTGGCATTTCCAACTTTTGTGACGGAATTCAAACTAGTCTCTTCATCTTTCTTTAGGACCATCCTATGCTTAGCTAAACGTTCTTATATCGAAATTCCGTTGGTATTATATCGCTCACATTCTACTTTCAATAAATTCAACCTATTTCATCTTTCTTTAGGACCATCCTATGCTTAGCTAAACGTTCTTATATCGAAATCCCGTTGGTATTATATCGCTCACATTCTACTTTCAATAAATTCAACCTATTAGACACAGTAGAGAGCAAGATCGAACTCTCTTTGGAATCATATCCTTTTATCCGTACTTTTAGACCATCTAGATTTTTCTTTGTGCTGTTGTTACACAGTCTCCCATAAATTTTCTTCTTTTGGTATCCAAGTCAGATGTAAATGGATAAAATAGCCCCTCATTTATGGTACACCTCAAGTACTTTACGATCCCTTTGGAAACTTCCATGTGAGGTTTTATTGGTATATGCATAAATTGAGTCAACATACTCAACGCATAGCATATATCCACTCTCGTTAGGGTTGCATAATTGAGACTTCCAACAAGACTTCGATAACCTGTAATGTCTTCAAGCAGCTCTCCTACATGAGCACTGAGTTTGTGATTCAAGTCCATGGGTGTACCTGTAATTTTTACATTTTTCATCTTGAACTTAACTAGCATATCATGGATGTATTTTCTCTAAGTAATGAAAACACCAGAATCTATATAAATAATTTCTATGCCAAGAAAATATGTAAGCAATCCAAGATCATTTATCTTGAACTCCTCCTTCATCTGGGTTTTAATTTTCTTGATTCCATTGGCATCATTTCCTATAATGATAATGTCATGCACATAAATACATAAATAAATAACCTTTGAATTAGTCTTCTTAATGAACAATGAAGAATCTACCTTGCTTACAACAAAACCTTATCATGCAAATATGCTATGGTTCGAAGCTCTAGGAGCTTGCTTTAAACCATACAATACCTTCCTTAATTTATATACATAATTAGGTATGTCTTTGTCTTCATATCATGGTGGCTGAGCGAGGTAGACTTCTTTAGAAATCCACCCATCAAGGAATGCATTTTTAACGTCTAATTGCTACAAGTTCCTATTCTTTGAAGCAGCAATACTTACTAAAACTATGATAGTTGGCATCTTGGCAATAGGTGAGAAGGTCTCCTCGAAATCCACTTCATGGGTTTGAGCAAACCTCTTTGCAACTAGCCTTGCTTTATACCTGTTTATTGTGCCATCTAAGTTCTTTTTCACTTTGTAGATCCACCTGGATCCTATTACCTTCATGAATGGTTTTTTGGGCACCCAATCCTGAGTACTATTCTCTTGAAGTGCTTTGATGTCCTCTTGCATAGCTTCTCTCCATTTTTCTTCCTTGTTGGCTTCTTTAAATGAAGATAATTCCTCTCACTTAGAATCTTTAGCTATGTATATAGAATGCTTGGTGACTAGTGATGTGTCATAGCCATACCTTATAGGTTTCTTACTTTCTCTTTGAGATCGTCTAAGTGCTTGATTGGATGACTTTGGAATGTCTTCTAAGTTTTCGAAATTTGCTTTGCCCTTGGACTTCCAAGCTTTAAATTCTTCAACATCAATTTGTTCTTCATCTTCGGGTAAAAGCATGTTAATGTGAACACTTTTTAGGAGTATTTATTGCTTTTAAGCCCGTCACATTTTAGCTATTTCAAAAGCGTTTTAAATAGTGAAAAAATAAATTCATAAAATTTCAATTTTTCTAGACGTACGATCACTACTCATGTGGTGGCCTACTAGGTATCATGGCTAGAACATCGATGTTAAATGTCATTATTCCTGATGTACTCCACAAGGAGGTGAGTTTATGGAGTCTACGCCACTAGAGCATAGAAGATCCGCACGACTTCGTTAGTCATAAGAGAAAGCTACCATCAACAAAGCTATTCCATCAGACGACGAAGGTGAAATGCAATCTTTGGGAATGAGTATGTGCAGGTATGGGGTCTAGCATCCATGCATGCAACATTTAGGTGCTCGCATGGCTAGGAGTAATTTCTATGGTTCTAATTTAAGAGCCGCTATTTTTGACAGAGGAGAAGTGCCGCCCGTTAAGAGTCCATCATTGAAGAGCAGAAGCAATGGACTACCTAAGCTCCAAATCTGATATCAATCAAAGTGTCTAATGTTGTGTAATTTAATAGGCTAGTTTTATAGCCACTTAAATGGCAAGTAACACCTGGTTCTCCAAGAAGCAGATAGCAGTTGCATTGCCATCAGTAGAATCTAAATTTGTGGCCTTAGCTCTCGTGGAAAAAGAAGGTCTCTCAATCCAAACGGTCATGCAAGTGCTCTTACCGATGACAGAGAAAACAAAACATGTTGATTTAAAGTTTCATTTTATACTTGATCTTCCAGAGCAGAAAAAACTTGATCTCTCATATGTGTCAGCTCATCTAATGTGGGCTGATATGGTTACGAAGCTTGTGGGAGCAGATACGTTCATCCTCTATAGGAAACATCTTAGAATCGTTGAAATCAAGTAACATCTGTGTCACATTCTAGTACTCTAGTTATAGGGGAGTGTTGGAGCGGCTTAACTACGATTACATGGATATGCCACGTATAAACCATGTGGCCAAATGCCATGTCCGAGAAATGATGGCTTAATAGCCCTGGCTCACTCATGTGTCGCATGATGTAACGATTCGCATGTATGTAACTGCTATATTGAATCATTAATACATACAGAAGTTGTTGCATGTATCTCTGCATTATCTACGGGCCTGTGTAGGACCCTTCTTTTTTGCATCCATGAACCATAAAGATATAGGGACTCTAGACTTAATCTTTGGTGCTACGATTGGTGTAATGGGCATGCATTTATGAAACAATTAGCCTTGTTGATGCAGGTGGATATGTCCACCCTATCCAAAAGTGTTAGATCACAATGTATTTTGCTAGAAAAAAGAGGATTTCCACACCGTTTACGGCCTGTCTATCACTGGTATAGATCCAGGTACTATATCAAAAAAATCGGTTAGTGAGGCAGATTCATTGTACCTCTTCAAGGTAACTGGACTCAAGGGGAAGATAAAGGTTAAATATGTCGGGCAAGAGTTCTATGATGCACAAAAGTTACACGTATCCATAGATGAATTGAAATTTCATGTGGGTATGTCTCTTGAGAGGAGGATTCAGTTGGAGACACAAATTCAGATATATAATGTTAATCTCGAGTTGATAGGGGTTGAGCCAGATGAGAATGACAAGGTGCCTGAACTGGGGGTAATATTTAGCTTTATTGACATTGGTTGGAACATTTTTCTAAGGTTCAATACTGATCATTTGGATTGTTACATACACAGGCTGAATATAAGATGCATCAGAATCGACTAAAGAGTGCAAATCTACATCTACCCTTTGTAAAGAACATGTTAAGCATGATGGATTCAAATGAATTGTCACCATTATTGCCATTACCTCCCCCAGAGTTATCATCAGCCCTCTTACGCAGTGTTTCATCCATGTGCATAGCATGTGGTTTCAATATTGAGGAGAGGATGCGTTTTATAGTGCACCTTATGCCATGCAACCATGTATATCACTATATTTGTTTTGGAGCACATTATCATGTGTCAGTCAACTCTTTAGGACCTGAATGTGGTCTTCAAATACCAGAACATGTGCGGCAAACAATCTCTGGATTCTTTGATGGTGGATTCAACTTTCACAGAGGTAAGTTTTTTGTGTTGATTAATATTAATAATATTACTTTTTATCCATTGTTGTGGCTTCTAGGTTAGTTGTTTGTAAGTAGATATTACTAATTAGGTTGCTACTTGTTACCTACTACTAAGTAGCTAGTTCTTAGTTACTTTTTACTAAGTATCCATTACTAATTAGATTATTACTATTTACTGAGTTCCCGATTCTCGGTAACTTGTTAGTATCTATTACTAATTAGCTTGTTACTAGCTAGCTATAACTAGGTTACTAAGATATTACTAATGATCTTATTAACAATTAGCTATTACTAAGTAGTTGGTTCCTAGTTAGCCGTTAGTAATTAGCTATTACTATTTATCTTGTTACCAATTAGTTATTACTAAGTAGCTAGTCCTTGGTTAGTTGTTTGTAATTAGCTATTACTAATTAGCTTGTTACCAATTAGCTATTACAAAGTAGCTGGTTCTTAGTTAGTTGTTAGTAATCAGTTATTACTACTAAGCTAGTTACTAATTAGCTATAACTAGTTAACTGATTAGCGTGTTACTAGTTAGCTATTAGCTGATTGTTCAATAGTTGTTAGTAGTTAGCTATTACTAATTGGCTTGTTACTAATTCATGATTATTAACTAGCTATTATTGATTAGCTATTACTGATTAGCTACTACGAATTAGCTATTATTAATTAGCTATCATTAATTGGCTATTACGAAATAGCTATTATGAATTAGCTATTACTAATTAGCTATTATTGATTAGCTATTATTGATTGGGTATTACGAATTAGCTATTATGGATTAGCTATTATGGATTAGATATTATGAATTAGCTATTGATAAGTAGCTATTACTAAATAGCTATTACTAATCAGTTATTATTGATCAGCTATTAATAAGTAGCTGTTACTAAAAAGCTATTACTTATAGCTAATAATTAGCTATTACGAATTAGCTATTACAAATTAGCTATTAATAATTACCTATGGTGAATTAGCTATTATGAATTAGCTATTATGAATTAGCTATTACTAATTAGCTAGTACTAATTAGCTATTACTAGTTAGCTATTACTAATTAGCTATTAATAATTAGCTATTACTAATTAGCTATTATTAATTTGCGATTACGAATTAGCCATTACTAATTAGCTTGTTACTAAGAAGCTATTACAAAGTAACTAGTTCTTGGTTAGTTGTTCGTAATTAGCTATTACTGATTAGCTATTGCTAAGTAGCTGATTAATCGATAATTGTTAGTAGTTAGCTCATACTAATTAGCTTCTTACTGATTCGTGATTATGAATTAGCTATTATTGATTAGCTATTACTCATTAGATATTATAGATTAGCTATTACGAATTAGCTATTATGAATTGGATATTACTAATTAGCTATTATGGATTAGCTATTACTGATTAGCTATTATGAATTAGCTTTTACGAATTAGCTTTTATAAATTAGCTATTACGAATTAGCTATTATGAACTAGCTATTAATAAGTAGCTATTACTAATTAGCTATTACTGATTAGCTATTATTGATTAGCTATGAATAAGTAGCTATTACTAATTAGCTATTATTGATTAGCTATTAATGATTGGCTATTACGAATTAGCTATTAGAAATTAGTTGTTACTAACTAGCTATGGTGAATTAGCTATTACGAATTAGTTTTTATGAATTAGCTATTACTAATTAGCTATTATTAATTAACTATTACTAATTATCTATTACTAATTAGCTATTACTAATTAGCTGTTATTACTTAGCTATTATGAATTATCCATTTCTAAGTAGCTTGTTAGTAAGTAGCTATTACGAAGTAACTAGTTCTTGGTTAGTCGTTCGTAATTAGCTATTACTAATTAGCTTGTTATTAATTAGCTATTACTAAGTAGCTGATTGTTCGATAGTTGTTAGTAGTTAGCTATTACTAATTAGCTTCTTACTAATTCACGATTACTAAGGATCTAGTTTTTCGTTATTTGTTTGCAATAATTCATCCATCAGCTATCTCTTTCTTACTCTTTAACCCTCTAGTGGAACATTAATCTAGCTGGTTTCATTGTGCTAAGTAGTTGCTCAGACCGCAATAGGAACAATTACCAACAATGGTGATACTGCATACGATAGGGAGCTTAGGGCAAGTGAGAATGTTCGACGTACACCATTTTTTGAAAGTAAGACTTATGTCCAATCTTCATCATCGAAAGAGAAAGAGAATATTCCATCCTTCCTCCAAACACCATCTGCAATAGATGCTAGTGTGGATCCTTGTCCAATTGACAACATGCATGATGCGGAGTCCACATGCACTGACTTTCATAGTGGTCTAGTCGGAATGATTGAGAATGTTCTTAATCTAGTTAGCAACTCGGATATTCATCTAACTAGTCATAACTCTGTAGTTGATAATGATCCGGTTGTTTGTTCAAACAAAGGTCATCTATGAAATACAACTTTTGATCCTAATTAGAATCCAAATAGAGATGTTCTTCAAACAAATGCTACAAATGAAACCTCCTCAAAGCAAAACTATTGTAACCCAACCTTAGATTCTGACATGTGTGGATCCCCAACAAAGGCTGTAGGTGTTCATGTACAAGAGGATGTCACTCTAGCGTACTTTATGGCCAATGCAAAAAAACATTTGCAAGTACCTGTGAAACGAAAGATGAAGCCAAGCCATTTGCACCTAATTACAAGGTGGCAAACTACTCGGTCACCCTTGAAGGGAGGCGTTGTACCTGACATAGAGGATCTTTTGAAAGAATACTACTAGTGTTCACCCTCTTACATCATTGTCCTTTGTAATGGTTACTATCCGCACATGTGGCATCATCCAAATCTATTAGCTATCATCACAGTTTGTGATCAACCTATTTTGTATCGATGTTATTAAAATATTTTGTTTTCTCTGCCTCATATTATATACCTTGTACATATTTGATAGCTCAATTGTGTCATTGACTTTAATGATTAAAAAATTCTTATTTTGGTATTATATGGGCAAAATGGCATTTGTCCATAACTTAAACACCAATTTGGAAATAATTTGAAGTCTTAATGCCATCATAAACATTAGGACCGCATTTGTATGAATTTTATAATCGTTCCTCTCATGATGCCTTTTCACAATGATATGATTTGGATAGTAGTAAATAGTTTCAAAGTGAGGAAACTGATTTCACTATTTAGTTCTACTGTTCAACTTCTTACACCACCTCTTTGTAATGGTTCGTATCCACACGTGACATTGTCCAAATTGATTAGCTCTCATAGGATTTTGTATTTAGCCTATTTTGTAATGACGTTGTTGATTTTCTATACAATTTTTGATAGACTAACAGTGTCATTGATTGTAAGTTGTAATGATCTTTGGCTTATTGAGATAGAAAGGGACCTTTCAAAGATTCAACGTGGCTTGAAAAAGAAGGAGATACACAAATTGAAACTTATTCACAAGGATTTACAACCTAGGGCTCTGATTCTGGAAGTTGAAGTATTTATGAATCTTTCCTGATTATGGTGCCTTGAACATTTCAATGTCTGGATTTGGAGTGCCTATGATCTAGATGAGGTCAAAAAATTATTGATACAATCTTTCGATGTTCAAGAGAGAATTTATGGATATTTGGGTGAGGGATCAGTGTTTTTGGAAATTTTCAATCCATTTCAAGAAATTGGCTCATTTTTGGGACACAAATGTGGAGTATGGGCCTGATAATACATTGATAATTGATACTAGTGCTTACAGGTTATTTTACAACATTAGAAGATGTTGTCTAATGTTACCAAAGATGAAAAGCAGTGAAAGGATTAACTATCTCTTAGGAACTCTTTGTGATCAACTTTCGAAATGGTTAATAGCCCCAAATTGTATTGAATATGCAGATATTATTTCCATATTAATTCCTCTTGATGAAGAGATTTTGTCTATATATCATGGAATACATTGAGACCATAATCAAGATTACAGACATAATCGAGATTACAAACAAAAACATTGAGTAATGCCAACTCTAGGGTGGCTATCAACGGTTCTTTTTCTAAACCCTTCAATCTTTATAGATCTATCACATAGGGTTCTCCCCTTGTTCCTCTTCTGTTTGCTATTTCTAGTGATGCTCTGGGATGGTTAGTCAAAGATAAAATTGAAGAAGGAATTATTTGAGGTATTTATATGCCTGGATGAAAGTTAAAGAGGGTTATACCTTAAATCCAGTGTTTGCTTCTAGTCTCTGGTTTCTGTCACAGGACTCATTATGGACTGGACAGGTGAATGCTAAAGAAGCTTCTCCTTTTCCTGTTAAGATGAATAAGTGGAGGAAAAAAAGGCTTTAACTCATGGAATAGCCTTATGTTTGGGTAGAATATTGAGGATCCTTTCTTCATTAATGGCATTGCTGATTTATCTCTTCGTTGTAAACAAGTGCTTATGGATCAGAGGGAGCTGCTCCTGAAAGCCACAGAGAAGCGCAACCACTACAAATATTATGGAGAGCACAAATATTATGTAACATCTGGGTTGGAAGAAATAAAAGATGCTTTGGAGATGGTAGTAGGAATCAAATTTATAGTTGTTGGAAAGAAATGAAGTTTGCTAGACAAGCCTACCTTTCTAGTATCTCTGATGCTCCTATGCATCAAGCCATGTATTCAAAAATCATATCTAATGTTAGATACCAACAGTGGAGAGTCACTCTCTCTAAGATGTATTGTCCCAAGAGGGCTTGCCCCTTGCACAGTTGTACAATATTTCCTAAATTTAATTTAATCTCTGTTTTCCATCAAAAAAAAAACTTTTAAGTCTGTGGGTGGATTCAAACTATTCGGATGGAACATAAATGGCATTTCCTTCCAAAATCATGCTTCCACCCGCACATCAATTCATTTGTTTCAGGGTTGCATGTTTTGTTCTAAGGGGAGTAAGCTTCCACGTTTTTCTTTTTTCCTTTTGAAATGGAGGTTTATTCTAAGCCTACTCCCCCAGACTTTAATTTTGAAATTGCAACTGTACAAGTGAATAGGCATAGCACCCATGGGACCCCCCATATCCCACAAAGCAAGGGTTAAACGAGTTACATAGTGTCTTGCCATAGCCAAGGATTGAACCCCTGGCCCCGCCTCAAGAGGCGAAGAGCCAATCCAACTGAACTGAGCCATGCTCTTTTTTTTCAAGAGAACAAAAAAATGAATATTAATATAGAAGAGTTACAAACTATGCTACAGGCAAACCCTCACAAAATACAGATAAGCACTCCACCTTTTTTTTACGAAAACAAGAAGATTGGATTAATGATGATATGTATAAGTGTACAGAGGGCATGATCCCACACAAGGGTCCCATATTACAATAAATACTCAGCAAATAGTGTTGTAGCAAGGGACATAAACCTGTCAAGATACACATCAGAGAGATACAAAGGTTCTTGATACACAAGCTCATGTACATGAGAAAATCATATTAAATCTAGAAGTAGAATACAATTAAGTAATGAATTTCTCCACTAGTTGGACGAGGTGTTATACAGATGTTTAGACAGTTGATAATCCTCAGGAGGGGTTGTCTTGATAGCAAGAAGACACCTCATTGCAATGTCTTTCAACTCTCTGTAGCTCTTGAATTTTTGCAACATGTATCTCGCAACATAAGCAAGGTGAACAGGCCTCTTGGAAGTGCATTGAAGAAGCCTCTCCTACAGCACCTTTCTGTACAGCAGCAATACCTGAACACAAATGGGAGATAAGTTAGTGATATCCATTATAGTAGAGTCCTGAATGACCCCACCATTCATAGTGAGGTCATTCCAGCTAGAGTATCCCTTCTTCCAACACTTGTGCTCTTTGATTCCCATTTTGCAATTGTTCCACAGAGATAGCTATCCAATCCAGATGCTTTCCTGAAGAAAAACATCAAAATGAGTAAAGCACTTCTCATTAGGTCAACATGCCTTTTTAACCTCCATCCAAGCCTTCTGTAATCTACAACAAAGGGAACTGCCAACAACAACAAAAGAGTGAGGAGACACAATAATATCCCGTAAAGAATGATCTTGCTAGGATTTATAGTTTTCTATATAGAAATGTTTAGTGTTTCTTTTTATGAGGTTAGCCCATATGTCAGAAGAATCTAGGGATCTATCTATCCATTTAGCAGCTTTATTAGGGAGGAAGCAGATATTCCACTTGATTGAACTTCTCAGCACAGAAATGGTTACTGAAGAAAATAGTTTATAATTATCTAGTCAAATCCTGTACTACATAATGCAAGAAAAAAAGTTATCCAACATCACATGGGTATTACAAATTCCAGGGCATACCATTATAAACGGCCTCATACACATCACCATTTATGGTAAACATGTATGCACAATCGTGGACTGGTGACATGGGTTTTTTAATGCATCTTACAAGATGGGAATACATATAAGCTGGTGGCCTTGTTTCTAACAATCTGTAGATATTTTCTTCTAGTCTTTCATAGAATAAACCCACCACACAATATGTTCCTAAAGCTATCAGGTTGTTGCATGCATCCATTACATTCTTCGGACTGAACTGTTTTTCTTGTGTGCACTTTAATAAATAGAAGTCTGCACCTTCATCATTGTCCTCTTTTGCATCGACTGCAAAGTTGTCATCCACTGCCAATGCATCTGATAGGTAGTTGCCATCACCTTAAAATGTAAAATTGGAAGAAGATGAGTCTTTTGCTTCATTTGACTCACTGATAGGATTCAAAGCATGGTACGCCCAATTTTGAATGTGGCAATTGTTGATGCATTTTTTCCATTGACCATGGATACAATGAAAGCAATAAGATGTTAGTTCTTTGACACCAATGCAATGTCCACCTAACCTTGAATATCCACGAATCAAATTCAAGGATCGAACTTGAGATATCCCCTTACAATCCCAAACCTTCCCCTTCTTCACTTTGTCAACATTCACTTCCTAGAAGACCCGTGTGACATCTCTCCCTTTTGACTGTGACAAATGTCCCTTGAGAAATTTCACAACATCTACATCACACTTCAGCATTGCACCTTCAGGTTTAAGTTGTTCATGGGTTAACACCCTTTTCACAACTGCACCTGCACCATTATGTTCTCCCTTCTTGTGCCCTAACTCGAAGAAGTTCAATATCATAGTCATGCCTGTTATTCCTATGAAGTAAAATGGACGTTTAGCTTTAAATTGAGAGGTTGCACCATCTGACCATACCGAGTGTTGGCTTAATTCAAGATTTCTCTCTCTCAACCATTGCCAATGTAATTGGAAACAATGTTGCACAAAAAGGGTGTCGTGCTTCTTGTCATCGGATATGAAGAAGTAGATTACCTTTTTAGGAATACCCTCCAAACAAAATTATGTGATATGCACAAAAATAGTTACCTGTACTAACCACCAATGCATAGATTGTATTTCATTTTGGTCGGGGAATGTATAGTTTTCTGCAAACTCAACCAATGAAACCACAATGTCGCCTAGGAATTCAGAGACACACATCTTAAACTGATTCGCTTGCCATAAATAAATGATATTGTGCTTGATAAATTACTTTAGAGTTTTCTCAAATAATCGTGTTACACCTTTAGGACTCATCTCCCTCTTTATGAATTCTTTCCATTTATGAACTTGTCCTTCATACATCGACTCGACATCTTCAAAGATCTTTACAAGAATATGACATTCCTCAATTCTAGTCTCTCTCGGACACCACTTAAAATGTCCTACTCCACAATCAGATCACTCACCCATCAGAGTTTGTATTGGTGGAATGTGGTATCATTTTGAGGTGGACATAGAATACTCTCTATAATGTTGCTAATCGATTGAAATGTAATTGCTGAATCATTGCAACTTGATGTCTTCCCTAGTTTACAAATAGAACAATCACATTTACAAAGATAGCTATGCACGGCCGAGCTTGATTGACATAGGAGATTGATTGCATCCTTAAGGTATGACATTTGAACGTGATAAATGCAGCAACATGTGAATCTATCTTTCAATCTCTTAACAAAATATAGCTTCAATGATTCAAACTTTCGAAGCTGGATATTTATCATTGGATGCAATTGTTTGAAGCATATAAATAGCTCCATCTACATTACACAAACAAGTGGTTATTAGTAGTCATTAGTTAGCTAGTTATCAATTTGCTATTACTAAGTAGTTGGTGGTTACTTGTTACGAGGTGTTAGATTGTTATTGGTTAGTTCTCAGTAATTAGCTATTATTCATTAGCTTGTTAGTAATTAGTTATTAATAAGTAGCTGGTTCTTGGTTAGCTATTTGTAATTAGCTATTACTAAGTAGCTCGTTCTTAGTTAGTTCTCAATAATTAGCTATTACTAAGAACAATTAGCTTGTTAGCAATTAGCTATTACTATGTAGCTCATTCTTGGTTAGTTGATTGTAATTAGCTATTACTAATTATCTTGTTACTAATCACATATTACTAAGTAGCTGGCTCTTTGTTAGCTGTTTGTAATTAGCTATTACTAATTAGCTTGTTACTAATCAGATATTACTAAGTAGTTGGTTCTTGTTTAGCTATTTGTAATTAGTTATGACTAATTAGCTTGTTGCTGATTAGCTTGTTACTAATTAGCTTGTTACTAATTAACTTGTTGCTAATTAGCTTGTTACTAAATAGCTATTACTAATTACCTTGTTACTAATTAGCTATACTAAGTAGTTGGTTCTTGGTTAGCTATTTGTAATTAGCTATTACTAATTAGCCTGTTACTAATTAGCTATTACCAATTAGCTTGTTACTAATTAGCTATTACTAATTAGCTTATTATTAATTAGCTTGTTACTAATTAGCTTATTACTGATTATCTTGTTACTAATTAGCTATTACTAATTAACTTGTTAGTATTTAGCTATTACTAAGTAGCTTGTTTTGGGTTAGTTGTTTGTAATTAGCTATTACTAATTAGCTTGCTACTAATTAGCTATTACTAATTAGTTTATTACTAATTAGTTTGTTACTAATTAGCTTGTTACTAACTAGCTTGTTACTCATTAGCTATTTACAAATTAGCAATTACTAATTAGCTTGTTACTAATTAGCTATTACTAATTAGCTTGTTACTAATTAGCTATTGTTAATTATCTTGTTAGTAATTATATATTACTAGGTAGCTTGTTCTTGGTTAGTTGTTTGTAATTAGCTATTACTAATTAGCTTCTTACTAATTTGGTACTACTAATTAGCTTGTTACTAATTAGCTTGTTACTAACTAGCTTGCTAATAATTAGCTATTACTAATTAGCTTGTTACTAATTAGCTTGCTACTCATTAGCTTGTTACCAATTAGCTATTACTAATTAGCTATTACCAAGTAGTTGGTTCTTGGTTAGCTATTTGTAATTAGCTATTACTAATTAGCTTATTACTAATTAGCTTGTTACCATTAGCTTGTTACTAATTAGCTTGTTGGTAATTAGTTATTACTAAGTAGTTGGTTCTTGATTAGCTATTTGTAATAAGCTATTACTAATTAGCTTCTCCTAATTAGCTATTACTAAGTAGCTTGTTACTAATTAGCTTGTTAGTAATTAGCTATTACTAAGTAGTTGGTTATTGGTTAGTTGTTTGTAATTAGCTATTACAAATTAGCTTGTTACTAATTAGCTATTACTAAGTAGTTGGTTCTTGGTTAGCTGTTTGTAATTAGCTATTGCTAATTAGCTTGTTATTAATTAGCCATTACTAAGTAGCTGGTTCTTGAATAGTCGTTTGTAATTAGCTATTACTAATTAGCTTGCTACTAGTAACCTATTACTAAGTAGCTGGTTCTTAGTTAGTTCTCAGTAATTAGGGACTACTATTTAGCTTGTTAACAGTTAGTTATTATTAAGTAGCTAGTCATTGGTTAATTGTTTATAACTAATTATTACTAATAATCTATTACTAATTAGCTTGTTACCAATTAGCTATTACTAAGTAGCCAGTTCTTAGTTACTCTTTAGTAATTATCTACTACTAACTAGCTTGTTAGTAATTAAATATTACTAAGTAGCTAGTTCTTGGTTAACTATTTGTAAATAGCTATTACTAATTAGCTTCTACTAATTAGCTATTATTAAGTAGTTGTTTCTTGGTTAGTTTTTTGTAATTAGCTATTACTAAAAATTAGCTTGTTACTAGTTACCTATTACTAAGTAGCTGGTTCTTAGTTGTTAGTAATTAGCTATTTCTATTTAGCTTGTTAAGAGTTTGTTATTATTAAGTAGCTACTTCTTGGTTAGTTTTTAGTAATTAGTTATTACTAATTATCTTGTTACCAATTAGCTATTACTAAGTAGTTGTCTCTTGGATGGTTAATAGTAATTAGTTATTACTAATTAGCTTGTTACTAATTGACTATTACTTAAGAGCTAGTTGCTTGGTTAGTTGTTTGTAATAAGCTATTTCTAAATAGCTTGTTACTAGTTAGCTATTACTATTACTAGTTAGCTATTACTATTAGATTGTTACTATAAGTTACTTGTTACTGGTTCTTGTATAACTAGCTAAAATTTAGAACCAATGATTGAAAATAGGATTACCTGAGATACATCAAGAAGGTGAAGAGGATGCTCCAAATATTGATTTTTTCCAAGACGGGTCCTGCTTATATCTTTCTTATTTGGTGACACCATGCTCTCTGTTGTCCAAAACATGATAATTTGATGCTTGACCTCTTGTGTGATACATGTGGTACGTGTTGCCCTACCAGTTGCCTTCAAAAAACTATGATCAGACTCAACTATACTTAACTGTCCAATCATATCATAGACGACTTTCCTCCTTACTCCCAATACCCTTGAAAGTCTTGAAATATTTATCTAATTTGTTGATGAATATGCATCACTATTTAGAGCCATCATCATGTTGATCTCTTCAACTCAAGGTCATCAGAATTCTTTCTCATACTTTGCAGTGTATTCTGAAGATTGATGTAAAGGGCACATGGTACATGAGCTTTGTTACTGCCCATTGCATCAAAACGTTGCCCAATACATGGACTCTGCAACATCCTATTTAGTGCCTCAATTTTATCTTCACAACATAAGTGTCTAGTTTGACTTCTAAAAAACTTGATGATCTTATCCACAATGCCATCGAAGTTGCTTCAACTACAATTAGCATTACCCTCCACATTAGTGCTCGACCTTGACGTTATTGTGTCTCTATATTTCCTTTTCTTTTCCTTTCAATAACATCTTAATGCTTGTTGATCACCATCCACTACTGGTATTGTATTAACTTCCATCAGTTTGGTTGTCCGAGATTGCCCTACATCAACACACTACAAATGATGAAGAGATCATAAATACAATAACATCTAACACTCATCAATCCACTTTATTATATTGACTTCACATTGAGTATGCTCACCTGCTATCATTATGTGCTCCATCACTTACGTATGTAGACTTGTTATACCACTTTTCAACCTACAACAATCATCCAAAACCTCAGATGTTAGATACAATGAATGAACAATATAAAACTAAATTGACATTGTTAGGCATACTTTTAAACTTGCAACAATCATCCACAATCTAAGATGTTACTCATGTATAACTTCCTTTTTTTGAGAGAATAGGAAAAAAGTAGATTAATGAGGGAATTTTACAAAATGTGCAGGGGCCAAGAGCCCACACATCACCATAAAATCGATTTCATCAGTCTTTATAACAAGAAGCTGCACCATCTGACCATACCCAATGTTGGCTTAAGTCAAGGTTTACCTCTCTTAGCCATTGCCAATGTAATTGGAAACACTGTTGCACAAAAAAGATGTCATGCTTCTTTTCATCAAATATGAAGAAGTGGATTACCTTTTTAGGAATGATCTCCAAACCAAAATATGTGATATGCACAAAAATAGTTATCTATACAGACTCAAGATGCAGCACATAGAAAAAGTACGTATAGTGATCGAGTCCCTCTCACTGTTCCCACTCAACATGAAGTGCATAGAAAAAAAATCACAGGCGAGAAGAGGTATTGCAACATACTCTCCAACATGCAGCACACAGAAAAATAGTTATCAATATTCCCCACTCAGGACGTAGCATGCAGAAAAAATGCCTATAGTGATGAAGTCCCTCTCACTATTCCCCACTCAACATGCACCACGTAGAAAAACTCCCAGGGAAGATGAGGTACTGCAACGTACTCTCCAACATGCAGCATGCAAAAAAACCCACATCGTGAATGCTCCATAAAGGGAGTTGGAAAAGCATTCCTACTCTACAATCCACAAAAATCACATCAAGCTTTGTAATGTCTTTTCTGTCCCAAGGATACATGCTGGTGGTGGCTTCCAAAGACTGTTTCTGGCTCTTAACAAAGTCAATTTTCCACTTCAAGTTGGGCTAATAATATCCAATATAGAGCTTTTGGGTGGATCCTATTCTTGGCAGCATGAAAGTTATGGAACCTCAAGTGCAATGAGTAGAAGCAAATGCGAGAACCAATTCTTTAGAGTTGATCAAAGGAGATCAAGACAATCACTGATAGATTCGCCCATCAAGACAATCACTGAAAGATTCGATGGTGACTCATTACAACAGCATAGGATCAACAAAATAGCAAACAAGAAAACTTCTGCCTTGCACGCTCCATAACGAATGTATGGCTGCCAAAGACAACAATCAGCTACGCAAAAAAACTCCCATGCAAGATGAGGTACTATGGTGGAGTCTCCAACCTGCAGCAAGCCAAAAACCCCATGTCATGAATGCTCCACGCTCCAGCATGCATACTGTCACCTACTTTCGCCCCATCACCTCGCTTTTACTCCTCTTCTAATAACCATTGCATGATGTTCAACTATGAAGGATCACGTTTTTCCAACTAATTAACTATGTCCTGGACATCACTTTTTTGTAACCATTAACATGCTTTCACCCCTTCTAGGTTGACATCCTCTGATGTATGTGGTTCTTCCCTGGTCAAATTTGGAAAATCATTCTCCAAATCATAGGGTAGCTTTATTTTCCTGCAATCATCCTCAAACAGAGAGTTATTTTCACCAAATACCACATCCCTACTGACTATAAATCCTTTGTTCATGGGATTATATAATCTATATCGTTTCTCATTATAACCATAGCCAATGAATATGCATCTTTCAGCTTTTGAGTCAATCTTTTTCCTAATCTGAAAGGGTATGGGTGCATAAGCAATGCATCCAAAGATCTTACAATGATCTAAAGAAGGTCTCCTACCATTCCATGCCTCCTAAGGTGTCATTCCAACCAGAGACTTGGTTGGAAGCCTATTGAAGAAGGATTCAAACTCATGTGAGAAATACTCACCACCTTCATCAAATTTGATCCTCTTCAAGCTTTTACCTGTTTGATTCTCAACCAATGCCAAATACTTTTTGAAGTGATTGAAGACTTCATCTTTATGCTTCATAAAACAAAGTATTGTCCACCTACTATGGTCCTCTATGAATGAAACATAATACCTTGACCCCTCTCTGCTAGGACTCCACACATCTTTGCGAACAAGCTCCAAGTAGTCTTCATACATGTATCCTCTTTTGTGGAATGGTTTCCTATGTCACTTGCCAAATTGACATGCTCCACATTTGTAAATCATGTGTTCCTTGGACACATTTGGGATGCCAAGCACACTCTAACCCCTAAATGTTTGCTTCAATGTCCTTTCACCTATATGTCCTAGTCTCTTATGCCATATCTCCAATTCAGATAGGGTTTGGTCCTTATAATTGAAGAGAGTAATACTTCTTTTATCATCAACTTCAGAGGTAAAAAACCTACCAGATTTCTCATCTTTTGCAATCTTCTTGAAGTCTTGTTGAGGGTCCTCCACATTTGCTCCATGCCTTGTGAATCTAACCCATAAACCTTTCTCAATAATATGTCCAACAATAATTAGATTCTTGCTTATTGTTGGCACATACAATACCCTTCTTAGAAGATGCATGTTACCATCAGATGCTTTTACATTTCCAATATTCTTTAGTGAGTGCCTAGTGTCATTACTTTTCTGAACTTCATGCTTTCCTTTGGGTTCTTCAAGGTCAGATAATAATGCTACATTGTATGCTACATGATTAGAGCAATTAGAATCAATAAAAGAATAGGCATTCATCATCTTTACCTTGCGTGGTTATCATATTCATGAGTAATAGAGAATCCTCTTGATCATCTCTATAGTTGTTGTAGTTTCTCCTCCTCTAAAGCCTCATTGATAGTTGTTGTAGTAGCCTTGGTTGTAATTGTGATGGTAGTTATTTCCTCCATTATTGAACCTACATCTTCATTGTTCATAGCCTCCTGTGTGGAAGCCTCTTCCTCTCTGACTCTTTGTGTTCTTGAAGCATCCATCTACGGTATGATTTGTCAAGCCACAAATGTTGCAAGGTGAAGAATCATATTGTCTCCCCTTCCCTTGCTTTCCTCCTATGCCCCTTCCTCTAGTACCTCTTCCTCTACCTGTGAAATTCACTTGAGAGGTACTTGCATCTTCTTCATTCTTCTTACCTTTGCCTCTATCTTTACTCTTATTTTTATCTTTTTAAAGGGCATAAGATTGATTACCTCTAGAAGTGTCTCCATTCTTGTTGAGCTTTGTCTCATGTGTGAAGAGTTGCCCCATCAATGTATTGAGGTCAGGTATCTACATGACCACATATAGGTCCATTACTGTGGTAAAATATTCCCATTTATCATCAACCTTGATGCCATTTATGATCTACCTTACTATCTGTGCTCCAATACTCCCAAGTTGATCAGTTATATCCTTCATCTTGGTCACATAGTCAATTACACTTTTCTTTGGTTGCTTCTTCAAGGTTTTGAACTCCATCCAAAGCTAGTTCTTTGTGGCCCTTTTATTTGATGAGAAGTATGAAGATAGTACCCAAATTTCTTGGGATTCTTACAATTCCTAATATGAGGTAGCAAAAAATCAGATATTGAATTGAGTATCTAAGATCTAGCTAAAGCATCCTTTGCACACCATGCAGCTAGTCTCTCTTGCTCTTCTCTTGAAGGTTGGTTTTTGCTTCTAACGATTGACATTTCTTCATCTCCGAATATGTGTCCATACAAGATTCTTCCTTGGAAATAATCCTTCATCCTTAGGGACCAATCTGGATAATTGCCCCTATCCCATTTGTCATTGAATGATGGAAATCCATCTCCGATTTTCCCTTGATGTCCCTCTAATACCACTTTTGGAGGAGATGGTGGACACCTTCTAGAGATGAGATGGTGCTCAAACTTTGTGCTTCACACCAACCAAAACAGAGTTGATGAGTGCAAAGTAGACCTCTTGAGATTTCCAAGAAGCACAAATTATTGGATCAAATAGATAATGTGGAGTTTCACTCTGGAAGATGATCTTCAAATTATTGGATCAAAATAGATAATGTGGAGTTTCACTCTGAGCCAAAACCTTGCTATTTTGGAATATGGTCCTCAAATTATTGGATCAAAATAGATAATGTGGAGTTTCACTCTGAGCCAAAACCTTGCTATTTTGGTCACTACACCTATTCAGAGAAATGAACATTACTCCTTACCTGATAACAGTTGGAAAAAATCCTTTTGGGAATATCCAATTGACTAAGATAGCTAACCTTCACAAGTTGTTTTACTTAAAATCATTAACCATGCTTAGAGAATAATGCTTAGAAAAATTGAGATGCACCCCGACATTTTAGGGAGTTAATAGTATGTAGACCAGAGAGCAATGTTTTGAACATATCTCGAGAATGGATGAGGCAATTGATGTGAAACTTTGTAACATACAAATAGACTATCTAAAAAATCTTCACTAACTTAAATTACTGAAAATGATCAAGTACCGACTGAGTAATAGATCAGATAAGTTCTCCATGGTGAGTAGTATATGATAGAGTAGAAGAGATGAGACATGGGAAGATTATGTATGTGTATTAATTCACATAAATTACATTGATGTTGGCAACGAATTATTGCTCAATGTGAGGGCAATAGAAGAGCTATAAAGTGAGCTCAATATTCCACACGAATTCCACTAAAATCTCTCCTATATCTCCCTCTATTCCATGTGACTAGATAGTCCTCTTTTATAGCCTTTTGGTGGAGCCAAGATTCAAGTTTGAATTCGAATCTTTACCTAAAAGTGTTCTAAAGTTTTACGACTTGATTTTCCATAATTCCTCACCAAATAATTTATGGAAAGAGTCTCCCATGAACTCGTAATTGGAAGTGATTCACATGTGCACTTTTATAAGGAGTAAAAGTCACTCTTTTACAAGAGTTCATTCATGTGCTACTAAATGAACATATGAACTTTTGGATAAGTGATCAAGCATTTAGGCTTGGAGTAATTGCACCGATATTCCCCAATGTGCAATTTACTTGAATGGGGTGTGTATTATTTCTATATTATAGATCTCAAGGAAACATGCTATTGGCATGTAGTTGATGGGAAACAGTCCCCAGCAGGATCATCAGTGTTAACCTCTATTTATGTCCAGTCCCATGAAGGAACACAATAGGTTGATAGGGTTCTTGGGGTGGAAGAATTCAATGATAACTTAATCCCTATATTTCCTCCCGGACTACTTCAGCAAAGGAACTTACTAACTTACCAAGTACATTGAGAAAATTATTTGAACTAGCTTCATTGAATTACAAATACGAAAGAGACTGCATATTCACCAAATTACTTAATCACTTGTGCTTTAGCAACAGAACTATTCAACTACTACATCGTACGGAACATAAATAATTTAAGACAACAGATATCAATCTGACAAAATTTCCTTCTCTACACAGTACACTAGATAGTTTGGCATTTCTAGTACCTGTCTTGTCTCATGGATGTCTAAAAACATACAAAATATTATATTATAAATAATAACATGTTCAAACCAAGATTACATCAATCATATGTTTTACCACATAATGGGAAATTACGAATTCACTTTACTTCCAAGTTGAGCCTTCTTGTAGTCTCCTAGCACCCCACTGAGCATGATAGAGTGATCCTAATGATGACTTCCATTTCTCACTAGCAATGTTGTGTAGCATCCTTCTCGCAAATTTTGCCAATTTTGAATCCCTAAGTTGTTCCAAAAAAGAAATTTCTCGAGAATGTAGTGCGATAAAACCAATTAAACATCTCCGCCTTGTAGTTTTATTGCATTGGACCACCACCATGTCTCGTGTTTTTGAAGTAGACACCCCTCACTTTGTAGTGTGACTTTTACATTCCTTGGGTACTCAAAATCTCTAATGACTCATATTGATGCATGAAATAAGCTCCATGTGCAAATAAAATATGCTAAAAATTGTTAAGTACATTGGAAAAAGGTAAGTGCCATGAACACTTTTAGACTTAAAATGTAGTGTGTTATATTTCTCTCTCCCCAAGATTGAATGAAACACTTGGTGAACTACACTAATTTCTCTTGAAACAATTGACATTGAATAGCACTAGACCTAGTCCGACCCATTAAGCCTACCAACTTATCAAAGGTCGACCAAACCGTCTTTATCTTATTACAAAGATCAAATTGAGATTCATTTTCTGTTGTGATCATGCATAGGTCTTTCCGCAGCTCATAATGCTCATTAGTGCTAATATCTCTTCTAAAAAAATGTCTTGCTTTATTCCCAATCATTTACACTTGTTGCAAACCTTGAGATTCTCCAAATTTCTTAACAACTAGGGTTACATTTCAACCATGACAACCAATTGAATTAAGTAGCTCCTCCAATTTCTTTATAGCTTAAATAGATTTATCAACTGGCTTCATGACAAATGCATATTCTCTATGGAGCCTCAATAGTCTATGGAAAATTCTCATGAAGGCATGCAAGGTGCAAAAGTGGCCATTGACTAAAGGGAATGGAATAATGGGATTCCAATCCCTTATCTCACATGTCATGATTAGGTGTACCTAACATGGGACACCTCATTATAGGTATATCCCATTCAGTAGATGGACATGCATTTGTGTCATCCGCTAAATCATCTATGTTGTTTTGTTTTCTCTTTGTTCATTTATAACCTTGTGTGCAATATGGACAAGGATAGAGAGAGGATGCACCATGTTTGCACCCTAACATGCATTTGATAGTCATTAAGTCTCCACCTAAGTGCTACTCTACTTCAAAATCATCTAGGCATTCTCTAGTGATTTTGGCACCATGAATTTGAGAACTTATCACCTCTGTGATCCATGGGGTCCTAGAACATCAATGGATTCTTTAGGTACTTGAATAGCACCTAACCACCATATATCTTTCTCAGATTGGACACTATATGTAAAGTGATGGGTAGATTCTTCACTTTTACCAATAATGGCATGGGCCATAGATTCGTTCATGAGTGTCACACTAAGTCTCTCCATACGTCATCCCTTTATGATTTGACATTCGTCTAGCTTCAATACAGACTTGAGTTGGGAACCACATCTAAATCAAATAACAAACATTATATTAATAAAAATACTATGAATGTCATTATCAAAACAATGGATATACCTTGAATTGTGGATCTGTAAAATTTAACCATTTCCTTTTGAAGCCTCTCCAAATTGACAAATATATTGTTGTACTTTGTGTAGATGAATCCCTTTCTAGATGCGTTTTTCAACTCTTTCTTTGATGTAGATGAATGATAAATGGATGCATGCATAACATCTTCTATATGCATGTAATTGCCAAGAGTGTTGGTTACATCCTCATTGGTCATCTTCTTCTTCAGAGATACCTTGTAAGGGCATGGGAAATGCTTTGGAAAATACCTTTCTTTTGCAGAGCCTACTTCAAAGGATTGTACAATGTAGTGTATGCTCTAGTACTAACACGAGCTTCATCACATACCATCTGTACCTCACTAGGAATAATAATATCTTCTAAGTTGCCTGAAAAATCTTTAATCACTTCGGTTTTGATGTGATTTTCTATTGCTGAATCCAAAATCATAAGCACATGTTTGTTTCTAACACAAGAATTCATAAACTTCAATTGATCCTCCATTGTCAAGGAAGCACTGGCATCTTCAACAAATGACGTGCACTATAAGAAACTCAATCTAAAAGTATTTTAACATAAATAAACAGGCAAAACACATACCTAAGTGCATAAACACCTCGCTTCTGTACTCCACCACTAGTTGAAAGAGCTTGAAAGGATGATAATGGTCATTTCCTATATCTCATCCCAAGTGGAGTCTCTTTAAGTTGTGTAAGATTGGCTTTGAACTTTGTAATTGTGCTCTCCTTTTCTTCCACATCTTGTTGGACTCTATTATTGTGCTCGTCCAAAGATTTGATAGCACTTTCTAAAGTGTGTATAGCACTCTCTAAACTGTGTATCTTGAAATGGTTGTGATGACATTGTTGCATCCAATAGTTTGCTATAGATGTAGAATGGTTAGACAATCACTTGCAATAGCCTAGTAAACCATCTTCACAGCTACCAAGAAATTGTAGAAATGTGGAGATACTATGGAATCTAGGATGAACATTAAACATTGGATCTAAGAGATACAAAGCACCATTGACCCAAAGATCAATATTCTTCTCTCCAGCTACATGACGTTCATTTTGAGAATCTATGTCATTGCTACCCCTAGTTTTTGGTGTAAATTCTGTTGGAACACGAACATCTATGCTTTTTGAGTGAGGAGCATGTGTTGGTGCTGGTGTCATGTTCGTAATACATGTGAGCACCATGATGTTCCAAAACTCCAACATCGAATAGGAAGAAGCGCAGAGATGGCTGGAATGGCTTTTTTTTAAAGTATTTTTTATAAAAACAAGACTAAAAAAGTAACTTCTGACATATACATAAAAGTATGGGCCATTTTGAATAAAGAATAGCTGAAAAAGAGACTTTTTCAGAAAAGTCATTTTTTTATTCATAAAGATGGACCGATTTGATGAGGTGGAAAGTGGTTTTTCTCTCTCTCTATGTGCACAAGAGAGAGAAGATCCTAGCTCAGCCTTAAAAAAGCCTACTTCAGCCTACCAAAAAGTGCTCTATTAAATACACTTGGTCCCCTTAACAAAGTACAAGATTAAGCTTAATCCCTAAAAATTAGCAATCCTTACAAGGCCCATGTAGGGTTCACTTTTTTTTCCTAATGGAACCCCCAATTTCAAAATTGCAAAAATCGAGTTCCTATTTCTGGAGTCCCAATACAAGAATGAAAGACTAGACTTCGAAGGAATCATGAACCAGAGTGTTCCAGAATAGGTACTGCGAGATGAAGGAAATTCCTAGCCATAACTAAGTCTCACAGATTCAATTAACTCTAGGTGCTTTGTTGGATCGGGCATTTAAACAAAGCTTACTTAAACATCTACAAAAGGAACATTCTCCGATGAGTTCCCAAAAGTAACTGTCGCATGGGTAAGGAAGTACGTGATAAAGTGGTGGACTATGCCATCCCTACTATCATAGTATGGTATAAAAACAAGGTTGTACCAAAAGTACTGATTGATGGTGATTCTAGTATCAATATGGCCTCTATGACTATGGGTAAACATCTACAAAACTTACTTAAACATCTACAAAAGGAACATTCTCCGATGAGTTCCCAAAAGTAACTGTCGCATGGGTAAGGAAGTATGTGATAAAGTGGTGGACTATGCCATCCCTATAGTATGGTATAAAAACCAGGTTGTACCAAAAGTACTGATTGATGGTTTCTCTTGTACTTATGCTGAATAGGACTCCTCCTGATATGAACACCACGGCCTCCATAAAATTCAAGTAGTAACTGTGTGCATAAAGAGAATATGTACTTGAATACTTAACATAAGATGTAAATATTATGTTAAACACCATCCAATGTCTTTGAAGTAGCCCGACATCTTCTTATAGAAGACAATCTTCAACCTAATATCTTCTTGTAGAAGATACTCTTCAAATACACCATGTAGATGGCCGATCCTCACCATCAAACTGCTAATGACCAAGTCTTCTTGCCATGAACAAGAGATAACCTCCTCTCGATGAGCTAGAGTGTGAGCACACCCTTCATCTTCTCCACGAAGAATCATTAAGAAGAACTCCATAGCTGCTCCTCAACATGCTTCAAGTTAGCACCATGGCTGCCCCATGTGCTAGACGAATCACCACCTCTACTGAGGTCCAAGCTCCAAGCTTGTGTTGAATACTAGGTGAAGGATGAATAGAAGTGACCCAATGTACTTCTTATATAGTAGATTATATTCTCTGAAAAGCTTCTTCAAAAGCTAATAAAGCACGATCGTAAAACTTCATCGCTAATTGTGATCGCTGTCTGCTAATTAAAGCAAAAACATAGTCATCGGGATCATTCGCTATGCGTTGTTGAGTCTAGCAAAAGCAATGTCAAAATATTTGAACGCTGCCCGCTGCCGTCCGTGGGATTCAAACCCTGGTGGGTTCTATGAGAGACAGGCGATCTATCCACTATGCTAAGAGCTTTTGGTGATAGAAGAATTACTAAGCACAGCTATACATGCTGTTGCGCTGCACCGTTTCCTTTAAGAAGGACTAAGAGTAAGCTCTATAAATGGTGTACAATCTGACCAAAAAGAATTATTGAGACATTGTTTGACCAATAGGATATTGATTCCAATAGAAAATATCCAAGAAATGCTGAAAGAAACTAGATGGGACATAGAAAGGATTATGAACCCTAAGCTACATAATGATGATGATGATTTGTAAACAATTTGGTAATTAAGTGGGTTCCGGTCCATCGCAGATGCTAGTGTCAGTTGTTGGAATGGACTAATATATCTTTGTAATTCATATGTTGTAATAGATATTGTGATTACCTAAAATTTAGAAAATGTGTGGCAATAATATAAGGAACAGAAATGCATGTTGTGATTATGGTATCACAATCTTAATCCCTGTTCCCGTACCTTAATCTTTGGAGGTGTGTTGTTTGCTCCAACATTAAACGACCCCAAACAAAATCTTTAAGCAATCCAAAGAAAATGAATATGCAATTGAATTCAATGGAAGTTAATGAAGTTTAGGATGAATTCTTATATATTTTTATAATGGGCTCTTTGAATTATCCCACTATCGCAAGGTGTGATCTAGCATATACATTGGGTGTTCTATCTCAATTCATATACATACCGAGGGTTCCACACCTACTTGCAATAGAGAGAGTACTCAAATATCTCAAAGGTACTTCTCTGTAAAGGTCTTTTCTACCCTTTTCAAGATGATTTGTTGGTGAAACATACATAGATTATGGGCATAAAGATGATCTCATGGATGGCAAGGAGAAACTATAAACTTTCTTATCTTCTAGAGAAGCTAGATATAGAGGCTTAGGGAAACTAACATGTGGGCTTATGTGGCCCAAGAAGCTCATGATTGAATTAAATATGGAGGTCCACTCATGTTTGATAGAATGAGTAGTTTGTATGTATTTACCGATCCTATTTTCCATTCTAACGATTGAAGAATATACACCTTGCCTTTGCAACCTCGAAGCATTGATGGCCTCATAGGTATAATCACAAATACCTCTTTTTACTCAGCTTGATGGTTCTCTAAAATCTTCAAGACTTAACCCATTATCTTTTGCACACTCAAACAATGAAAACGAAAATTCCTAATGCAATTTGTCTCACTCAAAGTGCTTGCTTGTACGATAAGAAGAAATGCCCCTAAGAAATATTCTTTGTTTCCTTCACTAGGCATGCGCAGAGAGACACTTGTATATTGTAGAATCAATTTATCTTTGAATATGGAGAGTTTTGACACGAGTTTCAAGCAACATTTAGAAGAAATATAACCCTTCTAAAAAATCATGGATCATGAGAAATGCATATAATATGGTAAGGATTCTCTACTCAACACTTAGAGCTAACTAGCACCTACACACATAGATCTATGAGAGAGATATCACAATTTAGAGTCTAAAGAAAATCTTCAAGCAAGAATGATGCTTGCTAAACAAGATCTTGTATATAAGATCTTGTATAGATTCCCTAGATGATAGGGAGCCCTTTTCCTAAATTGTCGGATTTATCACACATAAGTATGATAGGTGGTAATTGACTGTTATACACATTAGAAATTGAACGTGCTTTTGTGCTTGGCTTCTTGCTTCACATTGCTCAAAATGTCATCCATCCAAAGGGTCCATAAGCTCCTTAGGCTAGAGCTTTAATTTCAATAGCAAGGAGCATGCAAATAGACTTACATTATCACTACATCAAGGAGAAAGTGTTCACTAAGGAGGTACATGTTCAACTTATATGCTTGAAGGATTAGTGTGTTGACATGTTCAACAACTCATTCAACTCAATCAAGCTAAAAACTTAAAAAAAAAAGCATTGGATTGATGGAGCTAGGTTGAAGACTCGAAGGTTAAAGCTTGAAGGGGATTGCCAAAAATCAAGATCCAAGCTTAGGAGCTTATGGACCCATTGGATGGTTCACACTTGGAGCAATATTAGGTAAGAAGTCAAACATGAGAATTGATGCTCAAATTCGAAATTGAAATCCCCCTTATAAAAGAACCTTATTACCTATAATACTTAGGTTTGATAAACCATATAAATTAGGAAAAGGTCTCCTTATCAATTAGGTCATCTTTTCAAAGTCCTTTAGACATATAATGTAGTTACAATTTGTAAGGACCTGCATGCTTTATCTCTCATATGATTTGAATAATCTAGTAGACACCTTAATAAACAATCCCTGTGCTTGTGTGAGTATTTTCATTAGACTTGAGTTTCCATATCTCTCTCAAAGGTTTAAGTGTATGAAATAGTTAGCTCTAAGTGATGAGCAAAGCTTCCTTATCCTTTTGTATCCATTTCTTGTGTTATTTGGTTTTCTAGAAATTTACTATTTTCTTTCTAGAATTGGCTCAATCCTCAAGACTAAACTTTGCATATTTTGAGAGAAATTGACTTTGGAGTCAATAGGTGGATGTGTGCATGCATATGCAAGAAGATTTTATTGTTAAAATTAACTGTGCCAAACTTCTCAAGAATAACTCTCAAGAATTGTGAGAACCATCGTTTTGAGTGAACAACTTTATATGTGAGTATACCTATGATGCCATATATGCTTCAAGCCTCAAGATAAAGGTGTACAATATCTCATCAAAACATTACCATAACCATGATCATGATGATCACAATAACCATATCCATAATGACAACCATAACCATAAAAAAGAAGCACTATAAACATAACCATAATAGTAAAAAAGAATCTTACCATAACCATAACTAGAACCATAGCCACAAAAATAATCATTACTATATCCATGACCATATTAATAATCATAACCATGACCATAATGATACTCAATACCATAATTATAAACATAACCATTATAATGACAATGAATCAGCATCCATGAATATAACCATACACATAAGAAAAGCCATACTCCTAAGAACAAAACTAACCATAATAATAGCTATAACTATAACAATTCACATAGCCATAATCGTGAATATTATTTTGAACATAAAAATGCCAGTGAGCATGACTGAGACCATGACCATAACTATGCCCATGAACAAGAACATATGGTACCATAACTAGAAAAAAACACAAAACTATAAAAAATTAGGAAACATAACCTTTAGAATAGGAATAACCATAGAAGAAGCCAAACATGACTATAAGAATGAGTATTCACATAGTCATAAAAAAGTACCTAACCATAAGGTTAATCATAATTATGACCATAATTCAACCAAATGCCATAATCATAACCACAATCATAATATCAAATATAGACATAGCCATAAAGATAACCACAACACTTAAACAACATCAACCATAATCATAGACATACCCTTACCCATATGGATAATCATATTCATCATCATAACAATTTAGTATCCATAAGAATTACGAATAACCATAACCATCTTGATAAACATAATAATAGTAATGATAATAATAATAATAATAATAATAATAATAATAATAATAATAATAATAATAATAATAATAATAATTATAATATAACAATAAACACTAGCATAAAAATAATCATAGCCATAACCCTAACCATATATATAATAATAGCCATGATCATAACTATAATCACAATTATCACCAAAAGCATAACCATAACCATAATCATAACCATAACCATAACCGTAATCATAACCGTAACCATAACCATAACCATAACCATAACCATAACCATAACCATAACCATAACCATAACCATAACCATAACCATAACCATAACCATAACCATAACCATAACCATAACCATAACCATAACCATAACCATAACCATAACCATAACCATAACCATAACCATAACCATAACCATAACCATAACCATAACCATAACCATAACCATAACCATAACCATAACCATAACCATAACCATAACCATAACCATAACCATAACCATAACCATAACCATAACCATAACCATAACCATAACCATAACCATAACCATAACCATAACCATAACCATAACCATAACCATAACCATAACCATAACCATAACCATAACCATAACCACAACCATAACCATAACCATAACCATAACCATAACCATAACCATAACCATAACCATAACCATAACCATAACCATAACCATAACCATAACCATAACCATAACCATAACCATAACCATAACCATAACCATAACCATAACCATAACCATAACCATAACCATAACCATAACCATAAAAATGATTGCATCCGATATCTTTAACAGACTGCCAGATATAGTCCCATTCGAGCTTGTCGTAAGCTTTTTCAAAGTCAATCTTGAGGAAAACCATATCTTGTCTTGACTCGTCTATGAAGCCGAGACCTTCCCAAATATCTATAATGGCTTCCAATATTGACCTTCCTTTGACAAACCCTTTTTGGCCCTCGCTTAACCACGCTCTCAAATGGCTAGAAATTCAGTTGGCTATGACTTTGGCAATGCTTTTATATCCCATTTGAGGCATCCTAATTGGACACTAGTTCTCTTTTTTTCTTCTTTACTAGTGGTAAATTCATCTTCTTTGCTTGTAGTGTGGCCCTTCTGATTGATTTCTTTGTTATCAAGGATCTCTAGGGCTTTGTCACTAGTGTCCACCTCGAAATGGTTCTTATCTAGATAGTGAATCTCATTGACCTCCTTTTCTAGATTCCAATAATTGCATGATCATTGGAAAAGAAGACAAAACAAAAGAAGAGGTTTTTTGATAAAGATAAAGTAGGCACAAGGTTAGTGCACAAATCAATATAGTAGCAATAATGTTTTAATAAGAAATCTAGAAGAAAATATAAGTCATTAGAAAATACTTGGTACATTGATAGGAATTGTAGAACTGATATGATTTTTGATTTGAACTAAATTTATTTTCTTTTTATGAATCTCATTTGGTTCCCAAGCCTGGGTTCATACTAGAGGAAGTTTTTATAAGATCAAATTTAGATGAGTCTATACATATATATATATATATATAGATATATCTGTGTGTGTGTGTTATACTTTATGGAACAATGGAATGTTATATGCATTTTAATTTCTTGAGGGTTTTCATGTGATTTGTGTTTTGATTTTGGAGCTCAAGAATCATGAAGGTGTGAATGCACATGGATTTATTCAGATATTTTTGAAGACAATTAAAAGATAGTATTTTAGATATTTTTGTAAAAATAATAGAGCACTTTAGAAAGCAAGATTTTTGTAAAGATGGTAGATCGCTCTACAAAGTGAGAATTTTGTAAATAAAGTAGATTTTTATAAACACACACTTTTTGAGGCACCACCCTAGTCCATCAGAGTATGTGGTGGGAGATTATACCCAATCGTATGTCGAGTCTCTTGTCTCTATCTATTATGTTTATGCATTTATGAGATTTCGTTTTTGTATTATCTTGGGCATATGTGCATCTACAAGATCTAGTCAACAATGGTATCATAGCCAAGGCAGGTCCGTGGAGGTGTATGTATCGGTGCTAGTCATGATTCATGGCATCCCCTCATGATTCAACATCCATTTCGGTCGCCCGATCCAAGTTTTTGTTTATCAAGTCTATTTGTTTTTGGTTCGTCAGTGTGTTTCTTTTTTAAATTTATTGATATTTGTTATTGTGCACTATGCTCCTCTCACACTATGCACTGTGCTCACTCTACTCATTATGATCACTGTATTCGTTGTACTCTCTTTGCTCCCTATGCTCTTTGTGCTCACTATACTCCCTGTACTCCTTGTGCACTATTCACTATTCGAGTTCGATTATCAAATTCGTTTAACAATTTAGTTATCCATTCGGTTACTCCTTGCATCTACTAAGGCATAGAACTATGGCATAACTTTGGCATCTTTGACTTTTGTGCCAGTCATGGTTCTCGTTGGTTCCCGTTGGTTCCGTTGGTAGCCATTGGCTATGTGTGAACCAATTCTAAATTATGAGTGTCCATAAGAGCTTAGTTATTTTTCTAGTAGGATTACTTATTTCTCTAGTTAGGCTACTTAATTCCTTATTTATCATGTATGGGCTTGAACCCACAATCTCACACTTATTAGAGATATGTTTTATCCACTAGACTATTTTTACTTTTTGATACTCCATTCTTTCTAATTGATATTTAACATAACTTTGAACACTTTCTTCATCTTATTTATGTACTTATTTATTTATTTATTTAATACTCTATACCCTTTATTTATTTATTTATGTATTTATGAAAAATTCTCATTTATTTTATTTATTTATTATTATTATTATTTTTCTTTTTATATACAAGCATGTTAAAATTCTTTTCACATGCTTAGTGTGAGGTTCTGATTCTATAAAAGGCCATCAATCCTACCCATAATACTGAGGATTTTGGTACATCACCCCTTCCTGGAGTATCAATTGGGAAATAATTAGAGCTTTTGCAGCACGGATTCCATCATGCTTAGAACAAGATAAAAAAACACGATGCTGCACTCCAATTAATTTGGAGTGATGAACAAAACCTATTTAGGTTGGTCAAGGCCATTATCCTGGCTCAAGAACAAGGCACGTATTACAAGGTTGGTGCCAAAAAGTTCCAATTTTCTCAATTCGATGGGTGAAAGGATGGCAAATTTGTTCGCTCATGGCTTTCTCAAATTGATGACTTTTATTTTGATGAATCGTATTCTAAAATTGAAAAAGTGAAATTTGTTACTAATTATTTGGTGGGTGAGGTCTAGTTATGGTGGAATGCTTTGCCGCATAGCACCGACTGCCCCTCCACATGGATCAAATTTTAAGAAAAGATCAATGACACTACAACATATGAGGGGCATACCGACGCTGCATATATCGACGGTCATAGTCGGTGTCGGTATAAACCTCAAAAAATCTCACTAAGAGATATCGACGGTCAAGTGACCGTCGGTATGAACGTTTTAAACGGATCGTCAGTGTGGCCCGCAGCCGCCGGTATAAGCATCGGTATAGGCGTCGGTATATGCGTCGGTATGAGCGTCGGTATAAGCGTCGGTAAATTACTGGCAACTACCGACGCGTATACCGACGTCCATACCGACACCTATACCGGCGGTGAATTTTTAAACATACCGCGAACCCGAGAGCAAAACTTCAGATTTTTGCGCGTGTTTGAGTACTGTCGGTCTACTATCGAACTTGCGTGCGTGAACCTGCATTGTCTTGTGCACACACACATGGATCTCTCTCTCTACACACACACTCTCTCTCTCGGCTTAGCTCTCACATCTTGGTAAGTGCTGCACGTACTGTTAGCATTTGTGTTTCTCTATGCTTTAGGGTTTCTAATTTCTCTTTTTGTTGATTTTGCAGAAGTTCGTTGGCGTTGATTGTTTGGAATTGGACGAGAGACGACCTACATTACGCTTTGACGACAACGATTCAAAAAGAGATATACTTGTAAGTGATTCTTTTATTCGCTATTGATAGAGAGAGAAGGAGAGAGAGAGAGAGAGAGAGAGAGAGAGAGAGAGAGAGAGAGAGAGAGAGAGAGAGAGAGAGAGAGAGAGAGAGAGAGAGAGAGAGAGAGAGAGAGAGAGAGAGAAAGAAAGAGAGAGAGAAGAGAAAGGAAGATACACATTAATTTACACATGCATACATACACACATACATGTACACACATGGATGCTTACATACACACACCTATACACACATGCATGCTTACATACACACACATATACACATATGCATGCATACAGAGACACATAAATTTACACACATGCATACATACACACACATGCATACACACATACATACACACACATATATACACATATATACACATATGCATACATACACATACACACACACACACATATACACACATACATACACACACGTATATATACACACATATACACACATGCATGCATACATACACACATATATATTGGCATGCATGCATACACACATATATACACACATGCATACATACACACATATACACACATGCATGTATACATACACACACATGTATACGCATGCATACACATACACACACATACACATACATGCATGCATACATACACACACGTACACACACATGCACACACATGCATGCCTACATACACACACATACACATACACACACATGTATACACATGTATACATACACACACACATGTACACATGCATACATACACACACATATATACACACATGCATACATACACACATATAATCCTATTTTTATTTTGCAGTTTTTGTTTTACATCAAATATATAAAAATAGGATTAGGGTTTTAGGGTTAAATATTTAAGATTAGAGTTTTAGGGTTTTAAATAGGATAAGGGTTTTAGGGTTAAATATTTAAGATTAGGGTTTTAGGGTTTTAGGTCTAGATATTTAAGATTAAGGTTTTAGGGTTTAGTATTTCAGATTTAAGTCTAAGTCTTTCTGATTAGGGTTTTAGGATTTTAATACGTAGATAACATATATACACAAGCACACATATACATATAATACATACATACATGTAGATACACATGCATACAAAAATATACATATTTTAGATTTAAATCTTTAAGATTAGGGTTTTAAGGTTATAACACCTACATAAGATATATGCACACATACACATGCACATGTAATACATATATACATGTATATACATTTGTATACAGAAATATACATATTTTAGGTCTACATATTTAAGATTAGGGTTTTAGGGTTTAGTATTTCAGATTTAAGTCTAAGTATTTCTGATTAGGGTTTTAGGATTTTAATACATAGATTACATATATACACAAACACACATATACATATAATACATACATACATGTAGATACACATGCATACAAAAATATACATATTTTAGATTTAAATATTTAAGATTTAAATATTTAAGATTAGGGTTTTAGGTTTATAACACCTACATAAGATATATGCACACATACACATGCACATGTAATACATATATACATGTATATACACATGTATACAGAAATATACATATTTTAGGTCTACATATTTAAGATTAGGGTTTTAGGGTTTAGTATTTCAGATCTAGAATTTTAGGATTAGGGTTTTAATTAAATATATAAAATTAAATATATAAAAATAGGATTACGTAAGGAAAAAAATCTGAATATATAAATAAATATATATATAAAATAAGATAATTATATACATAAATAAATATAAAAAGAACTAGTGTTTTTAATAATTTAATTAAATATATATAATTAAATATATATAATTAAATATATAAAATTAAATATATAAAATTAAATATATAAAATTAAATATATAAAAATAGGATTACGTAAGGAAAAAAAATCTGAATATATAAATAAATACGTAGATAACATATGTACACAAGCACACATATATATATAATACATACATACATGTAGATACACATGCATACAAAAATATACATATTTTAGATTTAAATCTTTAAGATTAGGGTTTTAGGGTTGTAACACGTACATAAGATATATGCACACATACACATGCACATGTAATACATATATACATGTATATACACATGTATACAGAAATATACATATTTTAGGTCTACATATTTAAGATTAGGGTTTTAGGGTTTAGTATTTCAGATTTAAGTCTAAGTCTTTCTGATTAGGGTTTAAGGATTTTAATACATAGATTACATATATACACAAACACACATATACATATAATACATACATACATGTAGATACACATGCATACAAAAATATACATATTTTAGATTTAAATCTTTAAGATTAGGGTTTCTACGTATATCGGATCCCGAAATGCCTCGCTTATGGAGCGATGATGAAGATGTTCGTCTCGTAGGCGATGAACCACAAGGTAAAGGATCGCAAAGAAAAATGGATGCAGCTTTGAGAGAGAAGGCAATGAAGTTTTGCATAGTTAACTCTGAGCCTATGCAAAAGTGGTTAAAAAGGTAGGAACTTGCCAAGGAAACTAACGCAAAGGAAAGAGCTCAGTTTCGAAGAAATCATTCTACTCGATTTTTGCCTCTTCCAGAAAATCTTCGACCTCTCCCACCTTTTCCAACGAGAAGATGGCTAGATGCAGCGGTTTCACAAGCAAAGGCAGCGGGTGAAGATATCTCTGAAGAAGAAGAAGAACTCGCAAAAGGATGTGATTGGGAGTATATCAACTACGGTGCACTATGGTCTCATGGACAACACTTTCGGATCGCAGGAATCGATCAAAACTGGTCTACTTTTGATAGTGGAGTGATGGTGAATTTTTTGCAAAAAGTAGAGCGAGTGCAAGAGATGATAATGCTCTAGAAGGTGAGTTAGATTATTATGGTGTGATTCAAGACATCTTGAAACTATCTTTCAGAAAGTTTGATTACTTTGTTTTTGACGTGAAATGGTTCAAAGTAGTCACCTCTGGAAGAAACGCAACAGTGAGACGAGATAAGAGCGTTTTGCTTCAAGTCGACTCCACAAGATTATGGACAAATGAAAGGGATACATTTGTACTTCCCGAACACTGTGAGCAATTTGTTTTTATACCAGATTCAAAAGACCCAGAGTGGCTATTTGTTTTACAAGTCGCTCCACGTAGTAGACAAATTTTTGAAAATGCAGATGTAGAAGAAAGTCCATCTCTAGTGGACTCAGAGATTCATTCGATAGTTGAGGAGGAAGAGATCATTGTTCTAGAAGAAGAGGTCATTGAAGAAGAGGTCATTGTTCAAGAAGACGAAGCAATAGACGATGATCAGGAGGAAACCAGCATAGCAAGCGATTTAGAAGCCATCAATTTAGAGACAGATATTCTCGGTGCATCGGATCTTCAAGAGGATGCTAGAATAGAGGACTTTTGAATAAAAGACTTGTACGTACTAATTTTTGGTTTTTTTTTTTGTTTATTTCCTATATTATTTTTCTTATCGCATGCTAATTATTTGAGTTCTTTTATTACAGAGCACGATGGGAGACAGTCCTCCAGTCACTCCACAGTCCATGACAGAGGAGCAATTTTTGGAGTTCATCTCTCAGGTTCCTCCTGCGTATATGGCCGCTGCATCACAATATTGGATCGCTCGTGGTAGCACTCCTCCCGGCCTCACTCCTAGCGGCCTTACTCCTGCCAGCCTCACTCCCGCTGGCCTCACTCCCGCCCGTGTCACTCCCGCCGGTGTCACTGCTGCCGGTGTCACTCCTGAGGGTGGTGCTACTCCCGTAGGAGGTATGTCTCCTAGCTTTGTGACTCCACCATGACCATCTTTGCAGCCATCTCCTACTGGATCTACTAGTAGACATGTGTGTTCGACACCTCAGTGTGATACAGGGTATGGCCCGTCTCGTAGATCGAGGTCACGCTCTAGAGCAGGAGGTTCTAGGAGTGGATCTACAGGTAGGTCTGGAGGCGGAGGAGGTGGTTGTTGTGGAGGCAGTGGGACGGACGTTGTGTCATCCGCTTCTACTCCTAGGATGAGTACCTCAGATGTAGGTATGCCACGCAGTACACCACGGAGTACACCACACAGTACACCACGTACACCTTGGGGTGCTCATGACCATGATGACTCCAAGGTGTATAGTATCTGAGATGGAGCTCCGGTGATGGATGCGGTTGGCAAAGCAATGCGTGCACGCATACGACAGCTTTGCTCCATCCAGTTTGGACACTCCATCATGCGGAAATGGAGTGAACAAGATAAAGATCGGAAGAATTATATCACACAGACAATTTACCAAGAGTTCCGACCAGCCGATGAACAGTCGATTGTCAGTTCAGAGTGGATTCTGCATACCGCACGTGAGGTCATGTCGCATCGACGATCCGAGGCTCGTGATGCATTCAGAGAAGGCTTACCAAAGCCTGTGTGGTTAGATGCTGAGGAATGGGACATGATTCGTGATGAGCAGCAGCAGACTCCTGATCGATATCGCCAGCAGCGAAATGCGGCAGCAACACGTCTAGACATGATTGGACCGTCACATTTGGGCAGCGGCAGATATGACACGATGCGTCATGAGTTTGTAAGTACCATTTCATTTATAGAATTTATTTGTGTTAAATTTCTCATATATATTTCTCTAATCTTTTTATATTTGTTTCAGGAGCTGGCAATGGGTCGTCCTCCAACACGATCGGAGGAGTCTTATGGATATAGTCATGGGTTGACTGCACTATTGCAGGGCTTGGAGGGACGCGGTGCCGTAGTTTCATGGGAGCGTTTGCGATGAGGTAATTAATTTATAAACTTGGTTTTTACTTGTTTGTAATTTTCATGTGAATTTATCTCATTCCATTATTGTTCTTTGTTGCAGGACTGTTGATATGGAACGTTCTTTGCATGTGTATGGCAGTGGAAGACCAATATTTTGTATTTGATTTCCATATGGCAATACATTGTTTTACCACATTTTGTAAAAGCGTCATATATGATAGTGGTTTGCCACACTCTTGTACATGCTTCATTATTGAAATATATAACTTCTTTTGTACATGGTTCATTGTTCATTCTGATTATCGATCTCTTTTGCGTACAATAATACTCTGTTTCATGAAATCATATTTCGGTTGTCATTAGAGTACACATCACATGTACTCGGTTTTTTTTGGGCAGAGTGTATTGTCTTTTGTTCAGCAACATCATGGTAATGTTGCTGTAGCAAAAGACAAAACATTCTGCCCAAAAATTTTTTTGTAGGTATGGTCCTCGGTATAAGTGACGGTACTCCCAGTAGTGTCAACGGAATAACCGTCGGTACACCCAGGAGGCGATGCAGCAGACACCAATTACCGACGCGTATACCGACGTTTATACCGACACATATACCGACGCTTTTACCGACGTCTAGACCGACGCCTATACCGACTCTTTGGTACCGACGCGGAGACCGACCTTTACACTGGCGTCGCGAAAAATAAAGCCGTGTTCATTTTCCTCAAGAAAAACCTCTATATACCATCGATCTATTGTAGTGTGAGTCTTTCCTTCCTCCTTAGTTCCGCTTACATGCTTGTTGATCATGGACAACTTTTGGATGGAAAGCTGAAGATACTATATCTACATACATTGAAAACTTTTGGCACTGACTACTTGTTATTCGTTCTCTTGAAATGATTCCAAAAGATACATTGCAATGGAAGTATGAAGATGGTTTGGAGATGGGAATCCAAGACAAGCTCAACATAATATGTTCCATGACCCTCTATGAAGCTATTTCTTTTGCATGTGATGCTGAGAAGGAGTTTTAGTCCATCATCAAGTCCACTCGCTTACAACACACATGCCAATGACAATAACGGATCAAGCCCAATTTTCCTTTCAAGCATCCTTTCACTAGTTTTTCCTCTCCTACGTCTCAGTGCCCACCTGATTTTCAATGCACTCCTCAATCCAATTTATCACCAGTACCCAAGAGGACCCCCTTACACTCTACTAAACTCCCAACCCTTCAGACTACAACGATGGTTGCTCAACAAAAGAATCCTTGTATCACTTGCTGGCATTGTGGTAAGTTTGGTCATACTAAAGCTAAAGGTAATTTTCAAACTAATCATTTGAAACCTATCAAAGCTCAAGTGCACAACATCGAGGTGCTTCATGAAGACACTCAACCTGATTGGACTTAAGAAGCCTTTGAAAAGGATCTAAGTACCTTGGGTAATGAAATTTCTATTCATTCTTTACTTTGCATGGAAAGGTACTATCAATTGTAAAGTTGTTAATATTTTACATGATGATGGTAGTTCTCATGATTTTGTTTCTGATACATTAGTGCAAGATCTCCAATTAAAACCATTTCCTTCTATGTATAAAGTTAGTACTGCATTTCAATGAAATAGATATAATGTTTCAAGTGAAGTGCATAAAGTCCAGAATTGTATAGGTTCACACATACATGAATACACATCTTAATTGCTCCTTTGTAGTTCTATGATGTTATACTTGACATGCCTTTTTTTCATCATTGTAATCCATGAATTGATTATCATACACACAATAAGTTTTAAGTTTAACAATCAAGATATTTCTTTGTCTGTAATGCATGAATTCCAACCATTTCCATTAATTACTCATACTCAAATAAAACGTGCATTTAGAAAAGAGGGTGAGAGAAGGTATACACTTCCATTCATCGTACACTCTCTCTTTTTTTCTTTTTTTCTTTTTTTTTTTACATTTGCAACTTTTTTGTTTTCAAGGGAAAAGGCTTAACCACTTATTCTGAGCTAAGAATCTAGATGTATGGAGGAGAATGTGTATTAGGGTTTACCCCAAATGCCCATTTAGATGTGTGATTGTACCCATATATATGTGGGGGTATGGGTATAAATCTATATGTCTAGCTATATATATGAGTATTTAATTAAATATGTGGGTACTATATGAGTATGTGTGAGGATTTCAATGTGTATATGTATGTTTAGGTATGTATTCCTATGCTCATTAAGATAAATATGATGTGTATTAACATTGGAATTAACAAATAAATGTTTATATTTAATTTATAATTAAAATTGATAAAGAATTATAAAAATAAAAAAACAAATAAATTAAAATGAAGACTAAAAATGAATTAATTATATGTGGTGAGTGTGAGTGCTTGTTAAAAGAGTGGTGTGAATGTTTTGTGCATTTAAAGTGAGTAAAGTGAATGAATAAAAGAATGGTATGTGAGTGTGTGTGTGTTAAAGAGTTGTGTATATGCATTATGTAATTAAAGTAGATTAAAAGCGTGTTATATGTGTGTGTGTGCTAAAGAATGGCTTGCATGAAAAGGTGAATGTGTTTATATAATATAGATATGTGTGTACTCTTTTATTTTCTAATGATTTGTGTAGTGAGCAATGATAAAGATTGACGAATGTTGACGAAGCGTGACAATTATTTACAAGATTCGAGATTGGAGCTGGTCATTCACTGCTTCATCCACCTTTTCTAAATCCAATTTTAAGCTAATTTTGTATTGGCCATCTACATCAGACTATTTGTATAGGGTTTATTATAGTTCTGAATCAAAGTAGCAAATTTATCACTCACAAAGGCTTTAGATTTATCAAAAAAAAACAATTTACAATTATTCATTAATCAATTGGTAATTCTCATTATTCTATATTTCTGATGTGTACTGAGCCTTTGCATGAGTCTGGTTGTACTGAGTCTAGGAATGAGTCTGTGCATAGTGGATCTGTGAACAAAAATACAATTTCTACATCTTTCATTTTAGAATCTTTATTACCACCACCTACTGATAATACTACAACTCAAGCTAAAGAGAATGAGACCAATAAAGAAGTAGAACTAGTGGAATTTATAAAAGATGATATTACTAGTGAAACTCTAGTGTCACCATCTTATGAATATTGTTTATCTAGATTTCCTTTCGCACAACCTTATGGACATGATATAGATTAGGCCTAGATAAGCATTTCACATAAATTGAACTTAGATGTTTTATTAGCTCCTTCTAGGGGAGGTACTTGGGTATCTACTTTTAGTAGGAGCATGCAACATGCACTTCCAGTACTTCGCCTACTCAAGGGAGGTTCTCCTTAGGGAAATATACCCTTTAATATTTCTGTGAGCTGGTAGATAGCAATAATTGCATAATATTGTAAATAATAAAAAAGAATATTACCAAAAAATGACAATAGTGAAGGATGAAACCACTCCTTATTCCAAACAGATGATTACAATGTAGGAAAAAGAAATGCTTCAAAAGTTGATGCTCTGTGCTGAGAATCAACACAAGAGATTCATCCAACCCAATGAACACAAGTAGACGAAGACTTGCTCTGATCAGTACAATGATATGAAGACTTGTTCTACGAGGAAGAGCATAGAAATTCCACTGATTCATCGAATGAAAAAAACGGAACCAAGGTCCTTCTTCACACTATAGTGCTATTAACCCTCCACTAGGAAGCCCATGCTGTGTATCCTCAACATAGAGTGACTTCCTACAGTAGGCTTCTAGTCACAAAGTGCAAAGAGAGGACCCAAAGAGATGCCCGAAATACATAGTGTACGTGTGTGTATCCCAATGAGTACAAGTCCATTGGTTTTATTGGCTCCAACATGCCAAGAGGGCCTTGCCGATTTGCTAGGTTCATTGAACATGCGCCGATTGATTGCCCCAAAATTGGAGGGGTAGATCAAATATGCCACCAGTTTTGAGTTGGATCGTCAAAAATAGGCATCGTCATGAATGGTTAGCGGCAACATGCATTTATTCTCTTACACTTTTACCACTTACACTTTTACTGTCACTTTTAAATACAAGCTCATGTCTCTTTCTTAACCAAACAAATCACTTGGATTGGACATTTCGGTTCATTTATGAGCTCCTAAGCAAATATTGTAGGATCCTCATTATGTGCCACCTATGATATTGTAATATTCCTCAGAAGCACATCCCTCACATAATTCACATAATTCTTGTAGCAACTTTTGACCATCTGATTACAAAAGAAATCATCTTCTGATGTCCCGGAAGCTCCAGCATCATCTTTTGCCTATCTTACATATTTAGTGGTGGAGGTGGAGAGTGGTGAGGGTGGGGTGGGGAGTGGTGGGAGGTGGTTGTGGGTGGGGAAGTGAGGGAGTGGAGGAGGCGCAGGGGAGAGGTTGGGGGGCTGCAGGTGGGAGAGAGAGAGGTGTGAGGGGTGGGCTGCGGGAGATGGTGGGAGGGGGCTGCGGGTGGGGAGTTGAGGGAGTGGGCTGCGGGGGACTGGGAGAGAGGGCGCTATGGGTGGAGGGCTGGAGTGGGCTGTGGGCTGGAGTGGGTTGTGGGCTGGAGTGGGTTGTGGGCTGGAGTGGGCTATGGGCGGGAGTAGGAGGGGGTGGCGAGTGGGTGGGAAACTAGGCGGGGGAAGGGAGTTGCAGAGGAGAGAGAGAGAGAGAGAGAGAGAGAGAGAGAGAGAGAGAGAGAGAGAGAGAGAGAGAGAGAGAGAGAGAGAGAGAGAGAGAGAGAGAGAGAGAGAGAGAGAGAGAGAGAGAGAGAGAGAGAGAGAGAGAGAGAGAGAGAGAGAGAGAGAGAGAGAGAGAGAGAGAGAGAGAGAGAGAGAGAGAGAGAGAGAGAGAGAGAGAGAGAGAGAGATAGAGAGAACAATTGTGTCGCAGTACAGACCCCCACATCAAGTCTTTGCACCGTCCCGGTGCAATTCGTCCTTTATTTTCTTATCTAATTAAGATTGCAATACTGAATGAAATATGGTATGTATAGTGAATGAACTTCTTCCATCTTGACTTAATTCAGGTAATTCTTCACCCTGGAGATATTGACGAGGGGTATCCTCTTACCCTACAAATCCTCTATATGCACTGCTCCATGTAGTAATACCTTTATGACCCTGTATGGTCTTATCCATTTGGGTGCTAATTTGGTTGAAACTGTTGGGATTTGATGCACCAAAACCAAGGATCCTTCTTGTACTTCATTAGACCTAAGATACCTATTGTGTAGTCTTTTGCACTCTTCTTGTGTTTCCTGAATTTTTTGCATTGCTCCTTCTCTGTATTCTTCTAATGCCACGAGTCTCCTAATGGGAGGTTCAATTCCAATGGTTCTGGCTCCAATTTCTCTTTTGATATTAAATTCGAATGGTGCCAATGCCTCTTTTCCATATACTAAGCGAAATGGACTCTCACTAGTGGTTCCCCTTCTTGTAGTTCTGAAAACCCAAATTGCACCGATCAATGCTTGTGGCCAAAAGCTTTGATGATCAAAAGATAATCTGCACAGCAACCCGATCAAAATCTTATTGGAGCTATCTGCTTGGCCATTTTCCCTCAGATAGTAGGCACAAGACTTTTTATGAAAAACCTTGTACCTGTCAAATATAAATTGGAGCAATTGATTTACAAAATGTGTGCCCCTATCACTAGTGATTTCTAGTGGGCAACCAAATCTTGAGAAAATACGTTTATACATAAAATTAGCTACTGTTAAATCCGTGTAGTGCACAGTAGCTTTAGCCTCTATCCATTTAGTTGCATAACATGTGGCCATCAAAATATACTTCTTACCCCCAAGTTGACCAGTTGGACTAATTGGTCCTATGAAATCAATACCAATATGACTAATGGTTGGAAATTCAATCTGGTTGGCATAGGAGCACATCTCTGGAAAATGTGGCATTCTTTAGCAAACTTGATCGCATCCCGGTAGATATGAGGCGACCATAGTCCTTTTTGGATGATTTTATGGGCCAAATCTTCCCCCTTTAGATGCCCTTCACTATGTGCTGCCTCCAGCAAAAGGTTTACCTTGTCTGGATAAACACACTTTCTCAAGATACCATCTTGAAAATATCTACATAAATTCCCATTTATAGTTGAGTACGCTTTGGTTTTAAGGAGTAATCTTCTCTTTTCTATAGGTATTAAGTGTTTTGGGAGTTTTCTAGTAGTGAGACAATGGAGAATTCCATCATACCATTCAACGTGAGTTGCTACTAGGAAAATATTACTATCCACCAATTCATCATTAATACCTGTTGCCTTCTTGCTCATTGCGGTCCTGGATACTTGATCTGCCATGTAGTGCTCTCTTCTTGGCTTGATATGAATATCAAAGTTGAATTCTTCAAATAGCAATAACCATTGCCAGACCCTTCCAACCACTCTAGGCTTGTTTATCAAGTACTTCAAGGGCTGATGGTTAGATATGACTATAAAATGTACACCGAGAAGGTAATGCCAAAACTTTTGAAGAGCAAATACAATAGCCAAACCTTCCCTTTCAGTCGTACTATACTTCCTTTCTACCTTGGTAAGTAGCCTACTGGCATAGGAGATAGGTCTATCAATCTTGTGTGATGCTGGTTGAGCCAAAAGGGCACCAACAGCATGAAGACTGGCATCTGTATACACATGAAACTCCAATGACCAGTTAGGAACACTTAAAAGTGGAGCAGTACATAACCTCAATTTTAGTTCACAAAATGCTTTCTCAGCTTCAGCACTCCATGAGAAGGGGGCCATTTCAATGGTAAGCATTGACAAGAGCTTAGCTATTTCTGAATACATTCGTATAAATCTTCTACGGTATCTTGCATGGCCCAAAAAACTTTGCACTTCCTTTGGGGTTTGTGGAATAGGCATGGAAAGGATAGCAGTAACCTTTGTAGGGTCAGCCGTTATCCCTTCAACAGATACTATGTGACCAAGAACAGTACCCTTGGTGACCAAAAAGTGAAATTTAGCAGGATTTAATTTCAAACCTGTTTTGAGACATTTCTCAAAGATTTCCTTTAGATTTTCCAAATGATCATGGAAATCTTGAACTGCTGCTCTTCTATCTGTCCCTGAAAACACTAAAAAGTCATCCATGAAAATGCGCAGAAAGGTTGTTAACCACTTGCCCAATATCAGATACATTGTTCTATATAAATGAAGCTGCTGCATTTTTCAAGCCAAAAGCCATGCGGGTATAGACATAAGTGCCCCATGCAGTAACAAAGGCGGTTTTGGCCGTATCCTCAGGATGGATCACTATGTGATTGTAGCCACTAAAACCATCTAGGAAGCTATACAAAGTGTGTCCGGCTACTTTCTCAAGTACTTGCTCTGTGAAGGGTTGACTAAATCCATCTTGAACTGTTACCTTACTCAAGGCATGAAAATCAACACAGACTCTTATTTTTCCACTATTTTTCTTGGGTACAATAACCATAGAAGAAAGCCACCTGGAATGTTCTATTGGAACAATTATACCTGCTTCTTCTAGCTTTGTAATTTCCAACTTTATCACTTCTGTATACTTTGGATTGAGTCGATACCGCCTACTTCTTGCAGGCGTGGCTCCCTCCACTAAGGATATTCCGTGTAATCCGAGCTCCTCTGGTATCCCTATTAGATCTTTGTAGGACCATGCGAAGACATTTTTGTAAGCAAAAAGTAAATAACTTACCTTCTGCAGTAAAGGGGGACAATGCCATAGCCAAGAGGCCAACTCGACTACTTGAGGGTTCTCTTCATCTCCTAGATTTACTTCTTGAACAAGTGTTTTAGGACTGATCTTACTTAAGAAATCATCCCCACTGTATGCAGGAGTGGAATTTAGCTTATACTCTGCAATACGTTCTCTGGTCCACCCTTGAGGTATATTTGAAAAGGGAAAATCTTCTCTACATTCAGGCTCATAACTTTCCTTCCCTGATACTTCTATATTTGATGCCCCTTCAAAGTTTGTATTCTAGTGCAAATTCCCATTCTCTAACTCCTTGTGAACTTTGTGGCCTTTTTCTGCATCTCCTTTATCTGCAACTTTGTCCTCTATTTCATTGATTTCCACCGTGCAACACTCTCTACTTTCCATCATCCAATTCAATAATGTATCTTCTTCTTGGGGTAAAGAGGGCATTACCGGAGTGTCCACACTATACCTAGTAGTTTTCCCTGAGTCGAATCCTTCTTCAAAATGTAGCTACATTTGGCTATTGTTGTTTGTTGAAATCCAAAGTTTCTTTTTCCCCCAATCTCGCAAAGCTTTTACTTGTCTTAGCCAAGGCCTCCCCAAGAGTAAAGGGTAAGAGGTCTCCTCTGGAAGTGCAATAACAAAAAAATCTAGAACAAAGTGACAACCCTCTACTATCATCAATACCTTTTCAATAATGCCAAGTGGTGTAATCCGATGTTGATCTGCTAGGGTAACTGTGGATGGTGCCATCTTGGTGGGGTTCAAATTTAGTTTCTTCATTGTGAAATTCGGCATCAAATTGATGCCAGAGCCTCCATCTATGATCACACCTGTGAGAGCTTTATCCTTTATACAAACAGATAACCTTGAGCTTTGGTAGTCTGCTAGGGGTGCAGGGGGAAAATCAACCATGAAACCATCTATACAAGGTGGTTGGATTAAGTGAGCAGAGTGTATGATCTTTAATAAGTCACTCCTTTTTTTTGATTCCATCTTTATGAGTTCGTACAGACTAACCTTGTGATGAATACCTTTCAAGATCTGCTCAATGTTTACCACATGCGTGTCTTCTTGCAGACTTGGTTGCTCCCTTAGTGAAGCAGCCATCCTTTCATAAGCTCCTTCAATATCTGCTTGGCCCTTCCACCCAGCCTTCTTTTCCTCCTCTTTATCCTAGAGTCCTTGTTGTTCCTCTCTACGCATTGCTGCCGCTTGTCTGGCTCTAGTCATCATGGGCATTGAAGAAGATGAAACAACATAACACTGAGTGGTCATATCTTCTACTTGTGGGGAGACTGCAATCATGTGAATTGGAGCAGTGCGACTTCTTGGGCAATCTTTGGTATAGTGATCCTTAGCCTCTGGACAATGCTGACAAGGAGGTGCATGTTCACGAAGGGAACACCTATTTTTCATATGGCCATACTCATCACAACGATAACACATCAATGCCTATTATATCTAGGCTTTGTTGGATGATTCTCCTCTCTATTAGGTGCATTTGAAGTACTAGCATAATATGAATCCAGAGCTTGGGCGTTACCTCGTTGTTGTGTACCCTTGAGGTAGTATCAATCTCTATCTTCATGGCCATCCTTTCCACAAAATTGACAACTTATTCTGTTAGGACAATTAGCATTGGAATGTACACTATTGTTACATATTGTACACCAAATCTGCCTCCTTATATCCTGCGTGGTTTGCAAATCTTCTAATTCATGGAAAGTTGGGCTACTTCATCATCAATGTGACGTGATGGTGGTGGCAAGACCTTCTCTTCTTGGTGATTTTGCTGCATTCTCAATGCCTCCAATTCTTTCCTCAGTTGCCCAATAGGGTTTAGTTTTGCTGCATAATTTGGTTGTGTATCCCCTTAAAAATGTTGCCAAGCTTCTTCAATGTGTGATGCCGCTGCAACAAAATCATTTAGGTTTGCATCTAATCTAAGAGACTCACGTAGCTTCTGCTACGATGACCTAGGCAGAGCTTTTTCTATCCATTTTTTAACCAAGAAATCACCTGGAGCATGTGGCACACGTGCAACAAGTGCTTTTGTCCTAGTGTGAAGTTCATGAAAGGATTCACTTGATCTTAGCCTTAGGTTCTGTAGCTGATCTAGAGCTCTTTCCGAGGAGTCACTTGGTCGAAATGTCTGTGAGAACGCCGTCTTCAGAGCCTCCCATGTAGCAAAATGGCCATCTGCATATTGATTGTACCATTTGTCAGCAAGGCCTTCCAATGTGGATGGGAAGAGTACCAACATTTCATCCTCTCTATTTTGCAGACCTCGTCCACGACATAGGGAGATGAATTGCCTTACATGTTTCATCAGCATGCTCATAAGCTTGTCCCTTAAAGGTAGGAAACTTGATATTGAGCCTAGAGAGTAAGTGAGAGAGATCCTCCATTGCCGCTGGTGTTTCCTTTGACGTATCTAAGGAGAAGTCCAAGGTCCTCCTATGCTTTTCCTTTGATAGTGGTGTTGCGCCCAAATCAATAGTTAAATTCAAAGGGGGTAGAGGAGATCTAGGTTCACTATTCGAAGGTAAAGCTGATTTTTTAAGGCCTCTCTCTACACAAAGAGGCTCCTTATGTGCTTGAGTATGGGTCATGAACCTATTTACAAGATGCAATATGGCAAAAATGGAAAAGGACTATTTCTATGCTCAGAGCCTCTCAAAGAAACGCAAGTGTCCCATGGGGCATGCCAAACTGTAGAGGAGGCACTGGGGTATCTACTTTTAGTAGGAGCATGCAACATGCACTTCGAGTACTTCGCCTACTCAAGAGAGGTTCTCCTTAAGGAAATATACCCTTTAACATTTCTTTGAGCAGGCAGATAGCAATAATTGCACAATATTGTAAATACTCAGAAAGAAGATTACTGACAAATGAGAATAGTGAAGGATGAAACCACTCCTTATTCGGAACAGATGATTAGAATGCAGGCAAAAGAAATGCTTCAAACGTTAATGCTCTGTGCTCAAAATCAACACAAGAGACTCGTCCAACCCAATGAACACAAGTAGACGAAGACTTGCTCTGATGAGTACAATGTTATGAAGACTTGCTCTATGGGTAAGAGCATAGAAATACCACTGATTCACCGAATGACAAAATGAAACCAAGGTGCTTCTTCACACTATAGTGCTATTAGCCCTCCACTAGGAAGCCCACACTATGTATCCTAACCACAGAGTGACTTCCTACAGTAGGCTTGTAGCCACAAAGTGCAAAGAGAGGACCCAAAGAGATATCTGAAATACGTTGTGTACGTGTGTGTATCCCAATGAGTACAAGTCCATTGCTTTTATAGGCTCCAATAGGCCAAGAGGGCCTTGCCGATTTCCCACGTTCATTGAACATGCACCGATTGATTGCCCCAAAATTGGAGGGGTAGATCAAATATGCCACAAGTTTTGAATTGGATCCTCAAAAATAGGCAGTCGTCATGAATGGTTAGCGACAACAGTCATTTATCCTCTTACACTTTTACCACTTGCACTTTTACTGTCACTTTTAAACACAAGCTGAGGTCTCTTTCTTAACCAAACAAATCACTTGGATTGGACATCTCGGTTCATTTATGAGCTCCTAAGCAAAGATTATTTGATCCTCATTATGTGCCCCCTCTGATATTGTAATGACCCTCAGAAGCACATCCCTCACATAACTCACATAATTCTTGTAGCAGCTTTTGACCATCTGATCACAAAAGAAATCATCTTCTGATGTCCCAGAAGCTCTAGCATCATCTTTTGCCTATCTTACATATTGAGTGGTGGAAGGTGGAGAGTGGTGAGGGTGGGGTGGGGAGTGGTGGGAGGTCGCTGCGGGTGGGGAAGTGGGGAGTGGAGGAGGCAGAGGGGAGAGGTTGGGGGGCTGCAGGTGGGAGAGAGAGAGAAGCGTGAGGGGTGGGTTGTGGGAGGTGGTGGGAGGGGGCTACGGGTGGGGAGGTGAGGGAGTGGGTTGTGGGGGACTCGGAGAGAGGGCGCTGTGGGTGGGAGGTCTAGAGTGGGCCGAGGGCTGGAGTGGGCTGTGGTCGGGAGCAGGAGGGGGTGACAAGTGGGTGCGAAACTAGGCAGGGAGGAGGGAGCTACGGAGAGAGAGAGAGAGAGAGAGAGAGAGAGAGAGAGAGAGAGAGAGAGAGAGAGAGAGAGAGAGAGAGAGAGAGAGAGAGAGAGAGAGAGAGAGAGAGAGAGAGAGAGAGAGAGAGAGAGAGAGAGAGAGAGAGAGAGAGAGAGAGAGAGAGAGAGAGAGAGAGAGAGAGAGAGAGAGAGAGAGAGAGAGAGAGAGAGAGAGAGAGAGAGAGAGAGAGAGAGAGAGAGAGAGAGAGAGAGAGAGAGAGAGAGAGAGAGAGAGGAGAGAGAGAGAGAGAGAGAGAGAGAGAGAGAGAGAGAGAGAGAGAGAGAGAGAGAGAGAGAGAGAGAGAGAGAGAGAGAGAGAGAGAGAGAGAACAATTGCATCGTGCTACACTCCTAGATAAACAAAAGTAATTAGAGCTGTTTGGAACTAGTATTAATCTTTTCTTCAAGCTTGCATAAATCCCATGAGTTTGCTCCAAGCACCTAGCGTGTGCCGTTAGATTTGGTGGTTGACTTGATCCACCAACGGGGCATCTACACCTTCCCGGAGATGCATTCAGATCATCAACAAAGAGTCTCATGGTGATCTAGCCGTGGTCAGGGGGCAACTGGAGGCCTTTTATATTACTTGCTTCCACTTGTTGTTCCACTAGCTGGCTAAGCCCTTCCGTGGCAATGGCAAAAATCAGGGGATCCAATGAACATCCTTGTCTAAAGGATCATTTTAGTTTGATCACCTTCAAAAGTTGGCCATTAACATTAATTTGGGTCGATGCATTTCCCAGAAGGGTCGATATCATCTTGGTGAATTTTTTACTGCATCCGATATCTTTAAGAAAGTGCCAAATATAGTCCCATTCGAGCTTGTCTTAAGCTTTTTCAAAGTCGATCTTGAGGAAAACCACATCTTGTCTTGACTCTTCTACGAATTCGAGACCTTCCCAAATATCTCTAAGGGATTCCAATATTGACCTTCCTTTTGACAAACCCTTTTTGGTCCTCACTTGACCACGCTCTTAGATGGCTAGAAATTCAGTTGTCTATGACTTTGGCAATGATTTTATATCCAATTTGAAGCGTTGTAATTAGACACCAGTTCTCGTATTGTCTTCTTTACTAGTGGTAAATCCATCTTCTTTGCTTGTAGTGTAGCCCTTCCGATTGGTTTCTTTGTTGTCAAGGATCTCTAGGGCTTTTTCACTAGTGTCCACCTCGAAATGGTTCTTATCTAGGTAGTCAAGTTCATTGATATCCTTTTCTAAAGTGCAATACAAGTTGTTTGGGGGGATATCTAAAATACGAGCATGAAACTTTATATATATGAATTGATATGTAACCTTGAATTCTTGGATTTGTTTTACTTCTATGGATATCTTAACAGCGGGTGTGGACCATAGTTTTCTTCTAAACATATTTTATAATGGGAAAGGGATTTTTATGGAGATTTCAATAGCTTTCAAAATATGGAAGTTTTGGTGTGTTTTTCCAGATTATGAAGTATGGAATGGTGTGAAGATTATGAAGAAGAATCGAGTAGTTCATTATGTTATGATACGCTGTGTTGCAATGAGGAGCGGAGTTCAAGAGAAGTGATACAAAATAGTGTATTTTGGAAAGTTTGTCAGATGATGCTCTATATGATTGATGTGTTATCGAACTGCTCATTTTAGTATGCTATATAAACAATCCTATTTAATCAAATGAGTACGTTCTAGTGTGGAATTCCTTGATCTCGGAAGATTTTCTATTTACGAAGCCTCTAAGGTGAAATTATAATAAGGAATGCAAACATATGGTATGACTGTAGTGTTACAGTCATAATCCCTGTTCTCATACCCATTCTTTTGGGCCTTGGACATTGTGCTTTATTGAAGTACAATACTGTGTAAACAATTGGCGACCATGATGGATGGGGTCGATGATAAAACACATCACTAGATAGATTGATGCCATTATAGAGTGGGAAGGAATACCTTAACTGAAATCACCATTACAGACCTTATCCACATGGAACTTTGTGGACCCATGAACACCTTGTCTCTTAGTGGACCACTCTACTTCTTTCTTTTAGTAGATGACTACTCTCGATACATTTAGGTGTACTTCTTGGAATTAAAGGTAGGCGCTTTTACTAACTTTAATGAATGGATCACCCAAGTGGAGAATTACTAGTCTTCCATGTCTGTTAAGACCATCCAATCAGATGGAGGTGGTGAATTCATAAATCATGACTTTAAAAACTTCCTCAAACAAAAAGGGATAAAAAGACAAGTTACTCAACCTCACACTCCATCCCAAAATGGAGTAGCTGAGAGAAAAAACCAAAGCATGATGAAAATGGTGAGAATTATGCTTTATAACAAAGGCTTATCCTACATGATTTAAATTGGGAGGGAGTTTCAATCAGAAATATTGGTGCGGGTATTTCAAAAAACATTTGGACTCTTCACTCGATTGAGGATGTAGACTGTACTATTGACTACTTCTGCCCAAAATGAATCAGCCATGTCTTGAGCCTTTAACATACAATGAGCCATTTGAACTACTGTCATGTTCCTACGCTTAACAATGCCATTTTGTTGAGGTGTATGAGCTGTGGTAAGTTGCCTTTTCGCACCATGCTCCTTACAGTAATTATTGAATTTTGTTGATAAGAATTCACCTCCTAATTCATTTTCCACATACTTATGCCACATTTTAAATTTTTCAAAAGCATCAGCCTTCTCTCGAATGAAATAAACCCACATCTTTCTACTATAATCGTCGACTAACAACAAAAAGTAGAAAGATCCTCCTAAAGAAGGTGTAGACATTTTACCTCAGAGATCAACGTGTACGAACTCTAGAGGAGCTTGAGAACGATTGCTAGTATCTCTTGGAACTGCCTTCCGTTGTTGCTTGCCCATCATACAAGCTTCACAAGGTTCCTACTCAACACTTGGAGAAGTGATAAAAGAGATGGTTCTAGTTCCTTTTGCTAGAAACTTGGAGTCATTTCCCACCACTACATTGATGGATTCCTTTTTACTGGTCATATGACGAGAAGCTCCACTATCTAAAATCCATGGTTCATCAACATGAGCTTGAGGAGATGAGCATACCTCTTCAATAGCTACCCATAGTTCAAGCTCTGTGTTGTTCGTGGAATCTTTATTCTTCCACGATGAATTTATAGTCCCATTCTCTTCATGAGCTTGCTTCTTTCTGCAATCCTTGATGGCATTGCCTTTCTTTTAACAATAGAATCATATTCCTGTGAACTTTTTCTTCTCCGGCTCCTTCTTTGATCCATCAAAAGAGCCTTTACCTTTTGCATTTGCTCAGAATGCAGCATCATTTGTACTTTGCCAGTTCTTCAATCACATCTCTTCTTCTAAAAGCATAGCACAAAAATCTTCAAATGTAAAGGGAGTTCCTCTTAGCTGAGTGTTAAGCATTCTTAATAATCCATCATACTTTGTTGGAAGAACACGTACACATCTTTGAGTCAGCTCTTCTAGTGTTATAACAACACCAACTACAGGCAATTGATCTTGAAGATGTTTTATTCATTTGATACAATCTTCAGCCTTTTCAGAATCATAATGCTTTTCATTTGCCAACCGATTTTTTAAATTCTCTATCCTAGTGTGGTTCTTGGTCTCATATTGACGAGCCAATATGCCCCAAGCCTCAAGTGCTTTAGTAGTATGTTGAACTAAAGTAAGCACAAAATCACTTACACTAGTGACAATTGCACATAATGCATCTGCATTCTGCCTCTTCCAAGCTCGTAGAAGATCTCAATTTGGCTGAATCATCAATCTTGCATTTGCCGGATCTTCAATTGGTATAGGTTCTAGATCCAATCCCATCGGTCCCATGACAGTGTGAAGTAATTCATAAAAGTCCAAAATTGCAGAAATTTTGAACTTCTAGATTGTATAGTTGGTTCCATCCAGCTTCCCTTGAGTGAATGCAAGTGGGAGAATTTGAATAGGTACAACATTAACATTAGCTGAAGCACAAAGACTAGTGTTCGATGATGCAGCCATCATGTAATCTCTCAAATAATCTACTAATATTTTGGTCTGCTAGTAGGCTAAAATAGTGATACTTCGCAAGCTATTCGAACCTTACAGCTCTCATACCATGTAAGAAAATAGTTATGAAATATAACACACGATTAGTAGCAGAGAAGATAACAGAGATAAGAGAATCTCAATAATTTTCTACTAACAGCAAGTGCAAAGATGATGGCATTGTCCATGTGTGAACTCTCAAGGTAGAGTTTAAATGGTGATCTAGAAAACTCTAGATAGGGAGATACAAGGTAGAGGTATGCTGGCTCAATTCGATGTCTAAGGTAGTGCAGAAGTCATGTATATATAGGATCATGGGTTGCCTTTCGTGGATGGCTATACATGGGTGGTAGAGCATGGGTGGCCAGCGCCCGCGTAATTGCCATACACAATTTAGGCCGGTTGAACCAACCTAACAAGTATAAATGATTTATGACTCTTATAGGGAATATTCCATGTCATAAACGATTTAGGCCCGGAACCCCACAATTCGGGACCCTGGTAACTCCCTTTCCTTACAATACATTACATGGTCCAATATGACTTCATCCAACATGCAAGTTAAGATTCCCATCAATTGGGCTTGGCTTCTCCTCATAATGGGGGCCTTACAAAATGTGCATACAATCATGAGGGGTAGACATTGATCATATACTAATAGGTACACAACAGGATTAGATGTACCAACTCATTTCTTGGAGTGTCCATCCATCTTTCCCAATAGTGGTATTAGAGCAAGTTAAGGTAAAATGGGAGATGGTTTTGCTTCTTTCATTGATAAATTGGACAGGAACAACTACCAAGCATGGTCCTTGAGGATGAAGACATACTTGCAAGGGAGGAGTCTCTATGGATACATCTCAAAAGATGAGGAGATGCCCATTTTCAAAAGCAAAGGACAACCTACAAGAGAGGAGCATGAAAGACTCAATTCATTGTGTTCCAAAGATGCATTAGCAAGGTCATACTTACTTAACTCTATCTCTGACTTTCTTCTTCCACACATTAGGAGCTGTAAGACATCCCAAGAGACTTGGGATACATTGTCTTCATATTTCTCTTCCAATACAAGGACTCGGAAGAACCAATTGTGGATTGAGTTTACCTCTCAAAGAAAGCAACCCAAGCAAAGCATCTCAGAGTATGTGACCAAAGTCAAGGCTGTGGCTGAAAAATTCGCAAGCATAGGAGAGGAGATTGAAGAGGAGCAGATAGTAAGGTAAGTAATCAATGGCATTAAGGGAGATGACCAATGGGAAAGATTCACAACTACTATGGACTTGTACATAGACATGCAAATTCTAGATCTTACCACACTCATGGGACAAATTTTACCCATGAGGCCAAGCTCAACAAAAATGGAGATTCATCAAGAGTTAATAAATCTACTGCTCTATACACAGATAAAGGCAAGTCTAAAGAGAAAGGGAAAAACAAAAAGGTTGAGGATGAAGGTACTAATTCTCAAGTGAATTATGCAGGGAGAGGTAGAAACTCAAGAGGTAGGGGTAGAGGAGGTAAGCAAGGTAGGGGGAGACCTTTCAAATCTTCCCCATGTAATATTTGTGGTTTATTAAATCACACCATATATGAGTGTTGCAAGAACTTCAAGAATCAAAGAGGTAGAGGTTTCCAAAGAGGTGGCTACACACAATCAAGAGGAAAATTCAACCATCATCAAGGCTACGATAACAACTACAACAACAATTACAATAACAACTACCAAGGAGGCTACAAATCAAGGAAAGACTACAACAATTAAACACAGGAACAAGATGATTCCCTTCTGATTATGAATATGACTTCAAAGCAAGGTATGAATGGTGACCATCTCTTCTACATTGACTCATGACGTTCAAACCATGTGGCAAACAATGTAGCTCTTCTCTCTGACCTTGAGGAACCTAAGTGAAAGCACCAAGTACAAATAGGTGATGATACCAAGCATTCAGTGGTCAAGGTAGGAAATGTTAAAAACTCTGATGGAAATAGAAATCTATTGAGCAGTGTTCTATAAGTACCTACAATCACCAAGAATTTGATGAGTGTTGGAAAGATTGTGGAAAAGGGTTTGTAGGGTAGGTTCAACAAATATGGAGCATTTGTGGAGGATCCCCAACATGGATTCAAGAGAATTGCCAAGGCAGAAAAGACAGGTAGGTTATTTACATTTGAACTTGAAGCTACAAAGAATATTGCACTTTGTAGCTACAAAGATCAAAGATTGTCAGAGCTTGAAATTTGGCATAAGAGATTAGGGCATATTGGTGAGAGAACCTTAAAGAAAATATGTAGAGATCAATGTGTGCTTGGGATACCTAATGTATCCAATGACACATGATCTATAAATATGGTGCTTGTCAGTTTGGAAAATCTCACAGGTTACCCTTTTGAAAAAAGGCTACATGCATGAGGACTACTTGGAGCTTGTCCATACAGATGTATGGGGACCAAGTAAGGATCCCTCAATTTCTGGATCAAGGTATTATGTATCTTTCATTGATGATCTCAGTAGATGGACCATTTTATATTTCATGAAGTACAAAGATGAGTTATTCAATTGCTTTAAGAAGTATCTTGCACTTGTGGAAAACCAAACAGGAACAAGCCTAAAAAGACTAAGGTTAGATGGAGGAGGTGAGTACTTCTCAAATGAGTTTTATGCATTCTTGTAGGATAGAGGAATGAAAAGGGAAATTACAACAAGGTATACCCCTGAGGAAAAGGGAATTCACTTGATGGGATGACCCCATATGAAGCATGACATGGTAGAAGACCTACACTTGATCATTGCAAGATCTTTGGATGTGTTGCTTATGTGCACATCCCATATCAAACCAGAGGTAAACTAGACCCTAAGGCAGAGAAGTGCATCTTCATAGGGTATGATTTAAATATGAAAGAATACAGGTTTTATAATCCATCCAACAAGGGATTTATGGTCAGTAGAGATGTTGTGTTTGATGAGAATGATTCTTGGTTTGAAAGTGAATCCAGGAGAATTAAGTTGCCATATGACTTGGAAGAGGAGTTTCCAAGCCTCACCAAGGAGGAGCCAAACCAGATTGAAGACATCAAATGAGATGATGAGGACGTCATCAACCTAGAAGAATTCAAGGCATGGAAATCAAAGGGCAAGGTCAAGATGAAGAAGTTGGAGGACATACCTGAATCATCCAACCAAGCAAAGAGAAGATCAAATATGGGTATGACACTTCTTTAGTTACTAAGCATTTTATTTATCTTGCCAAAGATTTGTTACTTGAAGAGCCATCATCATATGAAGAGGCAAAGACCAAGGCAGAATGGAAGGAAGCTAAGGATGAAGAAATTGAAGCACTCAAGGAGAATGATACTTGGGAGCTTGTGCCAAAGAAGGAGTCTATGAAGGTAATTGGTTCTAGACACATTTACAAAATCAAGAGAAATTCAGATTAATCAATAAGCAGGTATAAAGTTAGACCTATGGTTAAGGGTTTTGCACAAACCCAAGGAGTTGATTATGAAAAAACCTTCTCACCTATGGCCAAAATGCCAACCGTCAGGGTATTGGTAAGTGTGGCTACATCAAGGAATTGGAATATGTACCAATTGGATGTAAAAAGTGCTTTTCTTAATGGCTGGATTTTAGAGGAGGTTTACATGGCTCAACCTCCTGGCTATGAGGACCCAAACAAGGTAAGTTATGTGTGTAAAGTGAACAAAGCTCTTCATGGATTGAAGCAGGCACCTAGGGCATGGAACCATAGGTTGAATACATACCTTGAAGATCAAGGATTTGTAAGCCACCAGATTGGCATTTGTAATTCTCTACTTTTCGTATTCCACACGAACCGAAAGGTCGTTGCGAAGAGTTAAAACTATTTATAATATAATGAAAGGACACTTCGGTATCGACCAAGAGAATCACCAGACTATTTGTCTGGGCGATTGCATTCTGTGAAGTTGCTGTAGTGCGGTGTTGAGAAATCTGAGTATTACTATTTTCTTGTCTCTGTTTGATTACATTAGCTGTGTTTGAGCACAGTTCCATTAAGTTAGAAAGCGTAAGTCTGTATTACGGTAATGAATAGCTTCGACGCGGTGTATTGAGAAAGCATTAACCTAAGTATGAATAGTAACTCTTTGATAGAATGAAACAGAAGATTGATAGTAATTTGTATGCAGATTTCTGAGTATTAATGTACTACGAAGTAAATGCGTTAATTGAGAAAATTAAGTGATAGGGCCTCTGATTAGCAGACCCCTACCACCCCCAAGAACCCGAAAGAGTTTAAACGCACCTGTGACGGGAATGCACGTTTAACACTGGCGCCATCTGTGGGAAGGTGGCAATAGAGTGTTGTAAATTGATTGTGGGAAGGTGGCCATAGATTGTGAATCGACAGTAAGGAGGAGTAGTACACAAGTATTGGAAAACTGATATATGCCGGTTACTCGGTTCGACGAGTCGTATCCGAAGTATAGGAGAGACTGACAGCCTTGGGCGGTACTGAATTTGTTAGGGACACCCCCAGGAGGCAGAAGCATAGATCGGTTAAGCCCAGTCGTAGAAGAAGCAAAGCACGTTAGAAGTGATTCCAGTATCATTCCGGTGGAACATACTGCAATTCCGATAGATTCCGGTGTGATTTCGGCACAGTTTGCAGAAGGTACAGTAACTTCGGAGTCTACAGGGACACAGTGTGCAGTTGACCCGACACCGTCTCGTCAGGATTCGAATTCGTCTGAGGATAGAGGTGTCTTGCCCAAAGAGATTATTAAGGGTGAAAGGATACCCTAGTTTGGGGAAAGTTCGACTAATTCCGGTGATAGTTCGGCCCTAGTTGCGTGGAATTTACAGTTTTCCGGTGACAGTGTGATACTTCCTGGTGAATCTTCATTCCGGACACCACTGTTCAGGGTAAGCTTGCCTACGTTTGATACCAAAGAAGAGGATAGGCTATTCGAATTGGAGATCCGTAAGAGGTTGAGCACTATTTTCAAACCGGAAGGTGAGCAGACTAACCATACAGACTCTGAAGGACCGAAAACACCTCCTCAGAACTCAAGATATAGTAACAGTACCACCACTAGCACCATGAGTGGCAACAACAGCAACAACAACAACATCAACAACAGCAGCAACAACAACAGCCACTTCCACCTCGACGGGTTCCAACAGGGGTAACATACACCAAGTTTGTTGGATTTCTAGGTGACGATCCTGATGCCCATGTATGCACCTTTGAAATAAGTTATGCAATGCTAAACCATCCACCCGATCCGGCATACAAGGCCATCGTATTCCATTCTACATTAGTCAACGAAGCAGCGAGGTGGTTAACCAAGTATGATATCAATCATTTCGTTACCTATGAGGCGGTAAAGGATGCGTTTTTGCAGAGGTTCCGGCTGAAGAAGAACCCTGTTGAAATTTTCGATTACTTGCAGAACAATAAACAGAAGCTGCATCAGACTGTGCAGGAATATGCCACATTTTTTAGAACTCATTTAAGACAACTGCTGCCGGCCCATGCCAATCTGCCAGATGATGTGATAACTCAATGGTTTATTAATGGGTTACCTCCACAACTAAGACAAATTATGATCATCCGTTGTGTGGGAGCTATCACACTCGATGCGGTTATTGCGATGACCCTACAACTCAAGCATAAGGTAGGAGGATTCACTGAAGACCTGGAATGGCTGAAAGCTAGTAAAAACGTTGTAGAGGATCCGGCTAAACAGATGTATTGCACTAAATGTAAAAACCCTGGGCACACTAGTACTACCTATACCCTTAATTAGATGTATTGTGCTATCTGCAATACCACCGGACATTCCACCGAAAATTGTGTGTATAACGCCAAAGTGCAGGGACAAGCAACTGTAAATGCCATTATACAAGAACCAGGGTAGCCAGCTACTCACTACATGCCACTGCAGATGCGAAACAATCAACAACAAGGATACCGAAATTACCGAGGACAGCGGAATACCAACTTCAATGCAAATCGATGGCAAGCCAGTACACCGGAGATTCTGCAAGGATGGAGCCGAATATGATCAAACAAAGAAAGAGCGTCAGAACCCAATGACCAATATGGTATATTTCACCAGTGGAAACTCAAGCAATAGTGATTCAAACAAGATCCAGTAAGCAATTGCAACCAGCAGCGGAGGTGTTTGAACCTGGCATCTGTGAACAGCAGAGAATGTATAACAAAGCTAGCCAATGGACCACCAAAGAGCCTACGGTGTTCCCTGATCCAGTTCCGGTGACACAGGTTACCCTACCAAAGGTAGGAGCGAATGAACAAGATTGTACCCCAGTAACAGGAGAATCATCATTGGAATCAGTGAAAAGTGAAATTCCAACAGACCAAGTATGGGATATTCTCTCTAAGGCCTCAATTACACTCCCCTTGGGACAACTACTCGCTTTAGTGCCAGGAGTACGACAGCAATTTCAACAACAGGTTAGTCCCATATCTCCCAGTACTTCGGTGACTGCAACAATCCAACCAAAACTGATTCTACGGTGGATCATTCTGTTCCCTTGATCACCGTCTGGCATAAAAATCACAAGATTACGCAAGTGCTAATTGATGGTAGTTCTGGTGTGAATATAGCAACTGCAGCTCTCTGCAAGAAGTTAGGGTGGACCCAAATCGAGCCTGTTCAATTCTTTGTTAGAATGGCAGATCAATCTCGAGTTCATCTAGTGGGACTCCTAAGAAATATCCCGATCACTTTGCAGGGTACAACATTTAAAATGACTTTTGTAGTCTTAGAACTACTGGAATCTAGCCTTGATTACAATCTCCTTTTTGGTCGACCATGGTTGAAACAAGCTAAAGTTATACAGGATTGGTCAGCACAGGAACTGACTTTCAAAGATAATCACCGTAAATATGTTGTCAAATTCGATGCCATTCAACCCTGTGAACTTCATGCTAGACCATATGTAGCAGAGCCGGTCCACATGTTGGATGGATTATCTAACGATGAAGAGGAAGCGTTTCTAAAGCACAATGAAGATCTGATTTCCTTAGGTACTGTAGATCTGCAATCTATCGTAGACACATGGAGTCCGGCAACCTGTAGAGTTGTTCCTGTAACTAGAGAGACAGATACAGATGATACTGATACTATGGATAAAGCCACTCTGCAACACCTTTTTGAGTCAGCTAACGATCAGATGAAACCTCATCAATTCTATGTCCCGTAAGACCAGTTAGTAACCTATGATTTGGGTGATGAAAGCAACCCGCATCCTGTTAAGATTAAGGTTGGATTATCCGAGAAATTTCAAGAAGATTTAATCAGACTCTTGCATGAGTTCTCTGATGATTTTGCCTGGGATTACCGCAATATGAAAGGTCTGGATCCTCGAATCTATCAACATCGAGTCGTGCTTAAACATGAAGCAAAGACAATTAAACAACCCAGTTACCGAATGAATCCCAACTATGTAGCACAGATCAAAGCAGAACTTGATCACGTATTAAAGGTAGGATTCATTGTACCCATTGAGCACGTTGAATGGATCTCCCCGATCGTGATCGTACCAAAGAAAAACAAGCAACTCAGAATATGTGTCGATTACTGGAAATTGAATGCAGCCATGGTACCTGATCCATTTCCTCTTCCATTTCTTGACACAATGCTGGACAGAGTGGCGAGGCATGAGATGTATTCATTTCTTGATGGTTATAGTGGTTATAACCAAGTTGGAATGGCTGAGCAAGATATACCGAAAACAACGTTTATTACAAATTGGGGTGTTTATGCTAATACAGTCATGTGGTTTGGGTTAAGAAATGCTCCTAGCACCTTTCAACGTTGTATGCAAGAAATTTTTTCTCCCTAGCTCACCTCTTTTATGCAAGTATACCTAGATGACTTTTCTTTATTTGGTAAGATTGTGGCACACATGTATCATTTACGGTGTTGTTTTGAAAAATGCCAAGAATACCGACTCTGATTCAACCCGACCAAATCTATCTTTGCGGTTTCGTGTGGTAAACTCCTTGGCCATATTATTTCTGCACAAGGCATACAAGTTGATCCAGATAAAGTTGCAGCTATGTTGGAAGCACTTGTGCCTACTATGCCGAAAGAAGTGATGCGCTTCCTAGGTCAAATCCGGTGGCATGGTCGCCATTTACGGTGGTTAGCTCATCTCGCCACACCACTTAATCGACTCATGATGAGCACTACACGCCAGTTTGAATGGACCCTAGAATGTCAAACTGCCTTTGATCGTTTAAAAGAATTATTGACGGCACCAATTTTGCAAACCCTAGATTGGGAACGCCCGTTCACGTCTTCGTCGATGCTTCAGACATAGCAATTGGAAGTGTTTTAATGCAGCAATCTGATAAGTGGTTCAGGCCTGTCTATTATGCAAGTCGTCGACTCGGTCCTGCTGAAAGGAATTATTCAATCACTGAAAGAGAATGTCTTCGTTTGGTCTATTCTATAAACAAATTTCGGCATTATTTGTTAGGCCGAAAATTCACCTTTCATGTTGATCATGTTGCGCTAGTATATTTGGTCCGACAGCAGCATTTAGGTGGTCGCTTGGCACGATGGGTTCTATTGTTGCAAGAGTTCGATTATGAAGTGATTCATCGACCCGGCACTGCACATGCATTAGCAGATTTCCTCTCTCGATTAGATTTTGGTGAAGCTCCGGGGGGCATTGATGACACCACACCAGCAATTTACATTACTGAACCAACTAGTGACAAATCTGCAGAACCTCCTGTGATACCTACCTACTATGATCAATTATTAGCCTTTCTTACTAGTGGATGTCTTCCCCCTCAAACTTCTCCTGCGATGAGGCAGAAAATTGCAGTTTACAGTCGCAGATTTCGGTTGATTACCAGAGAGTTGTATTATATGGATCACACTGGGTTCTTGCTTCGCTGTATTCCACCACATGAAGTAAATTTTGTTATTGCTATGGCACATTCAATACCTTCCGGTGGACATTTTGCAGCAGATTTAACGCACCGAAAAATTCTACAAAGTGGGCTATGGTGGCCTACTATGTATAAAGATGTAACTCAGTTTGTACAGCAATGTGACACTTGTCAGCGATCTGGACAGCCTTTACAACGTCACTTTTTTCCTCTACAACCTGTGCTACCTTTAGAACCTTTTTAGAAATGGGGTCTTGATTTTATTGGACCAATCACACCTCTAGCAATCCTTAGCAACAATCGCTACATTCTGACATGTACAGATTATGCTACCAGATGGGTAGAAGCTTGGGCCTTACGGTCCGCCACAACTGTTTCGATGGCAAAATGTCTGATGAAGGACATTTTCCCGCGTTATGGATTACCTATGGAGCTTGTGATAGACCAAGGAACACACTTTGCTAATAATTTAATGCGAGTGCTCACACACACTTTTCAGATTCTTTATAAATTCAGTTCACCATACTATCCTCGTGCCAATGGATTGGCGGAAAGCACTAATAAGACCTTGTTAAGTATGCTACGTAAATTGGTTGTGGAATCACCAGAAAGATGGGATCAGTTACTACATGCAGTCTTATGGGCATACCGGACTACATACAAAGTAGCAACCGGACTGACTCCTTTCAAGCTTGCCTATGGACTGGAAGCAATCGCACCAATGGAAATTGTAGTACCCAGCTTGCGTGTGGCTATCACTCAAAAACTGTTGCCTGAGGACTCTTTGCCATTTCCGTTGGACACACTCAGAGACTTGGATGAACATCGCTAGGAGAGTTTACTAGTCCTTCAAGAAGTGCAATTACGGCAAGCTCGTACTCATGATCGGTATCTTAAAACTCCAGTTTTTACGGTGGGACAGCTTGTGTTATTTTATAATGCTAGATCAAATCGTGCGGCTGGAAAATTCAATTTACGGTGGTTTGGCCCTTACAAGATTAGCGAACAAGTGGGCTCAGCTACTTTTTGGTTGACTACTTTGACCAAAATTCCTCTTCCTAAAGTGATCAATGGTTCAAAGTTACGGCTGTATCATTAAGCACCTGATTCTCGTTGACGTGTTCTCCGTTTTTCCGCGTGTTATTTACTTTCTTTTTATTTTTGCGTGTTAGTTGAATAAGCCTATAAATATCCTCGTTTTGATATCTAATTATGATCAACAGCCGCCCTGCTTTATTGATTCTGCACATGCATGCACGCCATAGTTATGAAGGTTATCATCTCAACACCACACGATGATTAGCATTTTCGATCGCCTCCCGTTGCCAAGTTTCTACTTAATCTTCTTCTTTTCGCTGTTAATCACTATTGTGTCTGTGTGTTTTGTGTGCTTTGTGCTTTCTATAATCACTGTGTATTCGTCCTACTTCGCGTGCAAATCATGGAAGCTTTAGCAAATTTTGCTACCTTCTGTGATGGACTCCCTCAGCGTGTCCGAGGTTTGTCCAACTTCGCTGAATTGCCTTGGCATTCACTGGAGTGTCATCCATATTATGCTCAAATTATCGCTACTATTGCTGCCACACCTGCTACAGAGCAGAGTTGGCCTATTAGGTGTTTGCCATCTCATGCTGTAATCATCTTACAGTCATTTGCTGTCGCTTTCCGACTCTCTCTGGAAGGATGAGAGAATGGTCCTAACCTTCCGATCGCTACTATGATTGAATTGTTCCCAAGGCACTCATCGAATGAGTATGCCATACTCTGTCGCCCTGATCCTGAACGGGCCGCCCTTCAATTTTTAGTAGCCATACTGAACTTACAAAAACGCACTTATGGGATTTCTCGCCCGTTCTACTCGATGATTGACATGGCTGCTAGAGAGCCTGTCAATTTTTCTTCTTACTATTTCCGACGCATTCACCGTGAATGCGTTACAGTCATTAAGCATGTTAACAAAGGAGATCTGCCGCCTTCCCGTCTTGCTCACATCCTAACATTTCTCTTTCCGACCCTCCAAGCAGCCCAACCGCCTCCAAACGCTCCAATCTTATATCATGAGGAATCTGCTCAAATACTTGAAGATACCGAAGAGGATGATGAAGATCTTTTCCAGCTTCTCCACCGAAAACGCAGACGGATAAGCCCATCTGAGAGTCAAGTACAAGGCTCCACCGCCGGACATGAGGAAGAGACCTTTCACGACACAACTACTTCAATACATGTGGAGTCTTCTGGTCAATGTTCTACGGATAAGCAGCAAGACCAAAGTGTTTCTAACACCAAATCTGATGCCGTTTCTTCTCGAGAGGAGTCTCAACATCAGTCCAAAGAAGATCTGCAAGTCATGGTTGCAAAAAATTTCGAAGAAGTGATTGCGGCAGTGGATTCTGTTGTTGCCAGAAAGGACGCGAATACGCAGCAGCCTACTGGAATTGTATTGGTTCCCACCACTCCTATATCCATTCCGCCACCCATACCTCCGATCGAGCCCATTATCCCCATTCCACCTATTGTCCCTGAAGCACTGGATTCCTCATCCTCTTCACCTAACTATTCTCCACCCTCTTCCTATCACCTCTTGACAGCTTCTTCATCTCAACCACCTCCTCCTCTTCTGTTTCCTTTGATTCCTATGTTTACTGAACTCGCATCCATGGGTCATATGTTGATACAACTGTCACAGCAACTACCAAAACAGATGAAGGAAGTTACTGACAATGTCCACCACGAATTACAACACAAAGTGGATGTATTGGAAGCAGATATTATTCCATTACAAGAAGAAGCGGATGCAGTAAGAGCAGAAAATCATGCTCTGCACGAACAAATTCAACAACTCCAGGCTTGACTTGCTAAACAAGAATCATTGATCAGCCAAAGAGATGCTGCGTTAGCTGAGATACAAGCTAAAGATGATTTATTGTGTGCTGCTGATGGAGAAATTATCTAGCTAAAACAGTTAGCCCAAGATAGAGAGGATGTTCGTGTAGCACTGGGAAACTTGTTTGAAGAAACTAGAGTACAGTTGGATAAAGCCATGCAGAAAGGACAGGAAATGACAAATTTAATAAAGCAAACCATGCAAACCTGTTTGAAGCAAATTGTGCTCTTAAAACGTAGATGACATTGGTCGCTCAACTCCAGAAGGAAGTCGCAGGAATTCGAAGAGAGCGAGATGCTTATTACCAGACCATCCAGTACCAATCACACGAACTGGAGAGAAGAGAAAAGCAGCTTGGTGGTCAAGTAGAAAGATTATCTAGAATTGATAAACAAATTCAAGACATGAAGTTGAGCCGTGATGCAGCCCTTGCGAACGATTTCTACCTGCAAGAGGCCTTTTTGCAGACACAAGCTGAAATTTTGATGAGTCAAGTAATTGCGGCAAGTTCAGTTAGAACTGATGCTCAGCTTGTAGAACTAGAGACCCTAGAAAAGATGTTGGACTTGCTGAAGTAGAAAATTGCCCGAACATTTAAGTTAGCCCGAACAATGTATATTCAGGGTATAGTAGAAGAGCCATAAATTTTGTATCACTGCGGGTTCAAGTCCATCGTGCGTGCCAGTGTAAGCCGCCGGATTGGCATTTTTAATTCTCTACTTTTTGTATTCCGCACGAACCGAAAGGTCGTTGCGAAGAGTTGTAACTATTTATAATCTAATGAAAGGACGCTTCGGTAACAACCAGGAGAATCGCCAGACTGTCTGTCTGGGCAATTGCATTCTGTGAAGTTGCTGTAGTGTGGTGTTGAGAAATCTGAGTATTACTATTTTCTTGTCTCTGTTTGATTACATTAGCTGTGTTTGAGCACAGTTCCATTAAGTTAGAAAGTGTGAGTCTATATTACGGTAATGAATAGCTTCGACGCGGTGTATTGAGAAAGCATTAACCTGAGTACGAATAGTAATTCTGTGATAGAATGAAAGAGAAGATTGATAGTAATTTGTATGCAGATTTTTGAGTATTAATGTACTACGAAGTAAATGCGTTAATTGGGAAAATTAAGTTATAGGGCCTCTGATTAGTAGATCCCTACCACCCCCAAGAACCCGAAAGAGTTTAAACGTGCCTGTGACGGCAACGCGCGTTTAACAGATTCATCATGAGCAAAGCAAACACTTTTGTGCTTGTTAAGAGAAGTAATTCAGAGGTGATATACCTATGTGTGTGTGTTGATGATATCATACTTACAGGTAATGATGCCAATGGCATCAAGTAGATCAAGAATCAAATGATGCAGGAGTTAAAAATCAATGATCTAGGGTCACTAAAGTATTTTCTAGGACTTGAATTATTCTATAAAAAAGTTTGAATTTATATCACACAAAGAAAGTATGTGCAAGATATGTTGAAGAAATTTCACTTGGAGGAAGCCAAGATAGCAAGCACTCCTATGGAGGTAAACCAAAAATTAAGTGCTCATGAAGGCGATGTTCTTGAGAATGTTCCAAGATACCAAAGCATAGTTGGAATCCTAAACTATGCTACATTGACAAGGATTGATATTGCTTATGGAGTAAGTGTCTGAAGTCTATTTATGCACAAAATTAGAGCACCTCGCTTGGAAGCTGCCAAGAAGATTTTGAAGTACCTTAAGGGTACTCCAAATGAAGGTTTACACCACCCTTATACTTCAGATTTGGACATCAAAATATACTCAGTTGCACATTGGGTAGGTTGTAAGGATGACAGGAGGAGTAGCTCAAGTTATCTCTCTTTTGCAGGTGATAAGCCCATTTCATGGTCTTCCAAGAAGCAACCTACTGTTGCTTTATCTTCAATAGAGGCTGAATATAGAGGACTAGCCAAGGCTACTCAAGAAGCCATATGGATAAGATTGCTATATGTAGATTTTGGTTTACATGCTAACTCTCCAAAGAGTTTTGGAGACAATACAAGTTCTTTACATCTTGCAGCAAATCCTATCTATCATGCTAGGACCAAGCATATAGATGTCCACTATCATTATGTGAGAGAGAAGCTATTGACAAGGAAATTCGGTTCGCATATGTATCAACTAATATGCAACATGCAAACTTATTGACCAAAGCACTTGATGGTACTAAACTTTGTAGGTTTAAAGCTTTGATTGGATTGCAGGACATTCAAGAGGAATGATGAAGAAGACCAAGCAACAATGTTTGGCTTGAGGGAGAGATGTTGGTACAAATGCCAAGCCTTCACACTTGGCTAGGCATTGGAAGAAGCTATGTGTACTTCTTGCAAATCCACATGAACCCTTATGGATCTTTACCATTAACCCTTTGTAAAAGTCAGTTACATTGAAAGAACCATGTAAAGCCTACAAACTCGTGGATTTTGGAAGAGCTAAAGTTAATCATCTTGCTGGAATATCTCCTAACTTAAAAGAGAACTTTTAGGAAAAGCCAAGTTTGAATTTGAATTCAAACTTGGAGGCAAGGCACTATAAAAGATGATTGAAAAATCTCGCGGGCAGATCTCTCCATTCTAGTGCCTTAGTTGATCATATTGTAGAGTGTGTGTGGCTCATACTATAGCCTACACTTCTCACTATAATTGGGCATTATTCTTCATGCCAATGATCATGTACAACATTGTCATATAATATAGTATATCATTCATCATCTCTATTGGTCTCTGTATCATTGCCACTCAGAATAGTGTTCTTGTCTTGCTCATATCTCAGTCATTACTCTGTCATTTTCAATTTTCTATGGCTTGTTGGAATCAGCTCTAAGACTACTACAAGCTACAAATTTTGAAGACATTTAATTTGGACGATTGGGAGAAAAGCATCTCGAAGTGGTCACTAGTCATTCTCTTCAAAGGTCCTAAAAAGTCGGTGTAATGTTTCACTTAATTGATTGCTCTATGTATAGTCAATCATTTTAAGTGATTCCACTTGGAATCATTAGCTCTTTAAGTTAATTAGATATCCATATAATTTATATTTCTAATTGCTACTATGTTGGGAGTACTGAGCTCAAGAAGTAGCAAATGTGTGAACCAAAATAGCAAGTTTTTTGATGAGTCGTGACTTGTGAAGTTATTTGATTTGGATTAATCATTACATGCATCATCCCTAAAGTACATAGGCACTTATTTAGTGTCATTAGAAAGCTAAAAGGGCCTAAAATTCAACCCTAAAGCAACAAAGGGCAGATATAGAGTACGGATTAGCATTACCAACTCATTTCTTGGAGTGTCCATCCATCTTTTCCCACACAAAGATGCTCAAGGAGAACCTGGGTGGGAAGATGCTATGCAAGTGGAAATCGATGCAATAGAGAAGAACAGAACTTCGACTCTTGATCCTAAACCAACAAATCATCAAGTTATAGGTGTGAAGTGGTTGCACATGGTCAAATACAAATACGACGGAACATTAGATAAGTACAAAGCAAGGTTAAGTAGCTACGGGATACAAGCAACAAGGTGGCATTGACTATGAAGTAACCTATGCTCCTACTGTAAGATTGACAAGCATAAGAATCATCTTAGCACTAAGTGCTCACTTTAAGTGGCTCATTTACCAACTGGACATCAAAAGTGCTTTCCTCAATGGAGATCTTCAAGAAGAAGTATATCTTGACCAATCTTTAGGTTTCAAGATAAAGGGAAAGGAAGATCAAATCTACAAGCTTCGCAGAGCACTTTATGGACTTAAGCAAGCTCCCAAGGCTTGGTATGAAAAGATTCACAAGTTCTTCAAAGATAAAGGATACCAAAGAAGTAGTGTAGATGCAAACTTATACATCTATAAGAACGAGTCCTGAGTTTCCATCATCATCCTCTATGTAGATGACTTGATATTGAAAGGTTCAAATGACAAATGCATCCCATTCATCATCACATAGCTTCACCTTGAGTACTCTTTGAAAAATCTTAGACTACTTCACTACTTCTTAGGGATAGAAGTTTGGAAAACCAAAGAATACATATTCCTATAACACAAGAAGTATTGCTCTTCTCTTCTTTCTAGATATAACATGGACTAGTGTCCCTCAATATCTACACCAATTGATCAAAACATCAAGCTGACACTATAGGATTCATCATCAGATGTGGATGTGCATACTTATCCATAACTTGTTGGCTCATTACTCTAATCTACCACCACTAGACTAGATATTGTCTATGGAGTTGGTATCTGCAGTCAATTTGCACATCAGCCTCATGTGACTCATTGGGATGCTGCTTAGAGACTACTTCGATACCTTGCCCTCACCTGACATCATGGTCTTTGGTACAAAGGGGGCATCAAACTTATCGGATATTCAAATGCACATTGGGCTAGTGATCTTGATTCTCGACAGTCTACTTCTGGGTACATATTCTTGCTTGGCTCAGGATCTATCTCTCGAGAAAGTAAAAAGTAGCCTACAATTTCCCTCTCATCCACCGAGGTTGAGTACCGAGCATCCATCTTCCCAACATGTGAGGCCATCTAATGTATCTCTCAAGAGAACCTAGCCGACATGTTTATGAAGGCTCTACCTCTAGTTCCATTCCAATGCTTGGTGGGCCTCTATAGCATTCAACGACTCCAAAATGGAGCTCCTACATCATCTACATTTTGTATCCGCATGAGTGCATCTCCATTTTGTATCTAGAAGGCACTCCATTTCTAGTTTATTTGCATTTAATATTATATTTCCTTTTCCAAATGTATACAAAGACGGCCTCTCCCCCCATTACGTTGTCCAGCAAAGTTTTACCAACCAACATCGATGGTTCCAAATTCTGGCCCTATCAATCCTCTGGAGGATAATTTGGAATATCGAATTCCAAATATATATATATATATATATATATATATATATATATATATATATATATATATATATATATATATATATATGTGTGTGTGTGTGTGTGTGTGTGTTTGTATGTATGTATGTATGTATGTATATATATGTGTGTGTGTATGTATATATAGATAAAATAGAATTTTGGAAAATATGAGAATACAGGATCATGCAATAATCGACAATAATCAGCAGTGTAACTACTAGACATGCAACTCGTATATGCAATTAACAATGATGGGGGTCATATCATTTTGAATCTGATAGTGCGATTCTTATTATGAAAGCCATGATGAGTGCAAAATCACTTAAGTTAAGATACCATATAGGTAATAATGATGTAGACCGGGTGCTATCACCATAGAGATGTAGGCAATAAAAGGCTAAGGACCATGCCAAATTCTCAATCTCAAATTGATTCATCAAAATAGACTACTTGAGACAAAATAGATGTACCAAAACTTGATATTTTGGGATGAGATGCACTCTCAAATTTCACTCAAACCTCATAACCTGCTAGGAATTGACTAGAGATATTTTGCGCATCTATAATTAGATATAAAAATGAATCTAAAGCATCAAATTTGATGAATTTTGATGAATCATATTGAGGGAAATGATTTTATCAAGATAGGTGTGTCATCCCAACTTTTCATGAACTCCTTGCCAGATTACCTAGGTGAGTTCAATTGAATGTAGATCATAAAATATTGAACCAATGATAAACAAAATTGGTATGGATCACATAGACGTATGAAGTCAACTATACCAATTTAAATCATAACAAAACACTAAGTATCCACAGAGAAATCAAAGAATGAATCGGACTGAAACCATGAATGTACACCTGAGATAGCAGATGAGTATAACTTCATGAAGTAGCTTGAAGATCAATCTATATTGCACATATGATACATGATATGTATGAGCATAATGCTTGGGAATGATGAGCACAATTTGTGCTTCACAAGTAGCATAGATTTTGGACAAAACATCTTCAAAATGTATCCCTAAAGTCTGCTATATTCCGCAACTCTTTTTGAGTGTATATTTTGAAGTATTTGAATTCAAAACCTTGGAGGGATGCCACCTAAAATTTCCCTCAATTTAGGAGAATATCTTCTAATCAATTCTCCTAACTTAGCTTCTTGATTTGTACTTAGCAAGGTTGCAGGATTCTCCTTTTATATTTACTTTTGATGTAGTTACATTTCAATAATTACAAGAGGTTGTATCTATGGTTTCTCTCATTGAGAATACAAACAATACTTTTACACTAATGATTAATAAAGCACTAGTCTTGGATGATAATGCACCAACAGCTCCCCCTCAGCCTATTATGCTTGATTCTTCATTCTTCCTTGATGTCTAGCAATCCAATCACGCCTTTGAATCTGCTTAACTTCACACCATCTAATGGCTTAGTCAACATGTCTGCACATTGAAGATTGGTAGATACATAGGACAATTGAATGTCCTTGCTCATCAACTTCTCTCTTACATAGTGATAGTTGACTTCAATATGCTTTGTTCTTGCATGGTAAATTGGACTAGCTGCCAAGTGAAGTGAGCTAGTATTCAGCCTCAAGTAGTCTATTTTGTCTCAAAATAGAGCCATAGTTGGTTGCTTCTTTGATGACCATGAAATTAGCTTTGAACCTACAAAAGACAAATATCCTAATGTACTCTTCATATCATCCTTTGATCCAGCCCAATCTGAATCTGAGTAGAGTTTGAGATCAATTTCTAATGTCAAGGGGTAGAGATGCTCTTCATTGATGGTACCCTTCAAGTATTTGAGCACTCTCTTGGGTGCTTCCATGTGTGGCTTCCTTGGTTTGTGCATGAACTGAGTGAGTATGCTAACACTATAGCATATCTCCACTCTTGTGAGAGTTGCATAGTTCAAAATACCTACCAACCTTTGATGGCTTGTGATATCTTCAATAGGTTCTCCTTCATGAGCTTTTAGTTTATGATTCAACTCCATGGGTGTACCTACACACTTAGTATTCTCCATTTTAAACTTAGAAAGCATGTCATGTACATACTTCCTTTGACTGATATAGATACCAGAACCTGTATAGACAAGTTCAAGTCCTAGAAAGCAAGTAAGAGGTCCAAGATCAGTGATTTTGAATTCATCCTTCATTTCATCCTCTACTTGTTTAATTCCATTGTTATCACTCCCTGTAATTATAATGTCATCAACATATACACAGATATATATAACCTTTGATCCATTCCTCTTGATAATAATGATGTATCTACTTTAATAGCTTTGAAACCTTGGTCCTACAAGTAGGTCACTAACCTTTGATTCAAAGATCATGGAGCTTGCTTCAAACCATACAAAGCCTTCCTCAATTTGCATACTTAATTGGGATGATATGCATCTTCATAACCAAGTGGTTGTGCCATATAAACTTCTTCTAAAATGGAGAAATGCTTTTTTTTTGTTTACATCTAGTTGACATAGCTTCCTATTTCTAGATGCAGCAATGTAATTGAAACTCTAATAGTAGGCATTTTAGCAATAGGTGAGAAGGTCTCTTTATAGTCTATTCCATGGCTTTGAGCAAACCCCTTGGCTACTAACCTTGCCTTGTATCTATTAACACTACCACTTGAGTTCCTTTTTACTTTATATCTTGATTCAATTACGTTCATTGATGATTTGTTTGGAACAAGTTTTCATGTGTCATTGTCCATAAGAGCTTCCATTTCTTCATCCATTGCTTCTCTCCAATCCTTCTTTCTTTGATCTTCTTCATAAGATGTGTGTCTTCATGGTTGAGATGCTTAGCCATATAGATTGAATGCTTTGTGACCAAGGAGGTATCAAATCCATACCTCTCTGGTTTCTTCTTTTCTCTCATTGACCTTTTAATTGGTTGAAGAGAGCTTTCTGCACCTTGAGCTAGGTCTTGCACCTTAGCTTTCCCTTTGTTCTTCCATAGCTTCAATTTCTCCAAATCTATCAAGTCATCTTCATAATTACTATCTTCAAGATGCTTTGGTTCCTTTATTGGAAGAGATGGAAAGTCTTCTTCCAACTCATAGTGGAGCTTCAACTTCCTATCATCATCAAACCAAGATTTATATGAATCAAAGACTACATACTTAATCACTAAGAAACCTTTGTTAGTGGGATTATACAATCTGTATCCTTTTTGTTTTTTATCACAACCAATAATGACACACGTTTTTGCTTTAAGATCCAGTTTCCCCCTTACTTGAGAAGGTATGTGAGCATAAATTAGACATCCAAAGATTTTGCAATGATGTATGCTTGGCCTTCTTCCATTCCACACTTCAGATGGACTCATACCATCTAAATACTTTGATGGAAGTCTATTTATAAGGTATGTGGTTGTGGATACAGCCTCTACCCAAAGAAAATTAGGTAGAACCTTTTCATTTAGCTATAGTGTTGTTCCTTCTTTCAGCTACTCCATTGATTTTAGGTGTGTGTTGGAGTTAGATGTCTGCGGAAGCATGCGAACAGCACAAGGAAGAAGAAGAAGCTTGGAGCACAAACACACAATACTGAATGTATTACTAGCAAATGTACAAAGATAAGTAGCCCATTAGGGCAATAGGCGTATATACAAGCCGGGGGAAAAAAACCTCCTAAAGAGGGAAAAAAGTACCCCGGTGGTCCTACTGTGTTCACACACATCACTACCTAAATATATCAACAAATCCCCCCTGGGAGTGATGCGGTGAACAAGTAGCTGGCACTCATGTATAAGGAAGTGCCAAGCTATGTGGAAATCACTCCATAAAAGGAAGTAATTCCAAAGCTTTGCGGAAAGCTTCAAACTTCTCCCTAGGTAGAGCCTTCGTGAAAAGGTCTGCAATGTTCTCCTGCGTGGGCACATATGCCAAGCTGATCTCCCCAGCAGAGAACCTCTCCCTGACATAGTGATAATGCACCTCAATGTGCTTAGTGCGAGCATGGAACACAGGGTTCCTTGCAATTGCCAATGCGCTCTGACTATTAGTGAAGATGGTGGTGGCAGAAGACTGGCCAATACCCAAATCATCCATAAGGCGTCTGAGCCACACACACTCAACGGTCGCTGTGAAAGTTGCCCTATGCTCAGCCTCACAACTAGAAGTGGCGACAGTAGGCTGCTTCTTGCTCAACCAAGATATACATGAGCTACCAAGCATGAAGCAAAAACCACTGGTGGACACACGAGTGTCATAGCAACCAGCCCAATCTGAGTCAGAAAAAGCATGCAAATCTAGCGGTAGTGATCCCCCCTTGGGATAAAACAACCCAAGTAGCCGAGTACCACTCAAGTAGCGAAAGATGCGCTTAACCGCCTTCCAATGCGTGACTCCTGGGCAATGCATAAACCTGCTCATCTGTGAGATAGGAAACTGAATATCTGGCCGAGTAATGCATAAATAGATCAAGCATCCAACAGCCTGCTGATAGAGAACAACATCAAATGCATCTCTAGCATCATAAAGACTCAATCGTAAACCTGTCTCCATAGGAGTGGCAATAGGCTTACAGTCTTCAAGGCCAAAACGCTGCAATAACGTGTCAATATATTTCGTTTGACACAAAGCCATTCCACCATCAACTTGCATAAACTGAATGCCCGAATAGTGATGCAAATGCCCCAAATCAGACATCTCAAATGAGGCATGCAAATCAGCCTTGAAATCAGCAATATGCTTCTCAATAGGACCAGTGAGCAGCATGTCATCAACATAGACAACAATGATCAAAAGCACATCATTAGCATGCTTAACAAATAAGGTGCTTTCTTTTGGACTGTTCACAAAACCATGTGCAACCAGATAGGCATGTATCTTCTCATACCAAGCATATGGTGCTTGCTTTAAACCATATAATGCCTTCTTTAACCTACACACCTGGTTTTCATGCCCTTTCTGCACAAAGCCATAGGGCTGAAAAACATACACTTCTTCATGCAAGTCACCATTCAGAAATGTTGTTTTAATGTCCAACTGATGTACATTCCAACCATGATGGTCTGCAAGTGCACAAATGCTCCGAACAGTAGTCATACGGCATGTAGGTGCAAAGGTCTCATCAAAATCAATGCCTCTTTCCTACGTATAACCCTTCGCAACAAGCCTAGCCTTATACCTGTCAACTGTAGCATCAGGTTTACGCTTCAGCTTGTATACCCACTTAGTGCCAATGGCCTTCTTGCTAGGAGGCAAGTCACATAAAGACAATGCACCATTCTTCATTATAGCATCATATTCAGATTGCATGGCACCCATCCAATTTTCTAAATTATGTGCTTCATCAAAAGAAACAGGCTCATTCTCATCACAGAGACTAGATGCAGCCATAGCATAGCAATCTGATGCAAAGGAGGCACTATGAGAGCCTAAACGAGTACAATATGACAAAGGTGCATCTAATTTGCTGTCACGCAAAGTCTGCAGCAACCATTTTGGCATAGTTTTTGCCTGCTCAATATCAGCTCTCTCATCAACAAGTGCATCATCTAAATCTGCATCAGAAATAGAATGATCTGCATCATCATATGAAACCTGCAAAGGTTGAGAAGTTGCCTCATTAGGACCAGCACTAGACTGTCCACCTGTAAAAAGAGGCATCAACGTATTATACATGTCTTTGGAGCTAACAGATGGCTCCTTAGTACATGAAAGCAATGGCTGAATAGCATCTTCCACAAAGACAACATCACGACTAACCAGAATGCGTTTAGTCTGTGGATGATACAGACGATAGCCTTTACTTTCAGAACTGTACCCAACAAAAATACATTTTACTGCCTTATCATCCAATTTTCTGCGATGTTGTTCAGGCACTAATGCATATGCCAAACAACCAAAAACACGCAGATGAGCAACAGATGGCTTGCGATCATGCCAAGCCTCATATGGAGTGATAGAATGCAGCGCTTTAGTAGGACACCTGTTCAGTACATATGCTGCACACATGACAGCCTCAAGCCAGAAACTATGTGGTAAAGCCTGACTCTTGACCATGCACCTCGCCATCTCCATGAGTGACCTGTTCTTTTGTTCAGCAACTCCATTCTGTTGAGGTATATATGGCACTGTACACTGGTGTTTTATCCCACGTTCAACCAGAAATGCATTAAAATCAGAAGACATATATTCCCCCCCTCGATCAGAACGGAGGATGCCCATTTTACATGCTGTCAGATTTTCAGCCGAAACCAAAAACTATTTAAAGCACATGAACACTTTGAACTTTGCTTTGAGTGGATATACCCATGCATGCTTGGAAAAATCATCAATGAAAGTCACGAAGTAAAGGTAATTCCCAAAAGAGGGTGTCTGCATAGGACCACAGACATCACTATGTACAAGCTACAATTTCTGCGTAGCCCGAACTGAACCATCTTTTGGAAAGGAGGAACGCTGCATTTTGCCCAAGATACAGCCTTCACATACATGTTTTCCAGGTGCCTGAAGTTTGGGCAAAGAGGACACCATTTCAGATTTCTACAGGAGTAGCAAACTAGCAAAATTCAGATGACCAAAGCGTGCATGCCAAAGCTTTGCATCTCACATAGCCTTGGAATCATTTACTGCACATGCCAAATCATTTTCAGATCTTTCATAGTCTATGAGCTTATACAGCCCACGACATAAAATGCCAGAACTGTACACCTGTCATCAACAAATTTCACAACCAAGCCAATCTTGGCTAATGTAGAATCTGATAACAGGTTTTCTTTGATCCCTGGCACAAATAAAGCATCTGACAAAGTGAAAGAACTACCATCAGTAGTAGTCAAAATGATCTTACCAACTCCCATAACAGGATAAGAGGAGTTGTTGCCGCATGTAATAGTATTCCCTGTAGGGGCAGGCTCGAGTGAAGAGAAGAAATTGCACTGCGAGGTAATATGTTTGGTCACCCCACTATCAAAGTACCAAACATCTGAGTCCACTGCAGACGTGCACTGGTCATGAGAAGATGGGTCAAAACTGCAAACAGTAGTAAACACCCATTCTTCTTCTACACAAGATTAGCAGACTCTATTTTTGGTGTAGAGGCTTCTGCAACAACCATTCCAGCCTTCTTTTTCTTTGCCTCTTTTGCAGCCAGCTTTGGATAGTTCTTTATGATATGATCATTCCCTTTATAGTACTTGCAAAACAATTTCTGCTTTTTTGATTTCTTCTCATCTTTATCCTGGTTCTTCGAATGTGCAGCATTTGCAGATTTCTGCTTACTAGTAGAAGAGCTCCATTTTCCTTTGCCCTTCTCACTAGCCAGGAAAGCTTGATCTGCAACATGCATAATGGACCTGTTCTACCTGGACTGATCTTCCTGCAACAGAAATGAGACTAACTCCTCAAATGATAAGGCATTCGGATTGCCTTTCATCATCAACCGAAGAGTAGAAGCAAAACTCTGGTATGAATCAGGAAGACCATTCAGAACGGTCTGCACAAGTGAGCTATCCGGTATAACCTGATCAGCAGAAATCAACTGTTCCTTCAAATCTTTGATCTTCGTTAGGAAACTGTCCATAGAATCACCTTCATTCATGTGCTCACTCTCTAACTGTTTTCAGAGGTAAGCAACACAAGCCTCATTCCTAGCTTCGTACAATGTGGTAAGTGTATCCCAAGCATCCTTAGCTGTTCTGCAAGAGTGAATATGAGGAATAATGGCACGTTTGACAGACAAAGCTATCAATGCATGTGCCTGGGCATCTCTGCCATCCCAACGAATCTGCTCTGCAGTAGGTGCAACAAAAACAGCAGCACGAACAGGAATCTACGGAATATCATCTTCAACACCATCTTCATGAGCTCCAACACCTGTATTTGCAGTACTTGTCGTTACAGGTGTAACAGGACGTCTTTCAACACCCTGCACAATGTTCCACAATCCTTTTGCAACCAAAACATGTTGCATCATATAAGCCCATAATGGGTAGTTGGTACCATCCAACTTATCCTCAACAGCCAACATATAGAATACATCACTGCTTTCAGCCATGGCCGGTGACTAAAATACCTTGATGCAAAAAATCGACTGTATCTCAAAAAGTTGAACGGAACTGCCCAGACGAGTTCTGCTAGACCTGTAGCAGACTTCGAGATGCTTAAACTGGCGAACAGAAACTCGTATATAGCTTTGGCACAAAAAGAAGAAATAGCCTACACAAGCACTGCGATAGTGCGTTCAGAGGCCGAAACGAGCTCAGATCGCAATTTCGGCACCACAAGGCGAAGCTGTTTTGATCTCGGAAACACGCTGAGTATGCTCACCAAAATTCGTGCGATTTTGAGACTGCAAACGGAGGAGTGTCGATGGCACCCTAGATGAAGCGACGACCTGCTCTGATACCAATTGTTGGAGTTAGACGTCTGCGGAAGCACGCAAATAGCACAAGGAAGAAGAAGAAGCTTGGAGCACAAACACACAATAGTGAATGTATTACTAGCAAATGTACAAAGATAAGTAGCCCATTAGGGCAATAGGTGTATATACAAGCTGGGGGAAAAAAACCTCCTAAAGAGGGAAAAAAGTGCCCCGGCGGTCCTAGTGTGTTCACACACATCACTACCTAAATATATCAACAGTGTGTATCTAGCTTTCACTTCTCTTTTGATGCCTCTTTCTTATAAGAAGGCATCAAATTCATTTAAGAATTATTCTCCACCACCATCTCATCTGAGTCTCTTGAGAAATCTTTATCCTTGGTTCTCTAAAAGAGCAACCTTTTGAAACAATAAAAGACTTAATCCGTATGCTTCATAACGTATGTAATTGTTCGCCTACTCCAATCATCAATGAAAGATATGTAATATCTTGAAGCTGAAATAGAAGATTCTTTGCTTGGACCCCACACATTTGTCTATACAAGATTCGATAGCTCGTGAGCTAAACAATGCTATGTTCTTGGTTTCTTCCACTTCAAAGGTGAAGAGTCTTCTTGTCTTATTACCTTTGAAAATCCTTCTAAATCCTTGCTTCGGGTCTTCCACATACACTCCATGTCTTGTAAACCTAACCTGCAATCCTTTCTTCACAATTTGTCGAACACTTATCAAGTTCTTGGTTATTTTAGGTAAATACAATACGTTTCTTAGAAGATTCATATTTTCATCTGATGTTTTGACATTACCTGCTTTCTGCACTAAGTGTCTTGTATCATCACGTATTTGCACTTCATGTTTGTTCATGGGGTCTTCTAAATCAGAGAGCAATGCTACATTTCTAGCTAGATGGTTTGAGCAACCTAAATCAATATAGAAAATATGGTCATCATCCTTACCCTACTTCAATGATAGGTTGATGAGGCGTAGTGAGTCCTCTTGAATTTGGTCTTTAGTATAATTGTTGTAATCCTTCCTTCCTCTATGTCCATTTTGAGGGTTGTTATTGTTGTTGTAGAATTTGTTCGATCCTCCATTGTATCTGCCTCTATTTGATCCATACCCACCTTTATTGAATCCTCTTCCTCTGGAATTCCTTAAATTCCTATAACATTCTTCAGCAGTGTGATTAGAATAACCACATATATTTCAAGGTTGAGATGCTTGGGGTCTCCCCCTACCTTGCTTTCCTCTTCTTCATCTTCCTCTAGTTCGTCTTCTACTTGTGAAGTTAGCTTGGAAAGAGCTACCTTCATCTTCATTATTCTTAGACTTTCACTTATCCTTAGCTTTATCTTTATCATACTATAAGGCAAAAGATTGATTACCTCTTGACGATTCATCCTTCTTGCTTATCTTTGCTTCATGTGAGAAGAGTAGGCCCATCAGAGTGTTGAAGTCCGACACTTGCATGTCCATGTATAGATCCATGGTAGTTGTGAATGATTCCCACTTGTCCTCAACTTTGATGCCATTGATGATTTTCCTTATGATTTGTTCTTCTTTAATCACTTCTTCAATGCTTCCCAACTAATCATAAATCTCCTTCATTTTGGTGACATAATCAGTCATATTTTGTTGTGGACTTTTCTTCAAACTAATGAACTCCATCCAAAGTAGATTCTTCCTCGCTCTAGTGTTTGAACAGAAGAAGGTAGAAAGTGCATTCTAGGTCTCTCTTGAGGTCGTGCATCCTTTCACATGAGGTAAAAGAAAATAAGAGATTGCGTTCAAGACATAGGACCTGGCTAGTGCATCATTTGAACACCAAGTTGTAAGCCTTTCTTACTCTTCATGTGAAGGTTCTCCTTTGCTTCTAATTGTTGGAATGACATCATCCTCACATATGTATCTAAATAGATTTCTCCCTTGAAGATAAGCATCCATCCTTAAAGATCAAGATAAGTAGTTTTTCCTATCCAATTTGTCAATTGTAGAAGGAAAGCCATCTCCCATGTTGATTTATTTTTTCTCTGGTAACATTGTGAGAAGAGATGGTGGATACACTCCAAGAATGTGCCTCATGCTGCAAAAACCTCCTCTGCACCTACCAAGATATCTTAGGGGATACCACATAGAAACCTTGTGCGTGGTAAGGATGCATATAAACCACCTTAGTGCTTTGGAGCATCATTCTCAAATTAACTCATCAAAAAAATTACTTGAGACAAAACAGATGTACCAAAACTTGCTATTTTGGGATGAGATCCACTATGGAATTTCACTCAAAGCTTAGAGCCTACTAGGAATTGACCAAAGATATTTAGCACATCTCTAACTAGATATATATGAATCTAAAGCAACAAATTTAATGAGTTTTGATGAGCCATACTGAGAGAAATGATTTTAACAAGATAGGGGTGTCATCTTGACTTTTTAGGAACTGCGTGCCAGATTACCTACGTGACTTCAACTGAATGTAGATCATAGAATATTGAACCAATGAAAATGAAAATTGGTATAGAGCAAACACGTATAGATTTAACTATACCAATTTAGGTCAAGAAAAAGAGGGTAAGTATACATAGAGAAATCAAAGAATGAAGTTGACCAAAAGCATGAACGTAAACATGAGATAGTAGATGAGTATAACTTCATGAAGTAACTTGAAGATCAATCTATATTGTACATATGGTACATGATACATATGAGTGTGAGGCGAAAGGATGAGCACAATGTGTGCTTCACAAGTAGCATATAGTTTGACAAAACCTCCTCAGAATGTAGCTCTAAAGTCTACCTTATTCTTCAACTCTTTTTGAGTGTATGTATAGCACTATTTGAATTCAAAAACTTGGAGGGATGCCACCTAAGAGTTCCGAATCGTATTTAATCAATTTCTTCTAACTTAGCTTCGTGATTTGTACCTAAAAAGATCATGGGATACTCCTTTTTCATTACTTTTGATGTATTGACATCTCAAGAATTACAAGAGGTTGTATGTATGGTTTCTCTCATTTAGAGTACAAACAGTACTTTTAAAGTAATGAGTAATCAAGCACTAGGCTTGCATGATAATGCATCAACATACTTTCTAGCAAGGAATTCCTTGATCTCTGAAGATTGTTTATGTATGAAGTCTCTGAGTAATACACAGTGTTAAGCTTCTAAAGTCTCAAGGACGAAATTTATAATAAGGAATGCAAATGCATGTTAAGATTGTAGTGTTATAGTCATAATCCACATTCCCCTACCTATTCCTTTGGACATTCGGCACTGTGTTTTACTAAAGTACAGTACCATGTAAATACATACAAGGAAAGATCAATAAGAAATCTTGAAGTGCATGAAAGCTAAGTCTCTTATCCGCTACTCCTTCACATCATTTTATATCATCATTTGAGGCTTGATTCTAGATGGTTAGTGGTGATTTATTTTTCCAAAAAGATTCCAATCATCCTGTGAATTACTTATTTGATTTCTGAAATCAAATAGAACTCCTATCTTTGGATCCTTTTACTTTACTATGTGTCTCAACTTTAAGTTTTTAAAACACTTTATACAATGGATGAAATAAATTGTAAGTTTCCTTTGAAGCATGAGCTAAGGATAAATGTGAGTACATACAACTGATCCTAAAAGCCCATGTAATCTAGAGCTGTTCAAACTGTTACACTTTCCATAGGTACCAAAAAATCCGTCTCAAGCCTAAGATGGTTGATTCTTTATTCTTTTGCAATCTCTTGAAGTTTAATCATTTGTTTGAACTTACTTAGCGTTACTACATTGAAAGATTTTCTCATGAAGTATGTGCATTATTTCAAAGTTGAGATATATGAGATCTCAATTTTTTTTCTTGTAATCATAGTGTACATGGACCTCAATGTGTTTGGTCCTTTCATGGTAAATACAATTTTCTACAAGATGTAAAGAAAATCATATTTTCAATGAACATATGAGGATGTGAAGTCTTTATTGCTAAATCAACATATAGTGTCTTAATCTACATAGCTTCCTAAGTAGCATTGGATAATCCTTTATATTCAGATTTTGTAGATGAGAGAGCAAAAAGATGATGCTTCTTTTATAATGAAGCAATGAGTTTACAACCTGCAAATCAAAGAGAGCTAGAGGTACTTCTCATATCATCTCTCAATCCTATTGTGTCTTCATTAGAAAATATCTTTATATCTATATTAGAGGTGTAAGTATAGAGTAGTACTTCATTGATTTTCCCGTTGACATACTTGAGTATTCTTTTGGCTTTGTTGTGTGGCTTCCAAGATTAATACATAACGTAAAGCAAGATACTCACTCTATAGTTGATAGCTACTCTTTTGAGAGTAGCATAATTAGGACTTATAACTAGAGTTTGAGAGTGTATTACATTTACATCTTTTATGATTTCTTCTTCATGAGCACTCAATTTGGAATTTATTTCCATTTGTGTACCTGTAGACTTTGAGTGGAATACATACCATGCTCTTTATGTATAACTGCTAAACCAAGGAAGTATGTAAGCTATCCGAAATGACTTATCTTAAATTCTTCCTTCATTCGGTGCTTCATTTTCTTTATGAATTCAAGATCATTACTTCTTACAATAATATCATCCTCATTTATACAAAGGTATATGACATCTCTGTTTGCTCTCATGATGCACAAGGAAGGATCTTCCTTGCTTACTATAAATCCTTTGCCTTTTAGGTAATTAGTTAGACTATATAAGCATCTTTATAGTCTACAAAAAAATTCTAGATAATTTGATTCTTGAAAACCAAGAGATTGAGCCATGTATACCTTTTTTGAGATTCACCCATTTAAGATAGCATTCTGGACATCCATATGATATATCTTCCGATTCCTAGAAGTCAGAATAATCATTTGTATTTTGATTCTAGGTATCTTTGTTGCACAAGATAATGTCTTCTCATAATTAATGTTGTTACTATTAGTGTGCATGTGAAAGGCCGAATGGATATCAGACACCTTTGTATATGTTCCTTAATAAAATATATAGTGGCCTGGTTAGCCATAGACTATAAGTTTGACCACATTTGTAACACCTACAAATCTATCTTCATGCTCCCTATGTATTGTGTTTCTTTGTGTATTCTATAGCCTCTCTATAGACTACTATGTGTGCTACCTAGAGCACGGTTTTCTACTCAAGGGTATCATCATGGAGCTCTCAAGAAGGAGAGTTCAGCATGGTGCATCACGATCAAAATACTTCAATAGTATCAGAGCATAGTGGTGACCTGGTCTATGATGACATACGTGGAGCTCTCTTGAGGGAGAAGATTAATAGAAAATCTCTGATTGGCACTCTAAGTGGAGATGCATATAATGTTTGTGATTCTTACCAAGGAAAGAATCAACAACATGGCAAGAGCAAGAACAAGGAAAACAATGGTCAATGAAATAAGAGTAGAAGTAAATCAAGGAAGAGGGATATTGAATCCCATTATTTTCATAAGAAAGGAAAAATGAAGAAAGATTGTTATACATTAAAGAATGATAAAGGTAAAGGGCAAAAAGTTGATGGGTATGTTAAACAACTACCTCCACCATCTACTTTGACTGTGAAGATTGAAGAAATCAATGCTATTTCTGATGATGGGGATGTGTTGACACTTCAGAGTATTTTGCATACTGAGGCTCTTATGGCTGATTCTCTTTTCCACACATGGCTACTAGATTCGCATGCTTCTTTCCTTGTGAAACCACATAGAGAGTGGTTCTTTAGTTATTGAGCAAAGTCTCTTCGTATTGTGAGATTTGGTGAGTCTTATTAGTATGATGCTATCGGGATCAGAGATATGGTTGCATAGTTCATTCATGGTTCAAAATTTATTATGCATAATGTACGCAATCTAACTTAGTTATCATGTTGTTTGATATCAGTTGGTCAACTTGATGACCTTGGTTACAAAGTGGTCTTCTATGCGCATTCCGTTTGCATATCAAAGGGAAATATGGTTATTTAAAAAGAAAGCCAATTTGGCTCACTTCATCCTTTATTTGTATCATAGAAAGAACATTCGCTAGTTGTTTCTAAAAAGCCTATGCTTGTATTTTCCATGGAGGTTTGGGCCATATATCATGTAGAGGAATGTAAAATCTTTCTCATTATGGCTACTTATGTGTGTTATATTTCTATGATTTTTCATTTTGTGAGCATTCTCAATACTGAAAGCAAACTAGGAATGTGCACAAGAAGCACATTGACTCTTCAATTCAACCTTTAGATCTCCTTCATGGAGATGTGTGTGGCCTTATGCACACAAGGTCATTAGGTGGTTCTCTTTACTTTCTCGCTTTCATAGATGATGCTACTAGCAAATTCTAGGTATATCCAATCAAAGCAAAGGATGAGGTATTCACTACTTTCGAAAAGTGGACTGCTTTAGTTGAGACTAAAAAGGAACTAAGCTTAAGGCTTTACATTTAGAACATGGAGGTGAGTATACCTCACATGAATTCAACCTTTTCTTTAAGTCTAGAGGAATGTGTGGAGATTTTATAGCTCTTTACATCGGAGCACAAAATGGTGTAACTGAAAGGATTAATAGAACTTTTCAAGTTAGAGTAGTTTCTATGTTGCATCATGCAAACATGTTGAAAATTTGAAGTATGCAAGCTCTAGGTGGATACAGAGCTCCAAAGACCTTAATGTGGACAGAAGTCACGACTTGGATCCATTAGGGTGGTCGCAAGCTTGGGCAAGGCAGCCCTAATGTGGTGAAAAAGTTGGGAGAGGTATCCAAAAGCTATAAATGGAGGTGATGAGTCATCAAATGCATGGAAGTATTGTAGGTCATTGAAGACCAAGAAACATATAGTCAAGGAGGCTCAAGGAGAGAGTCATTCAAGGCTTAAGGAGCTGAAGTTCAGCTTTCCAAGGTAGAGAAAATGCAAAGAAGTCTGTTACATGCATAGAGGAGGTGTAAGGAGGAGCTATCAACCCCACATCCCCTCTAGTCTCTTGGAGGTATAGACATAGTCTACTTATAACAGTTGTAACTCTATGTGTACATATCCAAATCAAGAGACCTAAAGTGCATTCTATAGCTTATATATGTTCTTACTTTCCCTAAGAGGGACTCTTTATATCACTTTTACGTAGAGAGAGATTGGTGTATCTCTATAACCCTAATTTTTGCATATCCTACATCTCTACATACTCTATCTTGTATTGAGTTGTTGATTGACATAACCATATCTATTTGATGTGTTCTATAGATTTTTGGAAATGTTTTTAGCCATACTAAGTTTAGCTAAAATTGTATGTGCTTTAGTTAAGTGTAAGGTAGGTGAATCAGAGTTTTGTTGTAGGGTAGTAGAAAATGTTTATGAAGGGACCTAGGTATTGAGTTCATTATACTTCTAGTGTGCAAATTTGATGGATTAAATTCCATCAATTGGTATCAAAGCAGGAGAATTCCTTTGAGGTCTCTAGGAGAAGGATACAAAAGCTTGTACATCAAGGCTAAGAGGTACATTTTAGTGTAACCCTAATTTCTCATTCATTATGGTAGATCTAGGTCAAAAAGTGGAGTTTCTTGATAAAGACAACTATTAGCCATGGAGGTTGAGATTCATGAATCTTTGGTGCATTTTACCCAAGCCTATATGCTTGATATGATTTGATTTATGTTCATCTGTAGTCATATTTGTAGACATATGAACACCTCTTGTAAAAGAGTATATTTTATCTCTTCAAATTGTGAAAGAGAGAATGGCTTAAGCCATCCATGATGTGAAAAAAAAAATTCATGGCTCTAACTACCTAAAACCAAAAATCCATCAGCTAAGAGAATATCTCCTACTTCTTAGCATCACTTTAGGTGAAGTTATTTGAATTGGAACTCAAAACGACCTCCAAAAGTAGCTATAAGAAGAGCAAGAAGGAAGTTTGATTCGTGACTCAAACTTTTAAGATTCTTTTTCCAAAACACTTGGGTGTTTTTTTTGTGGATTTAGTAAATGAAAAGGGCCTACTAACCAACTTTAAAGTCTCAATTGGCTTGTGTGAAGCTCGTTGTAGCAGCACCAGCTCACCTTCGGATTGCATCCACCATCTCTCTTTACAATGGTATGAGAGCATAGTCAATCAACATGGGAGATGAATTTCCATCAGCGATTGACAAATCCGATAGAAACAACTACCTAGCATGGTCTCAAATGAGGGAGGCTTATCTTCAAGGGAGGAATCTATTTCGATACATATCTGGAGTGAATCTATGCCAACCATGAGGAACAAAGGGCAACCGTCACATGAAGAAGAGAAAAGCCTTTCAAATTGGAGTTCAAAGGATGCACTTTCAAAGTCCTATATTTTGAACTCAATCTCTGATGTTCTTTTACCTCATGTCAAGGGATGCAAGACATCAAGAGAGACTTGGAATGCACTTTGAACACTCACACAAGGAAGAAGCAATTGTGGATGGAGTTCATAAAATTGAAGAAAATCCCCAAGGAAAGTGTGACCGATTATGTCAAAAAGATGAAGGAGATTTCATATCAACTTGGAAGCATTGGAGAGGTTATTGAAGAGGAACAAATCATTAGACAAATCATAAATGGAATCAAAGCAGATGGCAAGTGGGAGTCCTTCACAACAGTCATGGATTTGTACATGGATATGCATGTACACCACCTCGACACACTCATAGGCCAACTCTTCACTCATGACGCAAAGATTAGCAAAGATGGTGAGTCCTGAAGAGGTAATCAAACTTCTCCCATATATTTTGATAAAGCTAAGGTCAATTACAGGTCAAAGAATAAGAAGAATGAAGATGAAGGTAGCTCTTTCCAAGCAAACTTTGCAGGTAAAGAAGAGCTAGAGGAAGAGGTAGTGGTGGAAAGCAAGACAGGGGGAGATTCTAAACATCTCAACCTTGTAATATGAGATTCTAAACATCTCAACCTTGCAATACATGTGGCTTATCTAATCATACTACTCAATAATGTTTTAGGAACTTGAGGAACTCAAGAGGAAGAGGAATCAATAGAGGTGGCTATGGATCAAATAGAGGTAGATACAATGGAAGGTACAACAACAACTACAACAACAATTACAACAACAACAACTATCAAAGTGGCCATAAAGGAAGAGGAGATTACAATAACTATGCAGAGGACCAAAGTCAAGAAGATTCATTACTGATTATGAATCTATCAATGAAGAAGGGTAAGGATGATGATCACATCTTTTACATTGATTTTGGATGCTCAAATCATGTAATAGGAAATGTGGCTTTACTTTTTGATTTGGAAGATCCTCACAAAAACATGAAGTGCAAATAGGAGATAATACAAAGCACTCGATGGAGAAGATAGGTATTGTGAAGACATTAGATGGGAATATGAAACTCTTAAGCAAATTCTTGTATGTCCCTACAATTACCAAAAATTTAATAAGTGTTGGGTAGATTGTTGAAAAAGGATCGTAGGTTACATTCAACATGTTTGGAGCATATGTTGAAGACCCAAGGCAAGGAATTAAAAGGATTTCCAAAGGATAAAAGAAAAGAAGGCTTTTCACTTTTAAAGCGGAAGATACAAAGAACATAGCGTTATTTAGCTATGGATCTCAAACTTTCACTGAGTTGGAGATATCGCACAAAAGGCTTGCTCACGTTGGTGAGAGGACACTCAAACAAATTTGCAGGGACCAAAGTGTACTTGGTTTGCCTAACATCACAAGGCAACACATGATTTATAAATGTGAAGCTTGTCAATTTGGCAAGGATCGTAGACAACCTTTCAATACAAAGGGATATGTGTTTCAAAATCTTTGGATCTACTGCACATGGATGTGTGGGGTCCTAGTAAGGAGCCATCTATATTAGGATCAACATATTATGTGTCTTTCATAGATGATTGTAGCAGGTGGACCATTCTATTTTTCATGAAGCACAAGGATGAAGTTTTTAATTGCTCTAAGAAGTATGTTGCTCTTGTTGAAAACCAAACAGGTATGACTTTGAAAACACTTAGATCAGATGGAGGAGTAGAGTACTTCTCTTTTGAATTTGATGCCTACTTCAATGAAAGAGGCATTAAGAGGGAAGTCATTACAAGGTATACACCCGAACTCAATGGTTTAGTAGAGAGGAGAAATAGAGGTATTGTTGAAGCTGGAAGGTCCATGCTCAATGAAAAGGGATTGAAAAACTACCTATGGGCAGAGGCTATGTCTACTACCACATATCTCATAAATAGAATTCCATCTAAGTCACTAGATGGAACCACTCCATATGAAGTGTGGAATGGAATGAGACCTCATCTAGAGCATTGTCAAATCTTTGGATGCTTAGCCTATCCTCACATTCCTTCTTAAGTAAGAGGGAAATTGGATCCCAAGGAAGAGAAGTGAATATTTATTGGTTATGACAAAAACCAAAAAGGATATAGATTGTACAATCCAAATAATAAAGGATTTTTTGTGAGAAGAGATGTAATTTTTTATGAGAACAAATCATGGTTTGATGATGACAGGAAAGTGAAGTTGTCATATGACTTGGATGAAGATTTTTCATCACTTCAACCAAAGGAGCCAAAGCAAATTGAAGAAAGTGATTCAAAGATTGACCTGGAAGACTTGGAAAGACTAAAGCTATGGAAGATAAAAGGTAAAGCACAGATGCAAGATGCTACATATGGACCCGAGAGCTCACATCAGCCACTTAGATGGTCTTCAAGGGAGAAGAAGAAACCAGAGAGGTATGATTATGATACTTTTTTGGTCAACAAGCAATCAATCTACATTGCAAAGGATTCAACCAATGAAGAACCTACCACATTTGAAGAAGCACAAAGCAAGAAAGCTTGGAAAGATGTAATGGATGAAGAAATAGAAGCCTTGAAGGAGAATGACACTTAGGAGCTTGTACCTAACAAGCCATCTATGAAGGTTATTGGATCTTGATGGATATAAAAAATCAAGAGAAATCCAGATGGAGGTATAAATAGACATAAAGCAAGGTTAGTTGCTAAATATTTTTCTAAAATACATGGTATTGATTCTAAGGAGACTTTCTCTCCTATTGCCAAAATTCCCACAATTAGGGTTCTCATTAGTCTTGTTGCATCTAGAAATTGGAAGCTCTATCAACTTGATGTAAAGAATACTTTCTTAAATGGATGGATTTTTGAGGAAGTGTATATGATACAACCTCCTCGATATGAGGATGCACATCATCCTAACTATGTATGCAAATTAAAGAATCGGCAACAACTTGGAAGGACAATTCTTGCATTCATGATTCTATTTCCAACAACTTTGGATGGACAAGCTAATAAGTTGTTCACTCACTTTGAAGAAGATCATTTACGAACATGGGAATGCATCAAAGTTGAATTCTCTTCTACTTTGCTACCAAGGAGCTCAACTGAACAAGTGTTAGATGAGATAGAAAAACTACACTTGAGGAAATGTTAATCATTTCTATAGTTATTGATGAGAACCAAGGCAGTAGTGGAAATTTTACCTGCTATTCCTAATGACAACCTCATTAGAAATTTGCTTGCGTAGGTGCGATCCCTTAGTACAAGGCATAAAATCTTCAATTTTTTAGCACTAAGCACCCCACTAGAAGACTTTGTATCCATGGATACCAAGATTGAGCAGGTGCAAGTGCATTTTAGTACTCCACTTGTCACATTGAATGATTGAATGACTTCCTAGTGCAGCAATTATTTATGAGCACCGAAGGCTATATTGTGGTAAAGCTTAGGTGGAAGATTGAAGAGCTCATGGAACAAGAGACAAAGCCAAGCCCTTAGTGTACAATCTATCACAAATAGGATCACCCCTAAGTAGAATGCCCTAACAAGGTAATCTTCGAGTTCTATGACAAGAGGAGGCATGAGGCTGGTAGGCGCTCCTACCTAAAGGATATCAAAGATCCAAAGCACCTGTGAATGGTAACGAGGAATGATGTCCGAATCCTTGGTTCCTACAACTCACCCAATGGTAGCGACACCAGGACCAAGCTTTGGTAATGTTTCTAGCATTCCATCATTTTTTCTTCTCTTGCAAATTGTAGGTTATAGAGTAATCTTGGTGATTAGGCTTCAACATTTAGAAATAAAATTTGGTGCGCAATAGTGTGTTAGAGGTGCATGGTATATGCTCATATATAGGCTCGATGTCTACTGCTAGAAAGGCACAATCATGCACTAATTGTACTGAGATGGAAGATCACTATACAAAGGATTGCCTGAAGCACTCCACTAAGAATGAGGTAAATAATGTGTTCCGTGTGTTGATAAAATTGCTTCATGTTGAGGGCACACAACTACAAGTGTCCACAAAAAATGTTTTGCAAGTGACATAGATCCCCCTACTAAGAGTGCATACAAGAGCTCAAATGACGGTCCAAGGGAATAGAGGGCAATAAAGAACAAGAGTATTAACTTGCAACAAAGAGAAGATTCTAGTAAAGCAATTATTCCAAAGCAACCAACTATGATATCTGGTAGAAGAGGGAAGATTCAAGTGGTACTAAGGGATCTGGTGAAGAGAAGAATCTTGCTAGAGCAAAAAAGGCATCTACTAGAGTAGAAAGGGATCTTACTAAAAGAATAAAGGGAGCGACCAAAGGTTCCTAATTAGGATGCAGAGTTGCGAAAGGAGTAAGAAGAAGATAAAAGTCAAGCAAGAATGATAGAAGATGCTTTCAAGATGATTGGATAGGAGTTGAAGGATATGGCTCTAAAGCTCACTCTCAATTCACCTAAAAATCCTTTTTTGTGAGCGAGACTCAGAAGAATACAAACCAACCGGTAGGTCCCTAAGAGCTATTGTATATGGATGATCGGTTTAGGAGCAAGATGCTCAACATCATTGCTTTAGTGGGAGTACTAGTATCAATAGGCAGTAGTCTTGGTAATTTTTTCATAATGCATTCCCCTATGCTCAACTATAAGAGTCCTTGTATAGTAGGGCAGATAGGCGAGTAGGAAAGTTTTGGAGTCATAATAGATTGTGGGTTAGGTATCAATCTGATGCCTTGATCCAAAATGTAGAGGCTAGAATTGTGACCATTCAAAGAAGCACAATTCATAGTTATGATTGCATATTAGAGTAGGGTAGAACCTATTGAAATCCTTGAGAGGATGGATTTGATAGTACAAGGGTCTAAATTCATCTTGGACTTTGTGGTATTACCACTTCCTCTCAAATATGGGGGTTTTGCCTTACTCTTGGGATGACCGTGGCTCAAAAACACAAGGTCATCCATGATTGGGGATGGAAATATAAGTGGGTTCATGATGGGGATGTCATGAAACAATTAGAAATGGAGCCAAGGCTCGATCATAACACCTAGAATGAAAAGCCAAATAGAAGAAACTATAAGCCATGGTAGTTCAGAACTTTTATCTTTCTCATGGGCAAGGATTGATGGGGGCTTGTTAGTGGAATAGATGGTAGACCTAGATTGGGAGAGAATCCAATGTTGATGTATCTCGCTAGTGATGTGTGTGAACACACTAGGACTATTTAGGCACTATGACTCTAACAAGTAACTTATCTTTGTACATTCTCTTGGTAATACATTTAATATTGTGTATTGTGCTCCAAGCTTCTTCTTCTTCTTCTTTGTGCTATTCGTGTGATTCCACAGACATCAAACTCCAAAAACTAGTATCAGAGTAGGTGACAACATCATCTACGACATCACTTGTTGAGATATCAAGCTCAACATGTGATGATCCAGGATGACACATACCAATTTTTCGTTTCTCTGACATGTATAGTGGTCACGTCGATATCTGTCAGGGATATTTCATTGAGATTTATTAGATTTATCTACTGAGAGTGATGGCACATTTGTTCCTTGCCAGCTCACTCATTTGGAAACATTAGGTTTTTCCTTATGTACTGATCTTTATATATTGCATTTATTCTATTCTTGTTTTTAGGTCATTGTAGTACATTCCTTTTTATGTAATACAAGAAGAATAAGATCATTCTTCCTTCCCTCAATCTATGCATGTGCCTCTCCTTGAGAGTGAGAGAGTGTGTGTGAGATCTCTTCGTTATCTCCTTCCTCGTGACATGGTATCAGAGCCAGCATGGCTGTAGAGAGCTCGTGGAGAAGGCGATGATGAAGAGTACGTGACAAGGAGTGGAGAAAATGCAATTCACAAATGACCTATATTTGCTATGAAAATCTGCGTGAAGGTAGAAGACCTCAAAATATTTTTGTGAATTATCCCTTTAGGGTCACTCCTTTTAGTCAGATTGAATTTTCGTAGCCATCTCGACCTGCATTTCTAGCCCACAAGGTGGGGCCTGTAGAAAAACCTGGTCAGTTTCAAAATCTATAACTTACGTTGTGTTTGACAACACTCATATATTCTAGATCCAGAATTTCAAGCGATTCCATGTACTATTGATACATGAAAACTATGTCTTTCTGAGATCGAACTGTCACGTCATAGTGCGACAGTATTCAAACAAAAGTGTTGCTTGTAGTGTTTTGCAATGTTGTGAATTGCTAGAGAAATGGAAAACATAGATGGAATGAGTCAGCTTATGAGAGATAACCTAGTCAAGATCAAGTTCCATGCTTGGAGATTCAAAATGAAGAATTCCTTGATGGGAAAAGGCTACTAGATGTACATCGAAGGAGAGAATGAAAATGCTTTGTAGTTACCAGAAAGGAATCGGACTGCAGATCAGTTAAGAGCATATGAGGAATGGAATCAAGCAGCACAAAAGATAATGTACTTGCTATCTATTAGCATATAGGATAGCATGATTGGACACAAACACGATGCCAAGAATTTGAAAGAGGCTTGGAACAATTTGGTCACTTTGAATGAGCCCAATACAAAGGTACGGAAATTGCAACTCAAGAACTAGCTGCATACATTGGAGAAAAAGCGCATGTCGGTAAGTGACTACACTCTAAAAATAAAAAACATATGTGAGTCACTTGCATCTATTGGCGTGAATGTAGATGATGATGATAAGTTGGAAGTGTGCCTTCGTGGTTTAGGAGCCGCATATAAGTAGGTCATAACTTCTATACACACGAGAGAAAATATTTGGAATTTTGCTGATTTGCTATCCATGCTGATTACTGAAGAAAAGAATCTTGGTGAGGATTCAAACTCCGAAGGAAAGCCCAATTTTGAGCAGGTATTCTACTATGGCAAAGAAAGAGGCAAAGCTAGAGGTTTTGGAAGTGGAAGGGGAAACAATAACCAAGACCAAGGTCAACAACAGAATCATGGAGGAGGAAGAGGACAATTTCGAGGAAGGGGGAGCCAAAGAGGTCGCAAAAATTACCATAGGAATGATTCAGGTAATGACAGTAAAGGATGTTGGAATTATGGTAAACCTAGACACTTTGAAGGTGATTGCAGGTTGAAGAATCAAAATAACAGAAGGCAGTAGAATAACTATGCACTCACAAGTGTAGATGATTCTGAGAATATGTTGATTCAGGTGCTTCAGATCACATGAACAATTATGCACAATGGTTTAGTACTTTGCAAAAATTTCCAGGACCTGGATATGTTGAAATAGGCAATGACACATCACATCCTATTGAGCATACAGGAAACATAGCACTATCGATGGAGGATGGAAAGGTAAAACATCTTGCTGATGTGCTGCATGTTCCAAATATAACAAAGAATATGGTTTTTTTTGTAGAAATGGTTGACCAGGGATTACAAGTGAGGTTCAATGCTGATGGATTATATGTAGGGTAAACAGTCAAGAGCATCATTTCCACATGACAAGCACATTAGTGAGATTGTACTAGAAGTAATACATACAGATGTTTGGGGTCCAGCAAAGACCACGTCTATGGGAAGTTGCAGGTTTTATATTACTTTCATTGATGACCATACATGCAAAGTATGGGTATATTTCATGAAAGAGAAAAGCGAGGTGTTCACTCACTTCCAGAATTTTAAAGCTATGGTGGGAAAGTAGACTGGGAAGTACATTCAGACATTAAGATCGGATGTAGGAGGTGAATACATTTCAAATGAGTTCAGCACTTTTCTAAAAAATCATGGAATTCTGCATCAGTTTTCATGCGGGTACACACTACAATAGAATGGCGTTGCTAAATGTAAAAATAGACATATTGGAGAAAGAGCAAGCACCTTGATGGTTGAGAAGAATATGCCTCATTTTATTGGGCAGAAGCTGTGCATACGGCTGTATACATTATGAACTATATTATACATCAAGATACACCTAAAGAGAAGTTTACACGTAAAAAGCCAAACTTATCACATCTGAATTTTTTTGGTTGTATTTCATTTGTACATGTCCGAGATGAATTGAGTACGAAGCTTGATCCAAAAATAGAAAAGTGTGTCTTCATTGGATACTCCCTTGAGCAAAAGGGATATAAATGTTATAACCCATTCACACGAGAGGTAAAGGTGAGGAGGGATGCGGTATTTGATGAAGTATCAAGCTTCTATGCAGATGCCAAAGAAGGATTGAATGTTAAACCAAATGACAAAGAAAATGTTGAAAAATCACGTGCAGAATCTCAAGTTTTGAGTGGACTGGATACATCACCAAGCAATAGTTCCAACTATGGAGTGGAGATTGCATGGATATTGTAGTCGAGTAAATTCATCAAATACACCCCAGAAAGATAAAGAAAAGCTTTTTGCAGGTCATAAAACATGTGCAGGTTTTGAAGATGTTGATGGAGATTCAAGCGGTTCAGAAAAGATTCTTGATGAGGAACTTGGATTGCCCTCTATGAAGACTCCAGGAGTAAGAAGGGCACATACAGATGATACAAGGAGAAGTGACCCAGGACCAAGAAGATATGGAGGATGCGTAATTCAGTGCAATGATTGACATATGATAGTTACATGGCTTGTCATTGTGCCTACATGACAAAGGTAATACAAAATACTCAACCTTCTTGTTTTGAAGATGCAATTGGAAATGCAGATTGGGAGAAAGCTATGAATGAGGAGATGGCTGCATTTTATGGGAATGAGAAGCTAGATCCATTGCCGCAAGCAAAGAAACTCATAGGCTGCAAGTGGGTTTACAAGGTAAAGCACAATGTTGATGGTAGCATAAGCAGGTACAAAAGCACGGTTGGTAGCAAAAGGATATGCACAAACTTATGGCATTGATTATGAGGAAACATTCAGCCCTATAGCTAAAATATCTACTGTCAGAGCACTTGCTGCATTAGCTACAACAAAAGGATGGAGTTTGCATCAAATGGATGTGAAGAATGCTTTTCTACATGGTGAGTTACAGGAAGAAGTATACACGTACTACCCACAAGGATATGAAGATTCAAACCATCCAGAATATGTTTGCAGGTTGCAAAAGGCTTTACATGGGCTGAAGCAAGCGGCTCGTGCATGGCATGCAAGGATTGCTGATTACTTAACCAACATTGGGTCTTCTATGTGTGATGCACATCATTCACTATATGCAAGGAAGGTTGATGATGGCATCATGATTGTGGTTATTTATGTTGATGACCTGATTGTAGATGGTGATAATGAAGAAAGCATCAAAGAGGTAAAGAAACTTCTTATGCAAGATTTTGATATGAAAGATCTTGGTGTGGTGCGCTATTTCTTCGGCATTGAGTTTATTCATACGGAAATAGGTATATGGATGTCACAAAGGCAATATGCATTGAATATGCTGCAAAAGTATGGTATGGCTGATTTTAAGCCAATTTCTATTCCATTAGATTAGAATTTGAAGTTGGATACTACATCAGGTGAAACATTGGAAAATGCTACTATGTATAGGAAAATTGTGGGAAGTCTTATATATCTCACAATTACAAGACCTGATCTAAGTTATACTGTTGGACTTGAAAGTCAGTTTATGCAGGTTCCCAGGAAGCCACATTTGGATGCTCTAAGGCGCACTCTATGTTATGTGAGTGCTACTTTGGGTTATGCATTGTTTTATGAAGCTGGTATAGATTTGTAGGTTCATGGATATGCCGATGCAGATTGGGCTGGTAGTACTCTAGATAGAAGATCTACTAGTGGGTTTCTATTCTCACTTGGAGGAGCAGTTATTACACGGAACAACAAGAAGCAACCCACTATTTCTTTGTTGAGTATAGAGGGTAAGTATAGAGGTGCTGCAATGGTAGCATGTGAGGCATCATGGCTGGAGATGGTACTTGTAGATTTAGGTGTGGAAGTACAAAAGCCTATCACTATCTATTATAATAGTCTTACCAGCATACAGTTAGCATGGTGTGGAGGTGATTGCAATACGGGTGGATCGGATCCGGTCGTGGCACACACAGGGTGTATGAAGTTAATGGATGTTGGAAGGTTTAAGGACGTGAAAGTGAAATTAATATTGAGTATGGAGAATAGAGAGATGCTGAAATGATTATGGGAATGGGAATGTAGGAGTGCAAGTTAGATTTATGAACATAAATGATAAGAATGAAAGAGAACCATAAATACGAATCAAATTTGGAAGGAAGAATGGTCCATTGAAGGAGCTTCTAAAACACTTCCTAATTCTAATCCATATGCATAGTCTTCTTTGGATGATATGTATGCATGACAAGAATAGATGGAATTCTTACACATAAATAAGTTTCGAAAGGAAGAATGGTCCAATATTGAAGCTTCTTATACACTTTCAGAAACTAATATGTATGGGTATGTATGGATTATATGCATGCAAGTGAATTATGATGATAGAGTTTAATCACAAGCTCAATGAAACATCCTCACTGGTTCAACGTAATATTGCGGAGCCTTCTCACACATAGAAGAAAATAGAAGACATGTAAAAATACTTAAGAGAGTAAGAGACAAGAGACAAGTGACAAGTGACATGGATTAAAAGGATTTGAATTAAGATACATGTATAAGGTCGTCGTGATATGTCAAGCTAAGCAGTGTACTGATCAAAGGCGGTTGCGAACCTCAAACCATGAGAGTTCAACCGAATGTCACATGTAAGAAGATGAGTTCCACTTCATTGACCCTATGTATGTCTAGGCTCATAACGTCTAACTAAAGAAGTCTAAGACTCATTAAAACTAGCTCTAACTCACTCACAGGCTCCACCGAGGGTGAGTCAAGATAGAGATGCTAGTTTCAAAAGCCTATCCTAGATTGGAGTTCTAATTTAAATGTGAAATTAGGTACTATACTCATACTAGCCCACCTTGGATCCTCACTTGCTCAATCGAGGGTGATCGTCTCAAGGAAACCTTAAGCTAGCAAGGGCCCTATGGATGCCTAACCATGATGCTCTAGGAGTTTAGAGGGGGGTTAATATAGTTTTTTTAATGAATTTTGGCCCTTGGATCTAGAAAAACAACCTCTCACCTCTAGGATCACTACTTTCGATTACAACCGTTTGATTAATCAAATCAATGGCTTAGAATTGTTCTTTATATCAAATCTAGTGTAAAGGAGTGAAATCTAGGCGCCTTCATTCTCCACCATTGGATCTGGGGATGATCTCGACTCTCGGATCAGTGCTGACATCAATTCGGATAAGATATGCCACTATTTTTAGAGAAAAGTTGCATTATTGATCTTTAACTGTCAAAGAAGTCTTCTTTGATGAAAAACTCGTGGATTCTCCTTGCTTTAAGGATAAATTCATCTCCATCCTTGAATATGAGCTCATCTTGATCGTACAACATGGCTCAATCAGCTTTCACCATATGGCAACCCTTCAACCCTTCAATTTGCTTAAACTAGAAAACTTTGATGACCTTGAAAACTAGACTTTGTGCTCTTTGACCCTCCAGAAAGGCTTTGATGAAGATGAAACTTTGTAGGACTATGTTTCCAAAGATCTCCTTCAAGAATATGCAGAAAAATGTTTTATCTAAATCTCCCTTATACAAGTTTGACTACATTTGGAAGCTTGCAAGGTGGCATTAAGATGTCTAGGAAACTCCGATAGCCTTGAAACTTTGTAAAAATATGTAGCCACATATGGTCTTTATACATGCCAAACCATATGGCTAACAAGAACTCCTATACAAGATTTTGTAGGGTCAAAGTGAAAAAATTTCATTTTTTATAAAATGCACATGCCATATCAATGTGCTAGAAAATCCATTTTCATGTGAAATTCGGGCTATAGACTGCTTTTGATAGGATTTACAAGTAAATGAATTTTCATGTGATTTAGAGACAGTGAAATTGTTGCCCTAATTTCCAAAGTTTGACCAGCTTTGACCGCTACCCTGGATTTGCTCAATTTCTTCCAAAGTTTGCATGTGAACTCCCTTTGATATCCTTGATGGATCTTGGAATTCTCAGGGACTTCTAGCTACCTTCACTGAATGTGTTTTCTGTAGGCCTTCATGAGTGAGAGAGGAGAGAAAATCTCGACGACATTCGCCCCCAGTAAACCCGTGATTCCTGCGGAAGCGCCACTCTAGTATCTGTGAAAAACAAAATGTTCCAGGCATCAAATTCTTTTATAGGAAACATAAGAAACATGGAAAGAAAAATTGATCATATGCATGAATGAGTAGACAATGTGACATGAAGAAAAATTTGCATGAAAGAAAGAATTGAAATAGGCAACATGAATATGCATGAACAAATAGGCAACATATGAACAAGCAACATTGACAACAAGAAAGAAAACAACGAAGCATCAATATGAAGTGGAAGTGTATGTATTGAGTTGTTTTAAGCATCAGTTCCTCTCATCTTGAAGAAAAATTTGTACCTTTTTCATAAAGTAATCTACCTTAAATACGATTATAAACAAAGATTTAGGATTTTCAAGAGACATCTTTCATGTTTAGCTTATTTTAGATCAACTTATTTCCTACATAAATATGAATATGATCTTTCTCTAATAACATGCAAGGAAATCTAACTAAACTCCACTAATGCATGAATCTGCCTATATAGATCCTAATTTATTCTACTATGCCTCTTTATCTTTCTTTGGCTTTTTTTTTTTAATGATGATGATGATGATTCGCCAACTGTATGGTTACAATAATTTTTTTGGGGTAGAAGAAAGTGTAAACTTCCTGGTCACATCTAGCAGCTTTTTTTTTATGAGAGGGAAGAATTAAACCCCGATACAAGGTACAACCATTTTTCATGACGGAGAACAGTTGTTTAACTCTGATACAAGTGCTGTGAGATGGACTAAGGATGTAGAAACATGTAGTAGCAGGAGCTAGGATTTCAACAATTATACTGTCGATATAGGATACATATGCATGTTTATATATGAAAGGCATGTCACCAAAATAAACCTCCAAATCTACATGCCCTATCTTTCCACAATCTTAGATTATAATCAATTTCTTAGTAGATAAATTACTACTTAAGACACAATTTTACACAAGTAGAGAAATCATCATTTACCTTTTTTTTGACTCAAGTGATATGGATATGCAATGCACTGCAAAGACAGAAAAAAACATGCATGAAACAAAAATGGAAAAAAAGTAGAATGAACTTGAAGCAACATGAACTTGAAAAATTAATGATATTTTATATGTTATATATATATATATATTTATTATTTTTTCTATTTATTTATTTTATAACATGGATACGCCTATTTATGAATCGGCCTCATTGTTGTCATCTTCTTCAATGTCCTCATCCAAAATGTACTCATCATTATCACGTTTCTTGAATAGCTTTATCCTTTTACGTGCAATCAAAGTTTTTAGTGCAACACCATTTAATTCAGAAAGAGCATACGTACCATTGTTGTTGACTTTTGATACAATGTATGGCCCAAACCACCATTGAGTGAGCTTTTTGCGTGCATCATATTGAGAGTCAAATGTACTATCATAAATGAGCACCCCAATCTCCTACTTTAATTGGATTAGGACGCAATCGATGAGTTTTATCAAAATAATGCTTGTTCTTCAGTCTAGATTCTCTTAATTTTTCAACGGCATCATCAAGTCTTAATTTACCTTGTTCTAATTGTTTAATGCGCAAACTCAAAAAATCATTAGTAGACATGTTTTTAGACCAAGGCAAATTTGACCATGCACAAATATGAGACTGAATTGGAAACAATGGTTTTTGATAGTACTTGAGTTCAGCAGGCATATACCCAGTAGTACGTCTGCACGTTGTGGTCGCGTTATGGAATTTATGCTAGCAAACTAAATCCAAAATAACACTTAGAAGCCCATTCAAGGTAAGTTTAAATTGATTAAACCATGTATATATGTTGGATATGTAGATGGATTGTGCCAGGAAAAAGAAATCATCCAATTAAATTGATCCTCGTCAAGTGGCAATTGACAGAGGACATGATAGCAATACTATGATATCCAAGGAAATTTACTCTTGATTCTAGTTTTCATTGGCACACAAACGACACTGCTTATATATGATTGTGATAGGTCATGTGTTTCTGTGTTTCCTACTCATGCAATAGATATGCATGTGAATGTGAATGCTTCGTTCTTCCATTAAAAAGGGAAAAAGAAGATTATTCCAGATGGGCCTTCTCCTCATTTACCTGCGCATGTTATTCATGTCAATCATGTTTTTAGCTCATGTTGCATGTGAGGGAACGCCAGCCTGCAATACGAGATTTTCTTTCCAAATCAAGGGAAGACGGCTGTAACGTGGCACAATTCTGTTGAGAGGACGGATATGATCGGGGGGGGAAACAAGGAAAAAGGGTACGCGCGCAAGCTGGAGGCTCTTAACTCATCAGATGCAGAAAGACAACATTTTTCGCAGTACTACGAACAAGAAAAAGGAGGCTTCTGGCCGGGAGAGAGAAGAAGATACGTGCTGCTGAGAAAAAAACGGGGCTGACAGAATTACTCACAGGAGGTATAGAGACTCGGAGGTACACAGAGATGCGCTGGAGTTAGAAAGGAGAACGAAGTGGGCACACCGTTCAGATAGGGGAAAATACTATGGTAGAAAAAAAAAAGCATGAAGCAGCAACAATCAAGGACATTAGGAATCTGAAGCGAATTTCAGAATTAGCACTAACTTGAATGAAGCGCATATTCATGGAAGGTCATACACTACGTAGCAGCTGTACATGAACTTTTTAATTGATCAAAAGTAGCGGGAGCTCTCCATAGGAAGAAACGCTGTCAGAGGAGGAGATCTGGGAAAGGCCATTTTCATTATGCTTATCTAGCGGAAATCTTGGACAGACAGAGGGAGACCAAAAGAGGAGAGAGGCGCCCTACTTTCATGAAGGATCTTATGAAGAGAAGGAGTTTTGTGTTGAGGAAGATGCAGTCAGAGGCAGATCGAAAAGAGGTGTGTGCATGATCAGAAGAAGGAGAGGACCAAACATGAGCTGCACTTTATACACTTTCTGATGACAAAGATGTCCAAGTTGAACAATTAATCTGTGCACAGGCAGATGAGCTTGGGATGCATGCCTATGGTGAACCGTATATCACAGGTGTAGAAGGCAAGGTAGGGCTTTCCCTTTCTATTAGAGTATGGCATAAGCGCAGTAATGAATCTCTTTATATGTCAATGTGGATACATTAGTTTTATACTCGATATTAAATTTGTGCTAAGAAATCTGTCATCACATTGATCTGATACTGCACTTTTCAGTTAAGCCCAATGATTATTTCTTTTGAAGGTCACACCTAATTGCTTATTTATCAAAGCGGGTATGAATAATGCATCTGGTTATGATGAAACGGATTTGCTGATTTCTTAATTTCAACTTTCAAGAAACTCCAAAACGGTTCCGGTAGTCTGCCTCACAACAGAATCGTCTATGGTTTCAACAAAGTTTAAATGAAAACAGGCTTATTTACTGCTTCCTATCACTTTTCGTGCACATCTCTCTTACTCTGGTTCTTTGACCTCTATAGATTTTGGAGTAATTGCGAAAAATCATTCTCCATGTCCCTTTTGACCATTAGGCTTCATAATTTCTATTGTGTAGTGTTGCATTAATGAAACATTCATCACAATACGAGGAACATGATTCTCATAATGTTGGCCAGGGATTGTCTCAGAGTTAGATGCTCAAGGTTGTATATTATTTTTAATGGACTCAACTATCTGTGAGGTTTTATTGCTAGGAGTTTTTTTTTTGCATTCTTCAGGCCTGTCAAACCTGCAGGTACTACTTTTTTCCGTTACTAATAAAGGGAGGCACACTTAGCGGCTCTGATACTTTACAGTTCTCTTTCGCTCTCTCAAGCTCCAAAATCCGAGAGCTTCTGCGATAATAAGCCAAATCAATGCCATGAATATCTCCTGTCTGAGAAGCCTTCGAACCATATTTCATGACTGTTTCTGTGGTGTGTTCCAAATCTACTTTTGCCTTCTTTACTTTGTTATCAGTGGTATAAGCTTTTCGTTTGCTTGCCATCGAACTCCAGCGAACTAAATAGCGATCAGCTTACTAAGCAATAGGCAGACAAAGGACTCAAAAGTTGGCGCTCAATGTTAGTCTGATTGTTATCAGCTCTTTCGTCTCTTTGGTGTATCTGGAAAGCTCTTCGAAAACACTTATATCTTAAGTATTCAGATGTATATGAAAAATTGCAACTGTTATATTGAATGCAGTCTACACAGTTTTGTATGATTTCATGCTCTCGTAATGTGTGTGTGTGTGTTCATGGGAGCTTTGTTTTGCATGTGAGTATACATGCATCCATAATATAGTTTATTACTCCTACCATTGGGCGTTGATGATGGCAGTGGGAATGCTCTTCTCAATTGACATGACAGTGTAGTTGATGGGTGTAGCATTGTAATCGAGCCTACGGATGCAGATTTTGCCTTGGCCCTAAAGTTGCGGCATGCGCGGGTTGCGTTGGAACATTACATGGCTTTTGTGATTCCACAGGAATTCGTTGCAGTGCACAAATATATAGAGGCTTCCCATGCACAGACCGTCTCTGTCCACATAGTATTTCAGGATATTGCTGACCATAACAAGTCTTGCGAAGTCAGAAGACTGTCTCCTGGCAGTCCATTCGTACTAGCAAGCTAGCAAATGTAAAGAGTGTCTCCTGTCAGTTCATCCGGACAAGGGAGCTAGACAATCATAGGTCTTTAGATTATTCGGAAGTAGAATGAAACAACTTTCTCCCGTTCTCCATAAAATCTCTCAAGAGTTCCACTGATCGTCATCCCTTTGTCAAACAAAGAATGGTCTGTTTATCCTTGAGAAAGAGAAAATCATTGGCTCTTAACCTGCTCGGGACATAAACCGAACCAATTTCCGTGAATTGGTAAATTTTAGGCCTTAAACATGGAACTTTAAGAAACTATAGTTTCTCTTACAAAGCACTCCTTCTTTGAGCATAAATACACAAGTATCCATATACCCCCTATTCCTCTCTCCTTTCTATGAACCCCGCGACATACCTGGTGAACCCGACGTGAAAGGAGGAGAGTGTAGAGATTCTGATCCTAGTTTAAAGGGTGGTGCAGTTGAGTGAGCTCATTGTGCTTGACCATTTATGGGCGATGCAACGATGGATGTTATAACCCAACTTCTGCGCTTTCAGCAGGACGAGAAAAGACGAAGTGCCATTCAGGCATTTCATGAGTGAGTAGTCAGAAGAAGTGGATATTTCAGTGGTAAAAATGTTACTCGTTTTTGCAAGGAATATGAATTGGAGGCACGATACCTTGGTACGGGTCTAACACCATTAAGTGATCAAGAATTAATTGACAATTTTGTTTACGTTTCAGAATTACATTTGCGTGACCGACTAGTTGTGGATGCACCTCGACTAGTTATAGAAGGGCAAATAAGATGGTCACAATACAAGATGATACTCACAAGGATGTTTGCACTGGATGACGAAGATAAAGTGACTAGATCCACATTTCTAAAGTGGATACATAAACCAAAAGATCAATCTGTTCTAGATATAAAAAGAGAGTTTGATCAGCAATTTGCAGATTTATCTGATTATGATAGGAGGGCTATGGATCAAGAAAAGGTATCCTTGTTTCTTCGGGCTATAGATTCGAAAGCCCGAGAAGAAATTTTCCCACAATTACAACAGATAGGAACTGAGTCTGGTCTTACCGAAGACTGGGGTAATGTAGATGAAGCTGTTAGGGGATATGTAGAAAAGCAAAGAACTTTGTCTAAGTTCATGCAAAGCTGGCATGATGATTTGCAAGAAGAACAAGCTCAGGCTGTTCAGCAACCTGTACAGAACCCTCAGGTAAACCTACCAATACCAAAGGATGTTGTGCCCACTAATACAATGGAAGATATGTTCAAAAAGTTTAGTGACCTTACGATTCAAAGTATGAAGCAGATGATTGAAACTCAATCTTTACAAGCACCGGCACCTAAAAATCCAAAAGCTCCACAAATTAAAAGATGTATTTGGTGTGACTCTTTAGAGCATAACAGATACTCATGTGAGAGCTTCAAAGAAGCATTAGCAAAGAACTTGGTATTCGTTAAGGAAAAGATGATATATGATTCTAAGACTGGAGAAAAGGTAAACATTAATTTTGGTCGGGGAGGAATGAGAATATTCTTCCCTGGCACATGTGAAAACGTTGCTTCAACATCGCATACGTATGCATGTCAGGTAGTTGACGAAAATAATGATTCAGAACCGTGGTCTAAAGTAATAAAGTCCTTAGACCGTGGGAAGATGCATCATGAAATTTTAAAGACAGCTAGTAATGAAATCCGAGGGGTAAGTGGATGGGATGATCCAGTAGACACTCTTTCGGTTGTTACATACCTATGCTCTTCGGTAGAGCATGAAGCAGTAGTGGAGGAGAAACGAAGAAGAACCAATGAGGGTGAAGAGGAGAAAAGGAGGACTAGGCGTCAAGTAGAAGCCTCGCATGAACAATCTCAAATACCAAACCAAAGCCATCCAACACAAACAAACCAAATAGATCCACCATCACAACCAACAATAATCCAACCAAATAAAATTCCGACTCAAGTTCAAATTCCTACTTCTGCTGAGATGCCAAACTCTACCCACGACAATATTCCTCCTCAAGATCAAGAAATGCAACCTGTGAAAAAAGGTCAAGGAAAAGTGAGAAATCCCTCATATATGCTAAAATCGCATATAGAGCAAGCCACAAATCTTAAACAAGTTCTCGAAAAAAGAGTGCTCGATAGTGTAATCGAATTTACACTCGGTGAGTTACTGGGAATAGCAAAAAGAGAATTTCTAGAAGTAATAATTGACCTCTTAAGAAGGAAACGACAACCAATAGCTGACATGCAAGAGATTGAAAGAATGGATGAAGAGACTCCCGATCATACTGTGCAAGCGCAAGTTCAAGAGCTAAAAAATATACTTGAACCAATTGAGACTAATGTTCAACCGTGCGTGCATGAGGAAATATCCTTGGAAAAGAATTCTTCCGACATAACCCCTTCGAGTTATTACACTAAAGATCATTGGGCCCGAGCCACAACTGAGACGTTGGTAAGATTAGAGAAAATTAGCACTCCAGTTGTCGCTCTTATTGATCATGGGTCTGAAGTTAACTTGATGTCCAAAGATCTCTATATGAAGGGGAAATGGCCAATAGACATGCAGCCTGGTTGGAGAATTAAGGCTGCGAACTCGATGCCAGGTGAGTTGTTTGGTGCATGCGCGCAGGTTCTAGTTACAATTGGAGATGTCAGTGATTATCAAAATTTTTTCGTACAAGATCATTCTAGTTACTCATTGATTCTAGGGCAGCCATATATTACTGCCTTAAGAATGGAAACAAGAGTCTTAGAAGATGGATCGGCTTATGCGCGAATCCGTAGTAAGGATGGGAAAAAGGCAGTTCAATTCATGACGGTATGTGTGGATCACATCAGGAATAGAACTTCTCTTCGGACAAGGCCTATTCCTGAAGAATACGAGGATCAAAGTTTTTAAAGGAAGCTTTCATAAGTCGGGACTATGAAGGCTTGAAAGGTGAAAAGATCCCGAATGTAAATATGTTTATATCAAGTTTTATAGCACTTTCTTCGACAAATTCATTTCAGTTTCGTGTTTTTTCTGAGTTAAAAAAGTGGGAAAAACAATACATAGTGGATCTTCAAAGAAATTTTCATGGATGTAGAGTGCTTAACTTCGACGAAGAAATCTCTGGAGTCTTTGATGAGATATCCTTTGCAGACACATTGTTTGATCTGCAAGAGTTAGTTCAAGGAAAAAGGAATGATTATGTGATTCAAACGCACTTTATTTCCATGTATAAGGAAATAGCAAAGTTTGAGCAAGATGAAATAGGTAAAGAAGTCTTCGTTGAAACAAAATACAAAACGATTGATAAAAAGATAAAGCCAGTCGTAGTTCCACTTCCTGAAGATAGTAATAAACTTATGGATGATGTAAAATCTCAGCCACCTCTCAGAGATAAGAGAAAAATAGGCCATGAATTCACTAAAGAAACTCTCGAGCAAATTCAATTAGGGAAAGATGGTTTCCTCAGCGAAAAAGAGAAGGATGTATTCTCTCGAATGTTATTTAAGCATGGAAAAGCTTTTTCTTTCAATGCCCAAGAAATTGGATGTGTAGATCCATCTGTGGTGACACCTATGATAATTTTCACAATCCCACATGTACCTTGGAATCTCAGACCGATTCCAGTACCAAAAGCTCATATTTCAAAGCTAATTGATCTGTTGAATGACAAAATTAGAATGGGGATTCTTGAGCCATCAAGTGCTCCTTATTCTAACCGTTGGTTTACTGTACCAAAAAAGAATGGGTCATTAAGATTTATCCAAGATCTACAGCCAGTGAACAAAGTGACAATTAGAAATATGGGAACTGGGCCTATTGTAGACGAATATGCAGAAGCTTTTGCAGGAAGATCTATTTATTCAATGGGAGATTTGCACTCTGGATATGATCAATTCCAGCTAGCTCTCGAAAGCCGTGATTTGACGACTATGAGGACGCCACTTGGGCTTGTGCGCATGTGCACTTTGCCGCAAGGTGCCACGAACTCAGTGGCACATATGATGAATGGTATGCATAAAGTTCTTAGGGACTTTATTCCACATCTGACTATGCCATTCATTGATGATGTTCCTATTAAAGGCTGTGAAGAAAGAGATAGAGACGAGACTCTTGATGAGGATGGATGTAGGAATTTTGTTAAAAAGCACATAACTGATTGTGAATCCATTCTTAGTCGGCTGGAAGAGGTTCATTTGACATTGTCTGCTGAAAAATCAGTATTTGGAGTGCAAGAGGTTTTAATTGTAGGAAGTTTATGTGGACCTAAAGGAAGAAAGCCATGTCCAAAGAAAGTAGATGCCATCCAACACATGAAAGAGGTCTGCTCCTCGATCACTGAAGTGAGGAGATTTCTTGGGGCATGTGTTTTCTATGTTGTATGGATTCCCCATTTTGCCCATATTGCTGACCCACTTTATCAATTGCTTAGGAAAGGGCAAAGATTTCAATGGAAAGATATCCATACTCAAGCTGTGAGAAAATTAAAGAAAGCACTTGCAGAAGCTCCATTGCTCAGAAAGGCTGATTATACTAATAATAAAGAAATTTATATCACCATAGATACAAGTCCGACAGGTATAGGTTGGGCGATCGGCCAAGAGGATGATGAAGGGAAAAGATACGCAATTCGTTTCGGAGCTAAAGTTCTAAATATTCGCCAAAGAGGTTACCCTCAAATTAAGCGAGAGCTTTGGGGAATAGTGACTGCGCTAAAAAATGATAAAGAATATCTGATTGGGGCAAATGTGGTAGTAGAAATAGATTGTTTACCATTGTTGGGAATGATTGTGAATTGTTCCACTGCAGATATTGCCATGTTAAGATGGATAGCATATATTAAGTCGCTAAACCCTGAGTTTGTTCATATAGCTGGAAGGAATAATGTGGTGGCTGATATGCTATCACGAGCTATATATGAAAATGAAGATTTGATGACTTCTAATGATGAAGAGATAGGTCTGGACTTTTATGCTTCACATGTACATAATCTAAGCCTAAATGAAGCATCTACTGGACTAAATAGAAAAGAGCCTAAGCGTCAAAATGAAAGGCTTGGAATTTGTATTGAGTCTTCAAAGGAAGTTCAAAATAGCTTAGGAAGAGGGAAAGATAACAGATGGATAAAAGAAGAACCTTACAAGATTCAAATAGGAATAACAGAAAGATTCAATGAAGACGAATATGAAAATGAGTGGAAGGAAATTGGGAGATATTTAAGTATGAAGTGTCCTGATTTTAGTTGGAGTAAAGAAAAATTTCGTACCATTCGAAGAAAGTCAAGCAATTATTTCCTGAAAGATGGATTACTCTGGAAGCGAAGCACTGGAATGGGAAAGATACCCCAGCGAGTTGTAGGTTGTGAAGAATCGAGAGGAAGGATTATGCGTGAAATGCATAGCTCACTATGGGCCGGTCATAAAGGCTTTCAAGGAACTTATGAAAAGATAAGGGAAAGATACTGGTGGCCTGGGATGTATGTGGATACCCAAAATTACGTAGCCACTTGTAAACCTTGTCAGATGTACTCCAATGTTAGACACAGAGATGAATTACATCCAACATATCCTCTTAATATTCACTATAAATGGGTTGTTGATTTAGTTACAATGCCATTAGGGGTGCATCAGATGAGGTATATTGTATTAGCAAGAGAAGACCTAACAAATCATGTTGAAGGAAGAGCTCTAAGGACGAAAACTACAAGCAATGTATGCAAATTTCTACTAGAAGATGTGTTTAGTAGATTTGGTTATGTGGAGAAAATAGTTGCCGATAGAGGTGAACTTGATGCTCAGGAAGCTGAAGACTTCTTTAAAAAATATGGAATTCGATTATCACTCACCACCGCTTACAATCCTGAAGCTAATGGAAAAATTGAACGTGGTCACCCACCAATTATTAAAGCTTTGGCTAAGGCTTGTGAGGGGAAAATAAAGAATTGGCCAAATTACCTTCCATTTGCCCTTTGGGCAGATAGGATGACATATACTAGAACTACCGGATATATGCCAGCGGAATTGATGTATTGTCAGAAACCTATTTTGCCGACGGAGTCACATGCTTTAGCGTGGACTTCCTTGCCTTGGGAAGATGAGGTGTCAAGAGAAGATCTTCTAGCAGTGCGGATTCTTCAACTAGAAAGAGGGAAAAATCTGGTAGAAGAAGCTGCATTTAAGCTTAGAGCTTCTAGAGAGAAAAATAAAATTGCATTTGACAAGTCCCACAGATTAAGGCCAAAAAGGTTGAAGGAAGGAGACTGGGTACTTGTTTATGATAGCTCATTGAATACTCAATATGAGGCTCGAAGAAAACTGGTTAAGAGATGGTTTGGTCCCTATGTGGTATGTAAAGTTTTTGATAATGGAACATATTCACTTAGAGAATTAGATGGGACCAAGTTAAAGGAATTAATTGCGGGAAAAAGAGTTAAGCTCTTTAAAAGAAGAGAGAATGAGAATTATGAGACGGTAATAAATGAAGACGAAGAAGAGGAAAGTAAAGAGGAAGGAAGTGAAAAGGATAAAGATGAGGATATCAACAAGGAAAATGATTAAAATAAATTATATTGTAAGATAATGTATATATATATATATAAACAGTTATATATATATGTATGTATATAATAAAAACTATGTAGACAAATAACAAGATATGAATCCGTCTATATGTGATAAATAAGTAAAGCAACAATTAAATTAAATGTATGTGCTTTACTTAGTCATAAACTTCTATTAATACTAATTTTTGTTTCTTACAGGGTACTGACGGAGATTTGTGATCAGACCATTAATAGGAAGTTTTTTTTAGGTTTGATTGGACTGTTTGACTATCTTAGAATCTGAAATGGACAGTGAAGATTCCAATGATACATCCATTCCTGAGGGTAGCATTCCTGAAAGATTTAGAGAGACGTCAGGGAGTGTGCCTGAAAGGAGAACCTTAGATAGTTCTTTTATATCAACTTACTTGCTCCCTACACCTGAAAATGAAGAAAGAATTCCTGTAGAAGAGTTTATTAAAGATCGTATCACTAGGGAGACCTTGATTCCATCATCAAATGAAAGAAGTATACTCAGGTATCGAAGGGCACGAACATATGGAGAAGATGATACTTCGGATGACCGTGAGTCATATATGGAAGTGGACCCAACAGCACTTCTTGTATATAGCCGTGACTTAGCAGAATATGCAGAACTCTTACAACAGCTTGCCTTGTTCCGTAGGGAACGTGAAGGGGGTGAGACGTCTTAAAGATAGACTAAAATGTTGTATTAAAGATATGTGTAAATAATGTCTATTTTGAATCAAGTTAGGTTCTTTTTTATGAAGAATAAAGTCAGGAAAGATCCTCGGAGATCGGCAAGAAAATAAATACCAATGTATATAAATAAAGCCAGGTAATACTTTCCTTCTTTTGAATAATTGTTTTTTTTATATAGATTCGTGTGAAATAAGCCTCTGATTTTTGCAGGATGACCAAGTTCAAGTTTTTTTTAAAAGAAAGAATGATTAAAGGCGACAAGCTCGAGCGGCTTCTGATTGTATACTGGTGAGATGTTATTGTTTGAGTTTCTTTTCCTCTCATGTATATATGCGTATATATGTATATATATATATATCTATATGAAAAGACTACATGGGTTGGGCATATGATATGTAAATAAATGCATAATTAAGGAAAATTAAGTAGAACAAAAATCTTGTACCACTAATTAGATTACATGTAATGTATAAGGGCCAGGATTATATGAGTAAGGTTAGAGGATGGACTAGAACTTTCGAGAGCAAGACCTAGGAAGGTGAAGGGAAGACCTAGACTAAGTATCTGTATATAGTAGTGTTTACAAATACTTGATGAGTGAGACACTTCGACTTCTACTCTTGATCTCTCATCTGACCTGATCTTCAGACAGATTATATCTTGAGAAAAGAATTCTTATACCAGCCAGCTTTCTATATGTATGTGTATGTGTTGTTGGGTGCTGTGATGAGCTAGTAGGCGGGTGGAACTACCCTGGTCGGGTGATCAGGGCCACGAGCTGACGCTAGTTGTGTCGTATGGCCTGACCTATATGTTGTTACGCGCTCATACGGGTTGATAGGCGGGTGGAGTCACTCTGACCGGGTGGTCAGAGCCACGAGCTGACGTTGATTTCGTATGAGGCTGACATTGTGCATCGTGCGCTATGTCGGGTCGGTAGATGGGTGGGCTAAACCTGGCCGGGTGGTCAGGTCCACGAATCGCATCCGATTTCGACATAGGCCGAAAAGTGTGGAAAAATAAATAAATAAAAATAAAAAGCAAAGATATAAAGGTTGAGCTGGATGAATAATTAAAATAAAGAAAAACAGAATAAAAATATGAGAAAAATAAGAAAAGGGTCTGAAGGGACTTCAGATGATAGAAGATCAATAGGGAAGCCAGAAGCGAGTTTCATAAATCGAGTTAGTGAAGATTGGTATATGCAAATGCTTCGGATAGGCTTCTAGATCTGACCGGGTCGAGTTAATGAGAGAGCTAAGAAGTTTTCGATTTACTCATATGATTTCTAGTCTAAGTGCATTAGTGTAATCTGATATGTTGTACGAGGTGTTTTTGTCTACCTTCTTTCTTGATTTATGCCAAGTTTAATACGTATTCAGATTTCATGCATTTAGTTGAAATTCCTTTAAGTAATGTTTATTTGCCATGACCACTTGATCCTTGCTTGTGTATGATGTTATGTATGCAGGTTGGTGCATCCGGAGGATGCACAGGTTCAGAGGGGGTGGATGTGGTCGCGTTATGGAATTTATGCTAGCAAACTAAATCCAAAATAACACTTAGAAGCCCATTCAAGGTAAGTTTAAATTGATTAAACCATGTATATATGTTGGATATGTAGATGGATTGTGCCAGGAAAAAGAAATCATCCAATTAAATTGATCCTCGTCAAGTGGCAATTGACAGAGGACATGATAGCAATACTATGATATCCAAGGAAATTTACTCTTGATTCTAGTTTTCATTGGCACACAAACGACACTGCTTATATATGATTGTGATAGGTCATGTGTTTCTGTGTTTCCTACTCATGCAATAGATATGCATGTGAATGTGAATGCTTCGTTCTTCCATTAAAAAGGGAAAAAGAAGATTATTCCAGATGGGCCTTCTCCTCATTTACCTGCACATGTTATTCATGTCAATCATGTTTTTAGCTCATGTTGCATGTGAGGGAACGCCAGCCTGCAATACGAGATTTTCTTTCCAAATCAAGGGAAGACGGCTGTAACGTGGCACAATTCTGTTGAGAGGACGGATATGATCGGGGGGGGAAACAAGGAAAAAGGGTACGCGCGCAAGCTGGAGGCTCTTAACTCATCAGATGCAGAAAGACAACATTTTTCGCAGTACTACGAACAAGAAAAAGGAGGCTTCTGGCCGGGAGAGAGAAGAAGATACGTGCTGCTGAGAAAAAAACGGGGCTGACAGAATTACTCACAGGACGTATAGAGACTCGGAGGTACACAGAGATGCGCTGGAGTTAGAAAGGAGAACGAAGTGGGCACACCGTTCAGATAGGGGAAAATACTATGGTAGAAAAAAAAAAGCATGAAGCAGCAACAATCAAGGACATTAGGAATCTGAAGCGAATTTCAGAATTAGCACTAACTTGAATGAAGCGCATATTCATGGAAGGTCATACACTACGTAGCAGCTGTACATGAACTTTTTAATTGATCAAAAGTAGCGGGAGCTCTCCATAGGAAGAAACACTGTCAGAGGAGGAGATCTGGGAAAGGCCATTTTCATTATGCTTATCTAGCGGAAATCTTGGACAGACGGAGGGAGACCAAAAGAGGAGAGAGGCGCCCTACTTTCATGAAGGATCTTATGAAGAGAAGGAGTTTTGTGTTGAGGAAGATGCAGTCAGAGGCAGATCGAAAAGAGGTGTGTGCATGATCAGAAGAAGGAGAGGACCAAACATGAGCTGCACTTTATACACTTTCTGATGACAAAGATGTCCAAGTTGAACAATTAATCTATGCACAGGCAGATGAGCTTGGGATGCATGCCTATGGTGAACCGTATATCACAGGTGTAGAAGGCAATGTAGGGCTTTCCCTTTCTATTAGAGTATGGCATAAGCGCAGTAATGAATCTCTTTATATGTCAATGTGGATACATTAGTTTTATACTCGATATTAAATTTGTGCTACGAAATCTGTCATCACATTGATCTGATACTGCACTTTTCAGTTAAGCCCAATGATTATTTCTTTTGAAGGTCACACCTAATTGCTTATTTATCAAAGCGGGTATGAATAATGCATCTGGTTATGATGAAACGGATTTGCTGATTTCTTAATTTCAACTTTCAAGAAACTCCAAAACGGTTCCGGTAGTCTGCCTCACAACAGAATCGTCTATGGTTTCAACAAAGTTTAAATGAAAACAGGCTTATTTACTGCTTCCTATCACTTTTCGTGCACATCTCTCTTACTCTGGTTCTTTGACCTCTATAGATTTTGGAGTAATTGCGAAAAATCATTCTCCATGTCCCTTTTGACCATTAGGCTTCATAATTTCTATTGTGTAGTGTTGCATTAATGAAACATTCATCACAATACGAGGAACATGATTCTCATAATGTTGGCCAGGGATTGTCTCAGAGTTAGATGCTCAAGGTTGTATATTATTTTTAATGGACTCAACTATCTGTGAGGTTTTATTGCTAGGAGTTTTTTTTTTGCATTCTTCAGGCCTGTCAAACCTGCAAGTACTACTTTTTTCCGTTACTAATAAAGGGAGGCACACTTAGCGGCTCTGATACTTTACAGTTCTCTTTCGCTCTCTCAAGCTCCAAAATCCGAGAGCTTCTGCGATAATAAGCCAAATCAATGCCATGAATATCTCCTGTCTGAGAAGCCTTCGAACCATATTTCATGACTGTTTCTGTGGTGTGTTCCAAATCTACTTTTGCCTTCTTTACTTTGTTATCAGTGGTATAAGCTTTTCGTTTGCTTGCCATCGAACTCCAGCAAACTAAATAGCGATCAGCTTACTAAGCAATAGGCAGACAAAGGACTCAAAAGTTGGCGCTCAATGTTAGTCTGATTGTTATCAGCTCTTTCGTCTCTTCGGTGTATCTGGAAAGCTCTTCGAAAACACTTATATCTTAAGTATTCAGATGTATATGAAAAATTGCAACTGTTATATTGAATGCAGTCTACACAGTTTTGTATGATTTCATGCTCTCGTAATGTGTGTGTGTGTGTTCATGGGAGCTTTGTTTTGCATGTGAGTATACATGCATCCATAATATAGTTTATTACTCCTACCATTGGGCGTTGATGATGGCAGTGGGAATGCTCTTCTCAATTGACATGACAGTGTAGTTGATGGGTGTAGCATTGTAATCGAGCCTACGGATGCAGATTTTGCCTTGGCCCTAAAGTTGCGGCATGCGCGGGTTGCGTTGGAACATTACATGGCTTTTGTGATTCCACAGGAATTCGTTGCAGTGCACAAATATATAGAGGCTTCCCATGCACAGACCGTCTCTGTCCACATAGTATTTCAGGATATTGCTGACCATAACAAGTCTTGCGAAGTCAGAAGACTGTCTCCTGGCAGTCCATTCGTACTAGCAAGCTAGCAAATGTAAAGAGTGTCTCCTGTCAGTTCATCCGGACAAGGGAGCTAGACAATCATAGGTCTTTAGATTATTCGGAAGTAGAATGAAACAACTTTCTCCCGTTCTCCATAAAATCTCTCAAGAGTTCCACTGATCGTCATCCCTTTGTCAAACAAAGAATGGTCTGTTTATCCTTGAGAAAGAGAAAATCATTGGCTCTTAACCTGCTCGGGACATAAACCGAACCAATTTCCGTGAATTGGTAAATTTTAGGCCTTAAACATGGAACTTTAAGAAACTATAGTTTCTCTTACAAAGCACTCCTTCTTTGAGCATAAATACACAAGTATCCATATACCCCCTATTCCTCTCTCCTTTCTATGAACCCCGCGACATACCTGGTGAACCCGACGTGAAAGGAGGAGAGTGTAGAGATTCTGATCCTAGTTTAAAGGGTGGTGCAGTTGAGTGAGCTCATTGTGCTTGACCATTTATGGGCGATGCAACGATGGATGTTATAACCCAACTTCTGCGCTTTCAGCAGGACGAGAAAAGACGAAGTGCCATTCAGGCATTTCATGAGTGAGTAGTCAGAAGAAGTGGATATTTCAGTGGTAAAAATGTTACTCGTTTTTGCAAGGAATATGAATTGGAGGCACGATACCTTGGTACGGGTCTAACACCATTAAGTGATCAAGAATTAATTGACAATTTTGTTTACGTTTCAGAATTACATTTGCGTGACCGACTAGTTGTGGATGCACCTCGACTAGTTATAGAAGGGCAAATAAGATGGTCACAATACAAGATGATACTCACAAGGATGTTTGCACTGGATGACGAAGATAAAGTGACTAGATCCACATTTCTAAAGTGGATACATAAACCAAAAGATCAATCTGTTCTAGATATAAAAAGAGAGTTTGATCAGCAATTTGCAGATTTATCTGATTATGATAGGAGGGCTATGGATCAAGAAAAGGTATCCTTGTTTCTTCGGGCTATAGATTCGAAAGCCCGAGAAGAAATTTTCCCACAATTACAACAGATAGGAACGTCCCTCTACATGATTAGTTAGGTCTTCTCTTGCAAGTACAATGTAACGCATTTTGTCAATACCTTTAGGCATAGTTACAAGATCTACTACCCACTTATAGTGAATACATGGTGGATAAGTAGGATGCAATGGATCTCTCTATTTGACTGATGAATGAAGTTGACAAGTAGAACATGTAGAAACATAGCTACTAATTTCAACATACATCCTAGGCCAATAATAGGTACTTCTAATTTTTTCATACGTTTCAAAAAATCCTTTATGACGTGCCCATAATGTCTCATGCATTTCCTTCATTACTTGCAATTGAAGACCTCGTTTTCCTAGGACTCATTGTGGATTCTAAACCTTACCCTTAGCATGTCTCCAAAGATAACCGTTACATAGGAAAAAGTTATAAGCTCGTTTCCTAATGTTACGTAATCTATACGTAGTCCAGCTAGGTAATGGTTGTAGTGTACTCAAATACTTTCCTATGTCTCTTCATTCATTTTCGTACTCAAACTCATGAAATTTCTCATACTCGTATATATATGGAACATCGTCAACTAAGTTCACATTCTTTATTAGATTACTTTCAAGATCATCATCAAATCTAGCTCTCGATAACATATCAGCAATTGGGTTTATCTTACCTGAAATATAAACTAACTCAAGATTTATGAGCTTAATATATGAGATCCATCTAAGCATGGCTATATCAAGAGATGAACAATTGGATATCATTCCAATGAGAGGTAAACAATCAGTCTCAACTTTGACATTTACACCAATGAAATATTCTTTGTCTATTTTCAAAGTTGTTACCATACCCCATAGTTCTCGTTTGATCTGTGGATATTTTCGTTGTGTTTCATGTAAAATTTTGGTACCAAACCTAATTGCATATCTATTCCCTTCACTATCATCTTGACTTATGACCCAACCTATACCAATAGGACTAGTAGCAACAATCAATATAATAGGTTTGTTAGCAGAATAGTCTACACGATTAAGGATGGGAGCTTCAAGCAATAATTTCTTCAATTTACGCATAGCTTGAGTGTGTTTGTCAGTCCAAATAAAATATTGTTTCTTCCTCAACAAGTCATAGAGACAATCAACAACATGAGCAAAGTGTGGGATCCAAATAACATAAAAGATGCAAGCACCAAGAAATCTGTGTACCTCACTCACGATGTTACATGTTTCAAAAATCTTGCTAATGGCATCAAATTTTTGTGGGTATGGCTTTCGACCATAATGACCACATAAATGTCCAACAATAAGAACCTTGTTGACACCAAAAACAGGTTTTTCTATGGAAAATATGAGACCTACTTCTTCAAATCGTTGAAATATTCTTTCACAATCAGAGATATGGTCAAGAACAAATTTATGACATCTAGATGAATCTAAAGTAATGTCCTTTGCACGTTCCTCACTCCCTTTAATTGGAATATCATCAATGAATGGCATGGTTATATGAGGGATAAAATCATGTAAGACCATATTCATAGCACTCATCATATGAGCCACAGAATTAGTCGCTCCTTGAGGTAAAGTACCCCCCCCAGGTTTTCTCCAAGGCTTACGACTAAGGTGACGACCAAGGCATAGACCTTGGCATACTTTGTCATCCGAGTCACCGAAGTCACCGTTGGCGCCGTTGGTTGCATGCGAGGGAGGACCTCAACGATCAAGGAATATAGAGGTTCCCGGTACTTCGTGGGAGGTCACCCATCCCAATACTGTTCCCCCCAGAGCTCGCTTAACCGTGGCAATCTCTTGCCACTAAGCTACACTCTTGTGGTGTTTGAAGAAGGGGAAAGACTAAGGTTGACATTACCTTGAACAAGTTTTGGTCCCTCAAAGCTTCATTTTTGCTTTTAAAGCCTATTTCTGAAGCAATTTTGGGGTGTTTTTGGAGCCATTTCGGAGTACTTTCGCACGTAGTTCTCTTCACACAGGTCCAAGAAGAAGAGTGTTCCTTGTACTTCTCAGACAATAAATATCAACCTTTGGGGCTGTATTTTCAGCCACACTCGTAAAACTACAGGTTTCTCGAGGGGTTTTCAGTTTTGGTGGGAGCAGTCGCTGCAAATTTATGCAGGTTTTTAAAGCCTAAAACATCAGAGTTGACAGACACTTGCAGGTGTTATTGGGTAGTTTTTGGGCTGTGTATTCAGCCTTTTAGTGTCATTTTACTGCATATATTGAGCACATACACACCATGTACGCTGCTGTGGATACCGCTTATGTACGTCCATGTGGGCATTGATATAGCGGTTACGTTCTTTGCATAAAGCCTTTTATGTTTGATAAAGAGGGTCGTGGTGAGGTTTTCTTAACTGGAAGACACCGAGATGTCGGGGTCTCTTCGGTGATGCAGGTGGAAGACTTACCCAGCCTCGCCATAGGAGATGTATGATAGTTGTTCATAGGTGCTCGATAAGCCTAGTTGGCTTCTATTGGGTAACTGATTATATACAGTGGAGTCAGTGATTCACTATGCAGGTAGACATGTCAGTACTTGCAGTTTTATGATACTTTGACATTGGTCATATGCTAATTTTGCAGAGGATACTCTGGCAAAATTTTTCCAGATTTCTGGTTTAGTCAACTGTATAGTGGTCGATTTACTCCTTGATACACTTATTTGTTGGTGTTTGGACTCTTCTAGCTCCATTATCATTCTATTCAGTTCTCTACGATCATGGCATCAAAGGTCTCAGGCACATCCGGTGGATCAGGGTCTAGTGCTAGCGTTCCGAGGAGGAGCTATAACTTGCAAGGCAAAGACCATTTTGAGATCCGAAAATTTGATGGCACAAACTTTGCCCTATGGAAGAATCAGATTAAAGATGTGCTGATTCAAAGAAGGCAATGGAAGCTAGTAAATGGGATTTCAAAGAAGCCTGCTGACATGGATGAAGATGATTGGGATGAGTTAGATGAAATGGCCAGGTCTACCATTCGCTTGTACCTAGCAGATAATGTTTACTTTACAATATTAGACTGTGAAAGTGCAGAGGAGCTTTGGAAGAAGTTATGCAATACATATGAAAAAGAGACGGCATCAAATAAAGTATATCTGATGAGAAAATTATACGACCTTCGTATGAAGGACACAGATAGTGTTGCTGCTCATCTAAATGAGTTTGATGCCATATTCTCCCAGTTACAGGCTCAGAAAATGGATATGGACAATGAAATAAAAGCAGTATTGCTGTTATGCACCCTGCCATCATCATGGGATACATTTTGCACAGCTATTAGCAATAGTGCACCAGGTGGTAAACTCGTCTATGATGACATATGTGGAGCACTCTTGAGTGAGGAGATTCGTAGAAAATCTATGGTTGGCACTCAGAGTGGAGATGCATATAATGTTCGTGATCTTACCAAGGAAAGAATCAACAACGTGGCAGGAGCAAGAACAAGGAAACGAATGGTCAACGGAATAAGAGATGAAGTAAATCAAGGAAGAGGGATATTGAATGCCATTATTGTCATAAGAAAGGACACATGAAGAAAGACTGTTATGCATTAAAGAATGCTAAAGGTAAAGGACAGAATGTTGATGGGCATGTTAAACAGTTACCTGCACCATCTACTTCGATTGTGAAGATTGAAGAAATTAATGCTATTTCTGATGATGCTGATGTGTTGACACTTGATAGTACTGTGCCATCTGAGGCACTTATGGCTGATTCTCTTTCCCACACCTGGCTGGTAGATTCTGGTGCTTCTTTCCATGTGACACCACATAGAGAATGGTTCTCTAATTATGCAGCAAAGTCTCTTGGTACCGTGAGACTTGGTGACTCTTACCAGTGTGATGTTGTGGGGATTGGAGATGTGGTTGTGCAGTTCATTGACAGTTCAAAATTTAGTATGCATAATGTATGCCATGTACCTCAGTTATCACGCAGTTTGATGTCAGTTGGTCAACTTGATGACCTTGGTTACAAGGTGGTCTTCTATGCTCAGTCCTTTCGTATATCAAAGGGCAAAATGGTTATTGCAAAAGGAAGGAAAGTTGGCTCACTTTACCCTTTATTTGTATCACAGAAAGAACACTTGTTAGCTGTTACTGAACAGCCTATGGCTTGTATTTGCCAAGGTCGTTTGGGCCATATATCTCGTAGTGGAATGGAAAATCTTTCTCGTTCTGGCTACTTACCTGTGTTATCTTTCTCTGATTTTTCATTTTGTGAGCATTGTCAATATGGAAAGCAAACCAGAAATGTGCATAAAACGCACATTGACTCTTCAATTCAGCCTTTAGATCTTGTTCATACAGATGTGTGTGGTCCTATGCCCACTAGGTCCTTAGGTGGTTCTCTTTACTTTGTCACTTTCATAGATGATGCTACTAGAAAAGTCTGGGTATATCCTATCAAATTGAAGGATGATGTATTTCCTACTTTCAGAAAATGGCTTGCTTCAGTTGAGACTGAAAAAGGAACTAAGCTTAAGGCTTTACGTTCAGATAATGGGGGTGAGTATACCTCACATGAATTCAGCCTTTTCTGTCAGTGTAGAGGATTCGTAGAGAGTTTACAGCTCCTTATACCCCAGTACAGAATGGTGTAGCTGAGAGGATGAATAGAACTATTCAAGATAGAGTAGTCTCTATGTTGCATCATGCAAACCTCTCACAAGGTTTTTGGGCAGAAGCAGTATTGACTGCAGTTCATGTGATTAACCTTTCACCTAGTACTACCAAAGGTCTGAAAGTGGCACAAGAGTTATGGACAGGGAAACCACCATATTATGATCATCTTTGAGTTTTTGGGTGTGAAGCATATGTTCATATACCCAAGAATCTTAGACACAAGTTGGACCATAAGTTAAAGAAATGCATTTTTCTTGGATATGGTCGAGAAGGACAATTTGGATATCGCTTATGGGATCCTGAAACACGGTCAGTGATCAGAAGTAGTGATGTCATTTTTAATGAGTCTAAGATGCATAAACAGCCGATTAAGGAGGTTGAAGTGAGAAGAGTGGTGTTTGAGGATACTAGTCCTCCAGTTAGCATGCATAAAAATGCTACACATAGGGATGTTCAAGAGAATGTCCATTCAGATCAGTCTGCACATGTTCCTGTTCAGCAACCATTGAGACGTTCTGCACGTGTCTCATATCCACCTGATAGATATGTTCCAGGTTTAGATTTTGTTATGCTAACAGATGCCGGTGAGCCCTCTTGCTACAAAGAGGCTATGCAAACAGAGGATCATGTCAAGTGGGAGCGTGCCATGAAGAGTGAGTTGGATTCTATTCACAAGAATGGTACTTGGGACTTAGTACCTTTGCCAAAGGGCAAGAAAGCTTTACCATGTAAATGGGTATATAAGCTGAAATTCACATCAGATAGTGCTTCTCCAAAATATAAAGCACGACTTGTTGCAAAGGGTTTTAAGCAACAACATGGTGTTGATTTTGAGGAAATCTTCTCTCCAGTGGTCAAGATGACTACTTTGCGCATGTCGCTTGGATTCGTTGCAATGGAGGACTTAGAGCTAGTCCAAATGGATGTGAAAACAGCTTTCTTGCATGGAGATCTTACAGATGGGATCTATATGGAACAACCAGAGGGTTATGTAGTTCCTGGCAAGGAATTTCTAGTTTGTAAGCTCAAGAAGAGCTTGTATGGACTTAAACAGTCTCCTAGACAATGGTACCAAAAGTTTGATGCTTTTATGAAGTCCCAAGGCTATTCTCGGAGCAATGAGGATCATTGTCTCTACACAAAGAGATGTTCTGATGGCAGCTTGATATGCTTGATACTTTACGTCGATGATATGTTGATTGCTGGGAAGTCCTCTTATGATTTGTCAATTCTCAAAAAGAAGTTGAGTCAGACATTTGATATGAAGGATTTGGGGGATGCCAAACATATTCTTGGCATGCGCATCACTCGTGATAGGAGTAAAAGATGCATATACTTGTCTCAAAGTGAGTACATATCCAAATACTTCATCGATTCAATATGCAGGGTGGAAAGGCATTGAGTACACCTTTACCCACATATGTGAAATTGAGCAAGGATGACTGCCCCAAATCAGATGAGGAAAAGGAATTCATGACCAAAACTCCCTATCAGTCTGCTGTTGGTAGTCTCATGTATGCTATGGTAGCTACGAGACCACACATTGCATTTGCAGTGGGAGTTGTGAGCAGATATATGTCTAATCCTGGCAAGAAACATTGGGAAGCGGTCAAAATTATTTTGAGATATCTGAGTGGCACTAAGGACAAGTGTCTATGCATAGGTAGAGGGAAAGCATCCATTATTGGTTACACAGATTCTGACTATGCTGGTTGTGTAGACAATCGTAAGTCTACATCAGGGTACATTTTTCATTTTGCTGGAGGTGCTATCTCTTGGAGATCTCGTCTTCAAGAATGTACAGCTGTTTCCACCACAGAAGCAGAGTATGTTGCAGCAAGTGAGGCATGTAAGGAAGCATTGTGGCTTTCTCGTCTTGCTTGTGATATGGGTTTGCCTCAGCATGTACCTCACTTGCTCAGTGATAGTCAGAGTGCCATTGCTTTGGCTAAGAATCTGGTCTATCATGCAAAGACCAAGCACATTGAGGTGAGGTATCACTTCATTAGAGATTGCTTAGCCACTGAGAGCATTATTCTTGAGAAGGTTCACACTCGAGATAATGCTGCAGATGCTTTGACTAAAGCTCTACCACAGGATAGCTTTCGACACTGTTGTCACTTGATGGGGGTTACTTGATTCTTGATCTTACGCAGTCACTTGTATACTGTGTAACATGCCCATCAGGTGGGAGGTATAGTTTGTATACTTACACTCAGGTATTCTTTATCATTCTTTCTTTTTTCTCCCATAGTTACTCTGGCCATATTGGCCTTTAGTGGGAGATTGTTACCGTTAGTGTCCATGTGAAAGGCCAAATGGCCACCGGACACTTCTTTGTATATGTTCTTTAATAAAACATATAGTGGCCTGGTCAGTCACAGACTGTAAGTCCGACCGCATTTGTAAGACCTAAGAAGTCTGTCTTCGTGCTCCCTGTGTACTGCGTTTTCTGCGTATTCTACAACCTCTGTGCGGAGTACTGTGTGTGGCGTCAAGAGCTCGGTTTTCTACTCCGAGCATATCGTCGTGGAGCTCTCGAGAAGGAGAGTGCAGTGTGGTGCATCGCCATTGAAATACTTCACTATCTGCCCAAAGTCCAAAAGGTAAGAATCTAGGCCATTGTTTGATGTCACCATTACATGCTTTAGATATGGCTTTCACAATAGGTGGATGCCCTCTCTCTATTTTACCATTAGCCTCTGGATTATATGCAGTAGTGAGAGACAAACGAATACCGAGATGTTCAAAGAACTCTTTGGCTTCTCTCACATTTAACTCTCCACGATCGGCAACTACTTTCTCTATGTACCCAAAGCGACTTATGACATCTTCAAGCAAGAATTTGCAAACATTGTAAGTGGTCTTAGATCGTAGTGAACGTCCCTCTACATGATTAGTTAGGTCTTCTCTTGCAAGTACAATGTAACGCATTTTGTCAATACCTTTAGGCATAGTTACAAGATCTACTACCCACTTATAGTGAATACATGGTGGATAAGTAGGATGCAATGGATCTCTCTATTTGACTGATGAATGAAGTTGACAAGTAGAACATGTAGAGACATAGCTACTAATTTCAACATACATCCTAGGCCAATAATAGGTACTTCTAATTTTTTCATACGTTTCAAAAAATCCTTTATGACGTGCCCATAATGTCTCATGCATTTCCTTCATTACTTGCAATTGAAGACCTCGTTTTCCTAGGACTCATTGTGGATTCTAAACCTTACCCTTAGCATGTCTCCAAAGATAACCGTTACATAGGAAAAAGTTATAAGCTCGTTTCCTAATGTTACGTAATCTATACGTAGTCCAGCTAGGTAATGGTTGTAGTGTACTCAAATACTTTCCTATGTCTCTTCATTCATTTTCGTACTCAAACTCATGAAATTTCTCATACTCGTATATATATGGAACATCCTCAACTAAGTTCACATTCTTTATTAGATTACTTTCAAGATCATCATCAAATCTAGCTCTCGATAACATATCAGCAATTGGGTTTATCTTACCTGAAATATAAACTAACTCAAGATTTATGAGCTTAATATATGAGATCCATCTAAGCATGGCTATATCAAGAGATGAACAATTGGATATCATTCCAATGAGAGGTAAACAATCAGTCTCAACTTTGACATTTACACCAATGAAATATTCTTTGTCTATTTTCAAAGTTGTTACCATACCCCATAGTTCTCGTTTGATCTGTGGATATTTTCGTTGTGTTTCATGTAAAATTTTGGTACCAAACCTAATTGCATATCTATTCCCTTCACTATCATCTTGACTTATGACCCAACCTATACCAATAGGACTAGTAGCAACAATCAATATAATAGGTTTGTTAGCAGAATAGTCTACACGATTAAGGATGGGAGCTTCAAGCAATAATTTCTTCAATTTACGCATAGCTTGAGTGTGTTTGTCAGTCCAAATAAAATATTGTTTCTTCCTCAACAAGTCATAGAGACAATCAACAACATGAGCAAAGTGTGGGATCCAAATAACATAAAAGATGCAAGCACCAAGAAATCTGTGTACCTCACTCACGATGTTACATGTTTCAAAAATCTTGCTAATGGCATCAAATTTTTGTGGGTATGGCTTTCGACCATAATGACCACATAAATGTCCAACAATAAGAACCTCGTTGACACCAAAAACAGGTTTTTCTATGGAAAATATGAGACCTACTTCTTCAAATCGTTGAAATATTCTTTCACAATCAGAGATATGGTCAAGAACAAATTTATGACATCTAGATGAATCTAAAGTAATGTCCTTTGCACGTTCCTCACTCCCTTTAATTGGAATATCATCAATGAATGGCATGGTTATATGAGGGATAAAATCATGTAAGACCATATTCATAGCACTCATCATATGAGCCACAGAATTAGTCGCTCCTTGAGGTAAAGTACCCCCCCCCAGGCTTTCTCCAAGGCTTACGACTAAGGTGACGACCAAGGCATAGACCTTGGCATACTTTGTCATCCGAGTCACCGAAGTCACCGTTGGCGCCGTTGGTTGCATGCGAGGGAGGACCTCAACGATCAAGGAATATAGAGGTTCCCGGTACTTCGCGGGAGGTCACCCATCCCAATACTGTTCCCCCCAGAGCTCGCTTAACCGTGGCAATCTCTTGCCACTAAGCTACACTCTTGTGGTGTTTGAAGAAGGGGAAAGACTAAGGTTGACATTACCTTGAACAAGTTTTGGTCCCTCAAAGCTTCATTTTTGCTTTTAAAGCCTATTTCTGAAGCAATTTTGGGGTGTTTTTGGAGCCATTTCGGAGTACTTTCGCACGTAGTTCTCTTCACACAGGTCCAAGAAGAAGAGTGTTCCTTGTACTTCTCAGACAATAAATATCAACCTTTGGGGCTCGCTTAACCGTGGCAATCTCTTGCCACTAAGCTACACTCTTGTGGTGTTTGAAGAAGGGGAAAGACTAAGGTTGACATTACCTTGAACAAGTTTTGGTCCCTCAAAGCTTCATTTTTGCTTTTAAAGCCTATTTCTGAAGCAATTTTTGGGTGTTTTTGGAGCCATTTCGGAGTACTTTCGCACGTAGTTCTCTTCACACAGGTCCAAGAACATCAAGAAGAGTGTTCCTTGTACTTCTCAGACAATAAATATCAACCTTTGGCGCTCTATTTTCAGCCACACTCGTAAAACTACAGGTTTCTAGAGGGGTTTTCAGTTTTGGTGGGAGCAGTCGCTGCAAATTTATGCAGGTTTTTAAAGCCTAAAACATCAGAGTTGACAGACACTTGCAGGTGTTATTGGCTAGTTTTTGGGCTGTGTATTCAGCCTTTCAGTGTCATTTTACTGCATATATTGAGCACATACACACCATGTACGCTTCTGTGGATACCGCTTATGTACGTCCATGTGGGCATTGATATAGCGGTTACGTTCTTTGCATAAAGCCTTTTACGTTTGATAAAGAGGGTCGTGGTGAGGTTTTCTTAACTACGAGACACCCAGATGTTGGGGTCTCTTCGGTGATGCAGGTGGAAGACTTACCCAGCCTCGCCATAGCAGATGTATGATAGTTGTTCATAGGTGCTCGATAAGCCTAGTTGGCTTCTATTGGGTAACTGATTGTATACAGTGGAGTCAGTGATTCACTATGCAGGTAGACATGTCAGTACTTGCAGTTTTATGATACTTTGACATTGGTCATATGCTAATTTTGCAGAGGATACTCTGGCAAAATTTTTCCAGATTTCTGGTTTAGTCAACTATATAGTGGTCGATTTACTCCTTGATACACTTATTTGTTGGTGTTTGGACTCTTCTAGCTCCATTATCATTCTATTCAGTTCTCTATGATCATGGCATCAGAGGTCTCAGGCACATCCGGTGGATCAGGGTCTAGTGCTAGCGTTCCGAGGAGGAGCTATAACTTGCAGGGCAAAGACCATTTTGAGATCCGAAAATTTGATGGCACAAACTTTGCTCTATGGAAGAATCAGATTAAAGATGTGTTGATTCAAAGAAGGCAATGGAAGCCAGTAAATGGGATTTCAAAGACGCCTACTGACATGGATGAAGATGATTGGGATGAGTTAGATGAAATGGCCAGGTCTACCATTCGCTTGCACCTAGCAGATAATGTTTACTTTACAGTATTAGACTGTGAAAGTGCAGAGGAGCTTTGGAAGAAGTTATGCAATACATATGAAAAAGAGACGGCATCAAATAAAGTATATCTGATGAGAAAATTATACGACCTTCGTATGAAGGACACACATAGTGTTGCTGCTCATCTAAATGAGTTTGATGCCATATTCTCCCAGTTACAGGCTCAGAAAATGGATATGGACAATGAAATAAAAGCAGTATTGCTGTTATGCACCCTGCCATCATCATGGGATACATTTTGCACAGCTATTAGCAATAGTGCACCAGGTGGTAAACTCGTCTATGATGACATATGTGGAGCACTCTTGAGTGAGGAGATTCGTAGAAAATCTATGGTTGGCACTCAGAGTGGAGATGCATATAATGTTCGTGATTCTTACCAAGGAAAGAATCAACAACGTGGCAGGAGCAAGAACAAGGAAACGAATGGTCAACGGAATAAGAGCAGAAGTAAATCAAGGAAGAGGGATATTGAATGCCATTATTGTCATAAGAAAGGACACATGAAGAAAGAATGTTATGCATTAAAGAATGCTAAAGGTAAAGGACAGAATGTTGATGGGCATGTTAAACAGTTACCTGCACCATCTACTTCGACTGTGAAGATTGAAGAAATTAATGCTATTTCTGATGATGCTGATGTGTTGACACTTGATAGTACTGTGCCATCTGAGGCACTTATGGCTGATTCTCTTTCCCACGCCTGGCTGGTAGATTCTGGTGCTTCTTTCCATGTGACACCACATAGAGAATGGTTCTCTAATTATGCAGCAAAGTCTCTTGGTACCGTGAGACTTGGTGACTCTTACCGGTGTGATGTTGTGGGGATTGGAGATGTGGTTGTGCAGTTCATTGACAGTTCAAAATTTACTATGCATAATGTACGCCATGTACCTCAGTTATCACGCAGTTTGATGTCAGTTGGTCAACTTGATGACCTTGGTTACAAGGTGGTCTTCTATGCTCACTCCTTTCGTATATCAAAGGGCAATATGGTTATTGCAAAAGGAAGGAAAGTTGGCTCACTTTACCCTTTATTTGTATCACAGAAAGAACACTTGTTAGCTGTTACTGAACAGCCTATGGCTTTTATTTGGCATGGTCGTTTGGGCCATATATCTCGTAGTGGAATGGAAAATCTTTCTCGTTCTGGCTACTTACCTGTGTTATCTTTCTCTGATTTTTCATTTTGTGAGCATTGTCAATATGGAAAGCAAACCAGAAATGTGCATAAAACCCACATTGACTCTTCAATTCAGCCTTTAGATCTTGTTCATACAGATGTGTGTGGTCCTATGCCCACTAGGTCCTTAGGTGGTTCTCTTTACTTTGTCACTTTCATAGATGATGCTACTAGAAAAGTCTGGGTATATCCTATCAAATCGAAGGATGATGTATTTCCTACTTTCATAAAATGGCTTGCTTCAGTTGAGACTGAAAAAGGAACTAAGCTTAAGGCTTTACGTTCAGATAATGGGGGTGAGTATACCTCACATGAATTCAGCCTTTTCTGTCAGTGTAGAGGGATTCGTAGAGAGTTTACAGCTCCTTATACCCCAGTACAGAATGGTATAGCTAAGAGGATGAATAGAACTATTCAAGATAGAGTAGTCTCTATGTTGCATCATGCAAACCTCTCACATGGTTTTTGGGCAGAAGCAGTATTGACTGCAGTTCATGTGATTAACCTTTCACCTAGTACTACCAAAGGTCTGAAAGTGGCACAAGAGTTATGGACAGGGAAACCACCATATTATGATCATCTTTGAGTTTTTGGGTGTGAAGCATATGTTCATATACCCAAGAATCTTAGACAGAAGTTGGACCATAAGTCAAAGAAATGCATTTTTCTTGGATATGGTCGAGAAGGACAATTTGGATATCGCTTATGGGATCCTGAAACACGGTCAGTGATCAGAAGTAGTGATGTCATTTTTAATGAGTCTAAGATGCATAAACAGCGGATTAAGGAGGTTGAAGTGAGAAGAGTGGTGTTTGAGGATACTAGTCCTCCGGTTAGCATGCATAAAAATGCTACACATAGGGATGTTCAAGAGAATGTCCATTCAGATCAGTCTGCACATGTTCCTGTTCAGCAACCATTGAGACGTTCTGCACGTGTCTCATATCCACCTAATAAAAATGTTGATGGTTTAGATTTTGTTATGCTAACAGATGCCGGTGAGCCCTCTTGCTACAAAGAGGCTATGCAAACAGAGGATCATGTCAAGTGGGAGCGTGCCATGAAGAGTGAGTTGGATTCTATTCACAAGAATGGTACTTGGGACTTAGTAGCTTTGCCAAAGGGCAAGAAAGCTTTACCATGTAAATGGAACTACTTTGCGCATGTTGCTTGGATTCGTTGCAATGGAGGACTTAGAGCTAGTCCAAATGGATGTGAAAACAGCTTTCTTGCATGGAGATCTTACGGATGAGATCTATATGGAACAACCAGAGGGTTATGTAGTTCCTGGCAAGCAAAGTCTAGTTTGTAAGCTCAAGAAGAGCTTGTATGGACTTAAACAGTCTCCTAGACAATGGTACCAAAAGTTTGATGCTTTTATGAAGTCCCAAGGCTATTCTCGGAGCAATGAGGATCATTGTCTCTACACAAAGAGATGTTATGATGGCAGCTTGATATGCTTGATACTTTACGTTGATGATATGTTGATTGCTGGGAAGTCCTCTTATGATTTGTCAATTCTCAAAAAGAAGTTCAGTCAGACATTTGATATGAAGGATTTGGGGGATGCCAAACATATTCTTGGCATGCGCATCACTCGTGATAGGAGTAAAAGATGCATATACTTGTCTCAAAGTGAGTACATATCCAAAGTACTTCATCGATTCAATATGCAGGGTGGAAAGGCATTGAGTACACCGTTACCCACATATGTGAAATTGAGCAAGGATGACTGCCCCAAATCAGATGAGGAAAAGGAATTCATGACCAAAATTCCCTATCAGTCTGCTGTTGGTAGTCTCATGTATGCTATGGTAGCTACGAGACCAGACATTGCATTTGCAGTGGGAGTTGTGAGCAGATATATGTCTAATCCTGGCAAGAAACATTGGGAAGCGGTCAAAATGATTTTGAGATATCTGAGTGGCACTAAGGACAAGTGTCTATGCTTAGGTAGAGGGAAAGCATCCATTATTGGTTACACAGATTCTGACTATGCTGGTTGTGTAGACAATCGTAAGTCTACATCAGGGTACATTTTTCATTTTGCTTGAGGTGCTATCTCTTGGAGATCTAGTCTTCAAGAATGTACAGCTGTTTCCACCACAGAAGCAGAGTATATTCCAGCAAGTGCGGCATGTAAGGAAGCATTGTGGCTTTCTCGTCTTGCTTGTGATATGGGTTTGCCTCAGCATGTACCTCACTTGCTCAGTGATAGTCAGAGTGGCATTGCTTTGGCTAAGAATCCGGTCTATCATGCAAAGACCAAGCACATTGAGGTGAGGTATCACTTCATTAGAGATTGCTTAGCCACTGAGAGCATTATTCTTGAGAAGGTTCACATTCGAGATAATGCTACAGATGCTTTGACTAAAGCTCTACCACAGGATAGCTTTCGACACTGTTGTCACTTGATGGGGGTTACTTGATTCTTGATCTTACGCAGTCACTTGTATACTGTGTAACATGCCCATCAGGTGGGAGGTATAGTTTGTATACTTACACTCAGGTATTCTTTATCATTCTTTCTTTTTTCTCCCATAGTTACTCTGGCCATATTGGCCTTTAGTGGGAGATTGTTACCGTTAGTGTCCATGTGAAAGGCCAAATGGCCACCGGACACTTCTTTGTATATGTTCTTTAATAAAACATATAGGGGCCTGGTCAGTCACAGACTGTAAGTTCGACCGCATTTGTAAGACCTAAGAAGTCTGTCTTCGTGCTCCCTGTGTACTGCGTTTTCTGCGTATTCTACAACCTCTGTGCGGAGTACTGTGTGGCGTCAGGAGCTCGGTTTTCTACTCCGAGCATATCGTCGTGGAGCTCTCGAGAAGGAGAGTGCAGTGTGGTGCATCGCCATCGAAATACTTCACTATCTGCCCAAAGTGCAAAAGGTAAGAATCTAGGCCATTGTTTGATGTCACCATTACATGCTTTAGATATGGCTTTCACAATAGGTGGATGCCCTCTCTCTATTTTACCATTAGCCTCTGGATTATATGCAGTAGTGAGAGACAAACGAATACCGAGATGTTCAAAGAACTCTTTGGCTTCTCTCACATTTAACTCTCCACGATCGGCAACCACTTTCTCTATGTACCCAAAGCGACTTATGACATCTTCAAGCAAGAATTTGCAAACATTGTAAGTGGTCTTAGATCGTAGTGAACGTCCCTCTACATGATTAGTTAGGTCTTCTGTTGCAAGTACAATGTAACGCATTTTGTCAATACCTTTAGGCATAGTTACAAGATCTACTACCCACTTATAGTGAATACATGGTGGATAAGTAGGATGCAATGGATCTCTCTATTTGACTGATGAATGAAGTTGACAAGTAGAACATGTAGAAACATAGCTACTAATTTCAACATACATCCTAGGCCAATAATAGGTACTTCTAATTTTTTCATACGTTTCAAAAAATCCTTTATGACGTGCCCATAATGTCTCATGCATTTCCTTCATTACTTGCAATTGAAGACCTCGTTTTCCTAGGACTCATTGTGGATTCTAAACCTTACCCTTAGCATGTCTCCAAAGATAACCGTTACATAGGAAAAAGTTATAAGCTGGTTTCCTAATGTTACGTAATCTATACGTAGTCCAACTAGGTAATGGTTGTAGTGTACTCAAATACTTTCCTATGTCTCTTCATTCATTTTCTTACTCAAACTCATGAAATTTCTCATACTCGTATATACATGGAACATCGTCAACTAAGTTCACATTCTTTATTAGATTACTTTCAAGATCATCATCAAATCTAGCTCTCGATAACATATCAGCAATTGGGTTTATCTTACCTAAAATATAAACTAACTCAAGATTTATGAGCTTAATATATGAGATCCATCTAAGCATGGCTATATCAAGAGATGAACAATTGGATATCATTCCAATGAGAGGTAAACAATCAGTCTCAACTTTGACATTTACACCAATGAAATATTCTTTGTCTATTTTCAAAGTTGTTACCATACCCCATAGTTCTCGTTTGATCTGTGGATATTTTCGTTGTGTTTCATGTAAAATTTTGGTACCAAACCTAATTGCATATCTATTCCCTTCACTATCATCTTGACTTATGACCCAACCTATACCAATAGGACTAGTAGCAACAATCAATATAATAGGTTTGTTAGCAGAATAGTCTACACGATTAAGGATGGGAGCTTCAAGCAATAATTTCTTCAATTTACGCATAGCTTGAGTGTGTTTGTCAGTCCAAATAAAATATTGTTTCTTCCTCAACAAGTCATAGAGACAATCAACAACATGAGCAAAGTGTGGGATCCAAATAACATAAAAGATGCAAGCACCAAGAAATATGTGTACCTCACTCACGATGTTACATGTTTCAAAAATCTTGCTAATGGCATCAACTTTTTGTGGGTATGGCTTTCGACCATAATGACCACATAAATGTCCAACAATAAGAACCTCGTTGACACCAAAAACAGGTTTTTCTATGGAAAATATGAGACCTACTTCTTCAAATCGTTGAAATATTCTTTCACAATCAGAGATATGGTCAAGAACAAATTTATGACATCTAGATAAATGTAAAGTAATGTCCTTTGCACGTTCCTCACTCCCTTTAATTGGAATATCATCAATGAATGGCATGGTTATATGAGGGGTAAAATCATGTAAGACCATATTCATAGCACTCATCATATGAGCCACAGAATTAGTCGCTCCTTGAGGTAAAGTACACATTCGCACTAAGCCTAAAGGAGTTTTCATTGTGGTTATGTCACGAGTATCAATTGGTAATTAGAATTGGTCATGTCCAGAATATAAATCACCCAGTGAATAGATAGAATGTCCGGAAAATGATTCAGCAAACACATCTACAATGAGTCCTGTTCCTACATTCCATATGGTGACTTTATTAACAGGTTGGATATCTTGAATAAAACGTAGTTTCCCATTCTTTTTAGGCAGAGTGAACCATCAATTTGAGTAAGGTGCAAGAGATGGCTCTAAAATTCTCTTGCTTATCTTCTCTTTAAGTACTTTCATTAGCTCAGGTAAGTGATCCTTTGGAACTGGTATAGGGCGAAGATTCCATGGAATATGTGGAATAGTAAAGATTATCATCGGTGCAACTAGCTTAGGATCTACGCAACCAATCTCATGAGGATACATAGTAAAGGCTTTTCCATGGCTACGTATGACTCTCAAATTTATCTCTCTCTGTTGGCTAATGAAATTCATCATCTCTACCAATTTTCACCTATTTGATTGTCTCATCCGTGAATGTATGTCCTATGTTTTTCTTATCCCAAAGAATTGGATCATTTTTCACATCAATAATTTTTTCCTTACTTCCTTGGGGTAATGGTTGAGCTATGGGTTTGTTTTTTTGTCGACAGTTTTTTACTTTGTTTCAACTAAGGCATCATGTGTTTGGTTAAATTTTGAGCACTTGTCAACATTGAGAGCATATTCTTGGATAAGAGCATACTCATCAAGGGAAGAAAGAAGAATAATATGGGAATTAGAATTTTGTTGAAGACATAACTCTAACTCCTCAAGAGTAGAGAAACAATGAGATGTTTTAATCACATGCTCAATGTTCTCATCATGTTCCATGATTTTGTTGTTTTTATAATTTTTTTGGGTTTTTTGGATAAAAGACTTGGACAATTGACTCTTATGAAGAAAATCTAATCTAGAATGTGGAAAACAAAGTGACAAACTATTGTACAGGTTGGTTGGATGCGAGATTTCAAACCAATATCCACTGCTGTCCCGCGCAACAATGGATTCTATCTGAATTTTTGATCATATGTAGCTCCAAACATGAATCGAGGTGCACAATCACTACAAGCATGCTCATGGCCTTGAGTAACAATAGGTTTCTTTCTAATTGACAATCGATTCCTAGGATGATTCACTCCTACCATCATGACTTTGAAGTGATTGCATTCCATCCTTAGACTTAAATCTAGCATAGGTAGACCCATCATCCATGGCTTTAGTTTCCGTACGACTCTCACAAATCAAGGGTTGACCTAAGAGAACTTCATAGGAGCAATTATCTTGAATAAAAAAGTGAAACTCTTCTGTGATTCCTCCTATGGATATGGGCACACTAGCACAAGCTCCATACAGTGTACCTACACCATTATCTGCAATTCTCATGTGCCATCCACAATCTTTATCTATGGGCCATCGAAACTTATCATAGAATTCTCTTGAAATCACATTGATTTCGGAGCCTTAATCTACTAATGCATTTACAGTGATAGTGTTCTTATCATTTCCTATTTTAACATGCATCTCTGATGTACCTCTAGACCAAGATTTTCTTTTAAAGTGACTTTCAGGATTGTTTTCATGATTTTCATGATAAGGTTGAATAGGTCCTAAGAAATTTTTATTAACATTACTTCATCATCATCAAAGCCTTCTTCATCAGATTCATCAAAGTTTAAGGCTTCATTCATAGCTTGATCTTGATCTAGAGAATCTTGCATCTTAGTATCTAGATTAAGCGGAAACCTCTTCCTTTTAGTTAGGCCGATAAAGTTATCTTAAAAAACAAGCTTTGCAATAGAGAAAACTTGTTCTAAAGAGATAATCACTTGACTCTTAAGCAAAATGTCATCTAAAATCTCCATAGGATCTATTTTTCTCTCAATTTCTCAAATCAAAATGGCTTTAGGTTTTCTCTTTGGTTTCTTTTGTTTTTGCTTAGGATCTTGTTTTTGTTCATGCCCTCTGAGATTTGTTTTCGAGTCACTCTTCTTTCACTAGGCTCAACTTCATCTCTTTTTCGTTTTTCTTCTACATTGGATATGTGAGAAATAAGAGATTGATCTTCTATCGGTGACTCCCAAGCCGTTATCCTCCTAATCTCATCTCGTGCTCTTACTAAAGCCTCTATGGAAAAGTCAACTTCCTTTGTGGGTTTACTTGATTCTGCTTGTTGTTCATCAAGAGCTTCTAGTTTCACTCCTCTAGTTCCTGCATGCGTTATGGTTATATTTTCATAGTGTTTTTTCATTCCTCCCTTACCATAATTTCCTTGCAAAGGTAGCCTAGATCGATAGTCACAGATTTTCTTATCTAGGTCTATTACTAGTCGTTGCTCCTTAGCAGCATTGGATAGTTCACAATCTCTCAAAAAGTGCTCTAATGAATCACACCAAGGACACCTACGAGGACCACACAAAAAACCATTTTGATTTTGAGGATTTTGATTGACTTGTGGTGGGAAATTTTGAAATTGAGGATTTTGTTGATAAGGTATTTCTTGAACAGGATAATTAGGATTTTGATAAGGTAATTGATGTATTTGAGGAGATTGGGGAGCAACATGTGGTACTTGAGGTTCAAGAGGAGCTTCCATAGTATATGGTTGATGATTTTGAAAATTTTGATTTCGAGGATTTTGAAAAGCTATTTGAGAAGCTTTAGGATACATGTTTTGATGCATTTGAGGATTTTGCACATGAGGATGAGGATTTTGCATTGAAGGATTATGCTTGGAGGAACTTGATATGCTTGAGTAGGAGCTACTTATGGATTTTGATTGGGAGCTATAACATGTTGATTAGGCTCTTGAAAAGACATTGGGTTCATTTGATTTTGGAAAGTTTTGGTGTAATTAGATTGTAAAGCATCTATAGTCTTGGCCAAATTGGATTGTGTAGCAATAAGACTTTCCATTTGCTTAGTGAGAATTTCCACTTGAGATTGTTCAACTACACTTTTATTTGGCTCTACTTTAAAACCTTGAGTAGGCTCTATCATTTGAGGAATAGGAGTAGAGTCAAAACGCATAGCATGGGATTTTTCTCTTACTTTCTCCTTAGTTTGTGGAAAGCTAGCTTGAGGAAGACCATAGCACTTATCCGGCTCTTCTAATCATCATTCAACTTCCCTATGAGTTTTAAGATGAAGAAGCTTAAAATTAAACACAAGATCAGGTTCCAAAGTTATCTTATCCTCATCAGGAAGTTGGTCATAGCGTATAATATACTCATTTTATAAGTGAGTAATAGAGCTACTAGGCTTTGAGGAATTGACCCATCGTAAGAATCCATCCCGATTATGTTAGCTATAATCTTCAAGATAGAATTCTTTGAGCATCTGCTTTATAAAATCACTCCAACGAAGAGTATCATCTTAAGTAACACGTTTTATGATAGAGCTATCAACAATTCGCTCAAAGAATGATATCAAAAGATCTTCAGGAAGACCAAAAATCATAGCTTGCTCTTCAAACAAATCTAAGTAGCTTGTAATGTTGATGCCATTGAATTTTCCCTTCTCTCTCAACATAGAAGAGACAATTGTTTGGCCTTGTTTCTCAAAAATAAGGGATTTGAATCCTTCCTCCATCTTACGTGAATAAGCGAGTGATGCACGATGTTCTAGATCTCTCACAAATGCATTTACTTCCTGACGAAGATGTGCACGATATTGTGAGAAATCTAGTGTAACACTCAAGAATGATGATGATGATATGATGAGGATGAAAAATATGAAACAAAAATTATGGATCACAACCTCCCAACAAGATCAGAAGCAACTGGGAGGAAGTGTTTCACGTTGGGTTCAAATGTGGAGGTGATCGCAATGTAGGTGGATCGGGTACGATCGTGGCACACACAGGGTGTATGAAGTTAATGGATGTTGGAAGGTTTAAGGATGTGAAAGTGAAATTAATTTTGAGTATGGAGAAGAGAGAGATGTTGAAATGATTATGGGAATGGTAATGTAGGAGAGCAAGTTAGATTCATGAGCATGAATGATAAGAATGAAAGAGAACCATACACAAGAATCAAATTTGGAAGGAATAATGATCCATTGAAGGAGCTTCTTAAACACTTCCTAATTCTAATCCATATGCATAGTCTTCTTTGGCTGATATGTATGCATGACGAGAATAGATGGAATTCTTACACGTAAATTAGTTTCAAAAGGAAAATGGTCCAATATTAGAGCTTCTTATACACTTTCAGAAAGTAATCAATATGTATGGGTATGTATGGATTATATGCATGCAAGTGAATTATGATGATGGAGTTTAATCACAAGCTTAATGAAACATCCTCACTGGTTCAAGGCAATACTGTGGAGCCTTCTCACGCATAGAAGAAAATAGAAGACATGTAAAAATACTGAAGAGACTGAGAGACAAGAGACAAGAGACAAGTGACAATTTACATGAATTAAAATGATTTGAATTAAGATACATGTATAAGATCGTCGTGATACGTCAAGCTAAGCAATCTACTGATCAAAGGTGGTTCCAACCCTCAAACCATGAGAGTTCAATCGAATGTCACACGTAAGAAGATGAGTTCCACTTCATTGATCCTATGTATATCTAGGCTCATAACGTCTAACTAAAGAATTCTAAGAGTCATTAAAACCAGCTCTAACTCACTCACACACTCCACTGAGGGTGAGACAAGATAGAGATGCTGGTTTCAAGAGCGTATCCTAGATTGGAGTTCTAACTTAAATTTGAAACTAGGTACTATACTCATACTAGCCCACCTTGGATCCTCACTCCCTCAACCGAGGGTGATCGTCTCAAGGAAACATTAAGCTAGCAAGAGCCCTATGGATGCCTAACCATGATGCTGTAGGAGTTTGGAGGGGGGTTTATATAGTTTTTTGAATGAATTTGGGCCCTTGGATCTAGAGAAATCAACTCTCAACTCTAGGATCACTACTTTCGATTACAACTGTTTGATTAATCAAATCAATGGCTTAGAATTGTTCTTTCTATCAAATCAATGGCTTAGAATTGTTCTTTCTATCAACTCTAGGATCACTACTTTCGATTACAACTGTTTGATTTTTTTTTATTGAGCAAATAAAGTGGAAGACAGTTCTTATCATGGAATTAATTAATAATATTGCGGACACGCTGTAGCCTTTAGGACACTTTAGCGCCCTTGCCCTTTATGGTTTTCTTTACGATAGGCATTTTTCACATTTGAGATTAAATATAAAAACGAAAAAACCCCAGGAGTGAAATTTAGGCACCTTCGTTCTCCACCATTGGATCTGGGGATGATCTGGACCGTCGGATCAGTGTTGACATCAATTCGGATAAGATATGCCAGTATTTTTAGAGAAACGTTGCATTATTGATCTTTAACTGTCAAAAAAGTCTTCTTTGATGAAAAAAACTCGTGGATTGTCCTTTCTTTAAGGATAAGTTCATCTCCACCCTCGAATATGAGCTCATCTTGATGGTACAACATGGCTTAATCAGCTTTCACCATGTGGCAGCCCTTCAACCCTTCAATTTGCTTAAACAAGAAAACTCTGATGACCTTGAAAACTAGACTTTGTGCTCTTTGACCCTCCAAAAAGGCTTTGATGAAGATGAAACTTTGTAGGACTATGTTTCCAAAGATCTCCTTCAGGAATATGGAGAAAAAACTTTTATCTAAATCTGCCTTATACAAGTTTGACTACATTTGGAAACTTGCAAGGTGGCATTAAGGTGTCTAAGAAACTCTGATAGCCTTGAAACTTTGTACAAATATGTAGCCACATACTGTCTTTATACATGCCAAACCATATGGCTAACAAAAATTCCTATACAAGATTTGTAGGGTCTAAGTGGAAAAATGACATTTTTTATAAAATGCACATGCCATATCAATGTGCTAGAAAATCCATTTTCATGTGAAATTTGGGCTATAGACTGCTTTTGATAGGCTTAACAAGTATATGAATTTTCATATGATTTGGGGACATTGAATTTTTGCCCTAATTTCAAAAGTTTGACCAACTTTGACCGCTACCCTGGATTTGCTCGATTTCTTCCAAAAGTTTGCATGTAAACTCCCTCTAACATCCTTGATGGATCTTGGACTCGTTAGGGAATTCTGGCTACCTTCACCGAATGTGTTTCCTGTAGGCCTTCATGAGTGAGGGACGAGAAAAAATCTTGACGACACGGAACCCTGTTTTTCATGCGAGAACAAAGCATATCGAGGTAGATTATCACTTCATCAGAGAGAAGGTATTGGGAGGTGATATTGATCTTGTTTATGTGAGAACAAATGAGCATGTTGTTGATATTACATGTTTCAGTTGCTAGTGTAAGCACCTCAAAGTCTAGTATACATTTGGCAGAAGTCCACAAGGTAACTTTATTCCACTTTTTGAGATACATTCATTTTTTTGTATCAAGGTATTTTGGTCTGGTCATGGCTAAATGGAGTGATTTATTTTGTGTGATTGATGAGGATAAGTTGGATGGTACCAATCACCCTCTATGCGATATATGATGTGTCATGTATTGGTAGCAAAAGGACTGTGGAATATTGTGTAGGGTATAAAAATCATCCTACCACACCTACAAATACAAGTATTGAAGATCATGTGGATGGCATTGAAGATGATGTTCTTCAGGTTGTTGTTCATGTTGTGGTTCCTACTAACCCATTGCAGAGCAAATTTGTTGGGATGACACAGATGCTAAGACACATTCATTGAAAGCATTGTCTATCAAATATTTCATTACTCCTCACATTCACTCATTCAAGAAAATGGAAGCTTCAGATACACTTACCACCCTATACCATGCAAGGAATGAGGCTCATGTTGCTTACCTTCAAAAAGAGTTTGAGAGTGAGCACATGAATGAAGGAGATTCCATGGATAGGTTTTTGACAAAGAGCAAAGATTTGAAGGAGTACTTGATTTATGCTGATGAAGTCTTTGTGAGAGAGTTCACTTGAGCACCCTATTCTATATGGTTGTCAAGATTCACATCAGAGTTTTGCTTCTACTCTTTGACTCATGATGAAAGGCAATCCAAATGCCTTAACATTTGAGGAGTTAGACTTTGTTTTGTTGGAGGAAGATCCGTCTAGGTAAAATAGGTCCATTATGCATATTGGGAATCAAGATTTGTTGGCTAGCCAAAAGGACAAAGATTTGCAGGCATCTCTCTCTCTTGGACTAGTGTTATGTTGTCACATGCAGAGGATCTCTACTTGTTAGATGTCTAACCTTTCAATAATGCACCGATGATTCATGCATTAATGATCAGCAAACAGCCGATATGCTTTCTTAAACAAGTCACGCGATATTGAAGAACGGTATGCAACAGAAGAAAGCTATGCTTAGAGTGATCTTTTACCATATGAGCAGGACTAACGCATTCCCTGTTTCTCGGATCCTTATCATTAACGCACAGATTATTCCATCATAAAAGACTGTTCATAAAGATGCATTATTAAGTTTCTTTGAGCATTTCTGTGTCAATTTCACGAGGAACAGTTGGATAAAGAGCATGGAGCAGCTGGACCACAATGCTAGAAATAATGCCTGATTCTTGTCTATCACCCTGCCATGAACCGACATCTGTAACGCAGGGATACGTCTGGAAATGTATTAATATGTAACGCACGTATGCAGGTTCGCAATAACACAGAAACGACATTTCCAGTGGCGATCGTCAGACAATTAGTTCTTTGCTCACGCGACACCGTTAATACACATTTGCACGTACCCTAAAATGGCGAGAGTCCAGCAGAATGTAACAGAGACGGCGTGGAGCTACCTAGTCAGACTTCAATTGCTTGGTAAGCGAGGAGAACGTAAACCTTCAAATTTTTATGGACATACGGTAGGGACTGTTTTAAACAATGTTTCAATTCGCTGTTTTAGGGATCCCTATAAACGTATTACAGCTTGAGGGTGAACTCGGCAGCTCTTTGCTGATAAGCCATGGAAAGAAGCTCCTGCACAAGATTCAGCTTCCTGCGGACGCCAATGTTGCTGGAGCTAAGGCTACGTGGTGTAGTAGCAATTCGACTCTGGGCGTCGAAGTTCCGAAGTCGAACGCGATTAAATTTCGCCCTGAATTAGCCTACAAACCGGTCGTTCCGATGTCGCAGGCGGTGCAAGTCATAAACCCCCTTCGGGCTCCTCCACCGGCAACTATAACGTTAAGCATGCCCTATTACGAAGACCGATCACATATATTACACATGATGTAACTATGCCTTCACCAGTCGTTTCGTACATATCTAAATGTATAGGAAAACTAATCTGACTAAAGATCATGAAATAGATATGCAGAAATGAGTTTGAGGCAGATCAATGTTCCAACACGGAAACGCCCAGCATCTCTGTAAGGGCACGCTCAACGCTGCCTTAAGTCTGTCAATAATGTTTCTAGTACCCATCTTCGGAACTTAAAACATGGCTTAACTCTCTCTCTCTCTCTCTCTCTCTCTCTCTCTCTCTCTCTCTCTCTCGCGCGCGCGCGCTTTTCCTCATCGAGGCGGATTTACAGTACGTGCTTCCTCATTCAGATGAATGGCATCAGTCTGTCAATACTTTCTTTACCCATGTTCGGAAATAAAAGCATGGTTTACCTTCTCTCTATCTCTCTCTTAAAGCACAATTGAGGACGTGAATTGTGACTCGATTAAGCGTGCTGTTCATAATATTAGAGCAACACAGTGGAAAAATATTAAGATCGCAGTTGTACAATCTCCATCCTTAAATAGAGTTCAAGCTATGACGCTAACTTGTACAACACTTTGCTACTAGACAATCTGCATTGATATTCCCTTCGGTATTCCCCAAAACAAGTCGCACTTGTGTGAGTTCGTGTGCATGTCTTCGCATGAGTTCATACCCCCTCTACTGCACTGCTGTTCATTGTATACATCTCAACCTAACTGTGTCTTACAAGAGCCTTCTCTCTCTTTCTTTCTCTCTGTGTGTGTCAGTTCGTGTGCATGTCTTCGCATGTGTATGTGTTTCTGATCGAGTTCGTGTGCATGTCTTCGCATGAGGATGCGTTTCTGTGTTTTAGTGACGATGGTTAACGTAAAGTTTTTCTCTCTCTCTCTCTCTCTCTCTCTATATATATATATATATATATATATATATATATATATATATATATATATATATATATATATATGTGCGGTTTTCTTCTATAGAATTAGTACAATTTTGAGTGGATCATGATGTTATTTCATATAGCTTGGCACTTCCTTATACATGAGTGCCAGCTACTTGTTCACTGCATCACTCTCAAGGGGTATTTGTTGATATATTTAGGTAGTGATGCGTGTGAACACTCTAGAAGTGCCGGGAAACTTTTTTCCCTCTTTAGGAGGGTTTTTTTCCCCTGGCTTGTATATACGCCTATTGTCTTAATGGGCTACTTATCATTGTACATTCTCTAGTAATACTTTCGGTCTTGTGTGTTGTGCTCCAAGCTTCTTCGTCTCCCTTGTGTTGTTCCTGTGCTTCTGCAGATGTCTAACTCCAACATATATTGCACTTGTTGTATTCTTGTTTTTAGGACATTCTAGTACATTCGTTTTTATGTAATAGAAGAAGAAGAAGATCATTTTTCCTTGCCTCAATCTGTATATATGCTTCTCCTTGAGAGTGAGAGTGTATGTGTGAGCTCTCTTCCTTATCTCGTTCCTTGTGACATCCTTCACCCTGCTCCGGCCATAGTATGAGATGTTGAGATGTCAAGCTCAACATGTGATGATCCAGGATGAAACGTATCAGTTTTTGGTTTCTATGACATGTATAGTGGTCACCTCGATATATATCAAGGTTACTTCATTCAACTTTATTAGATTTATCTACCGAGAGTGATGGCACATTTGTTTCTTGCCAGTTCACTCATTCGTGGACATTAGCGTTTTCCTTATATACTCGTCTTTATATATTGCACTTGTTGTATTCTTGTTTTAGGTCATTCGTGTCCATTCCTTATTATGTAATAGATGATGAAGAAGAAGAAGATCTTCTTCCTTGCCTAAATCTATGTGTGTGCTTCTCCTTGAGAGTGAGTGTGTGTCTATGATCTCTCTTCCTTATCTCCTTCCTCGTGACATGGTATCAGAGCGAGCGTGGTTGTAGAGAGCTCGTGGAGAAGGCGACGGTGAAGAGTAGGCAGCAAGGCATGGAGAAAATGCAATTCATAAATTACCTCCATTTGCTACGAAAATCCGCGTGAAGGTAGAAGACCTCAAAATATTTTTGGAGCCATCTCGACCTCTGTTTTGAGCCGGCAAGGTGAGGCCCATAGAAAAACCATGTCATTTTCAAAAAATGTAGCTTGCATTGTGTTCAGAAACACTCATATATTCCTGATCCAAAATTTCAAGCGATTTCATGTACTGTTGATACACAAAAACTCTGTTTTTTTTAGATCGAATTATCATGTCATAGTGCAACAGTGTTGCTTATAGTGTTTTGTAGTGTTGTGAATGAGTCAGCTTATGAGTGATAAGGTGGACAAGAATAACTTCCATGCTTGGAGATTCAGAATGACGAATTTCGTGATGGGCAAAGGATATTGGAAGTAGATCAAGGAGCACGAAAGGTACTCGCTATCTGTTAGCATACAGGATAGCATGATTGGACACATACAGGATGCCAAGACTCCAAAAGAGGCTTATAATAGTTTGGTCACATTGTATGAGACAATACAAAGGCACGGAAGTTGCAACTCAAGAATGAGCTGCATACATTGGAGAAGAAGCGCATGTCAGTAAGTGACTACACCTTGAAAATCAAAAGTATGTGTGAGTCACTTTCATCTATTGGCGTGAATGTAGATGATGATGATAAGGTGGAAGTGTGTGTTCGTGGTTTAGGAGCTGCATATAAGCAGTTCAAAACTTCTATACAGACCAGGGAAAATATTCAAAATTTTGTTGATCTAGTATCTATGCTGATTATTGAAGAAACGAATCTTGGTGAGGATTCAAACTCCCAAGGAAAATCTAGTTCTGAACAAGTATTCTACTCTAGTAGAGGAAGGGGCAGAGGTAGAGGTTTTGGAAGTGGAAGAGGAAATAGTAACCAAGACCAAAGTCAACAACAAAATCATGTAGGAGGAAGATGACAATTTGGATGCAGGGGGAGCCAAAGAGGCCGCAAAAACTTCCAAAGAAATGATTCAGGTAATGACAATAAAGGATGTTGGAATTGTGGTAAACCTAGACACTTTGAACGTGATTGTAGGTTGAAGAATCAAAATAAGAGAAGGTTGTAGAATAACTATGCATCCACAAGTGTAGAGGATTTTGAGAAGTCGTTATTGGTTCAACATCACATGATGAATACGATGTCTACTGGTGTTTCAAAATCAAATGATAATGTCTAGTATGTTTATTGAGGTGCTTCAAATCACATGACCAGTCATGCTGAATGGTTTAGTACTTTGCAGAAATTGCTAGTTCCTGGATATGTTGAAATAGGTGATGGCACATCACATCCTATTGAGCATATTGGAAACAGGCTTTTGTTGGACAAATGGTTGACCAGGGATTACAAGCCAGGTTCAATGTTGATGGAGTATATGTAAAAGAGTACAAGCAGGATGGATGATTGATTGCCAAAGGAAACAAAGTGGGTAGGATGTTCACCTTAAATGTGAAGATTCCTGAAATGAATGGAGCCATGTTTGCAAAAGGTGCAGGAGTTATTGCAAATATAGAGATGTGGCACAAACAGATTGGACATGCAAACTTGCAAAGGCCAAAATTGATGTTGTCAAAGGAGATTATCCATGGACTACCAAATTTCAAAGTTGCAGAAATGCAAAAGATATGTGCACCATGTCAATTCGGTCAACAATCAAGAGCATCATTTCCACATGACAAGCATGTTAGTGAGAATGTACTAGATGTAGTACATAGAGATGTTTGGGGTCCAGCAAAGACCACATGTATGGGTAGTTGGAGGTTTTATGTTACTCTCATTGATGACCATACACACAAAGTATGGGTATATTTCATGAAAGAGAAGAGTGAGATGTTCTCTCACTTCTAGAATTTTAAAGCTATGGTGGAAAAGCAGACCGGGACGTACATTTAGACATTGAGATCTAATGGAGGAGGTGAATACATGTCAAACAAGCTCAACAATTCTCTAAAAAATCATGGAATTCGGTGTCAGTTTTCATGCAGGTAAACATCACAACAGAATGGCATTGCTGAATGCAAAAATAGATATATTGCAGAAATAGAAAGAGCCTTGATGGCTGAGAAGAATATGCCTTATTGTTATTGGGCAGAAGTTGTGCATATTGTTGTGTACATTATGAACAGAACTCCGAGTGTTGTTGTACATCAAGTTACAGCTGAAGATAAGTTTACAGGTAAAAAGCCAAACTTAACACATCTAAAAGTTTCTGGCTCTATTGCATATGTACATGTCCTACATGAATTGAGGATGAAGCTTGATCCAAAAGCACAAAAGTGTGTCTTCATTAGATACTCCCCTGAGCAAAAGGGATATAAAAGTTATAACCCACTCACACGACATGTAAAGGTGAGCAGAGATATGGTATTTGATGAGGTGTCAAGCTTCTATGCAGATGCCAAAGAAGGACTGAATCTTGAACCAAATGATAAAGAAAATGCTAAAAGTTTAGCTGGAAAATCTCAAGTTTTGAGTGGACTAGATGTATCACAAAGAAATAGTTCCAACTTAAATCCATCGAGTGGAAGATTGTGTGGAAATTTCACTCCAAAAAATTCATCAAATACATCCAAGAAAGGTAAAGAAAAGCTTTCTGATGGTCATGTACAGGTTTTGAAGATGTGGAGGGAGATTCAAGCGGTTTAGAGAAGAGTCTTGATGAGGAACTTGGATTGCCCTTTGTGAAGACTCGAGGAGTAAGAAAGGCACATGTAGATGATACAAGGTGAAGTGACCCAGCACCAAGAAGATCTAGGAGGATGTGGAATTCAGTGCAACGATTGACGTATGATAGTTATATGGCTCGTCATTGTGCCTACATGACAAGTATTACAAGATGCTAAACCTTCTTGCTTTGACGATGCAATCGGAATTGAAGATTGGGAAAAAGCTATGGATAAGGAGATGGCTGCACTTTATGGAAATGACACACGGAAGCTGGTTTCATTGCCACAAGGAAAGAAACCCATAGGCTGCAAATGGGTTTACAAGGTAAAGCATAATGCTGATGGTAGCATAAGCTGGTATAAAGAAGGATTGGTAGCTAAAGGATATGCACAGACATATGGCATTGATTATGAGGAAACATTCAGCCCTCTAGCTAAAATGTCTACCGTTAGAACACTTGTTGCATTAGCTATAGCAAATGGATGGGCTTTGCATCAAATAGATATGAAGAATGTTTTTCTACATGGTGAGTTACAAGAAGAAGTATACATGGATGAGCCACAAGGATATGAAGATTTAAAGCACCCAGAATATGTTTGCAGGTTGCAAAAGGCATTGTATGGGCTGAAGCAAGCGCCTCGTGCATGGCATGTAAGAATTGTTGATTACTTTACCACCATTGGGTTTTCTATGTGTGATGTAGATCATTCACTATATGCAATGAAGGGTGATGATGGCATCACAATTGTGGCTATCTATGTTGATGACCTAATTGTAGGTGGTGATAATGAAGAAAACATGAAAGAGGTAAAACAACTTCTTATGTAGGAATTTGACATGAAAAATCTTGGTGTGCTGCATTACTCCTTGGGCATTGGGTTTATACATATAGAAATAGGTTTATGGATGTCGCAAAGGCAATATGCCTTTAATATGCTACAAAAGTATGGTATGGCTGATTGTAAGCCCATTTTTCTACCATTAGATCAAAATTTGAAGTTGGATACCACATGAGGTGAAGCATTGGAAAATGCTACTATGTACAGGAAAATTGTGGGAAGTCTTATATATCTCACAATTACAAGGCCTGATCTAAGTTATACTGTTGGACTTGAAAGTTAGTTTATGCAGGTTCCCAGGAAGCCACATTTGGAGGCTCTGAGGTGCACTCTATGTTATGTGAGTGCTACTTGGATTATGCATTGTTTTATGAGTTTTTCGTTTCTCTAACATGTATAGTGGTCACACCGATATATGTCAGGGTTACATCATTCAGCTTTATTAGATTTATCTATCGAGAGTGATGGCACATTTAGTTTTGGCCAGCTCACTCATTCGTGGACATTAGTTTTTGCCTTATGTACTAGTCTTTATATATTGCACTTGTTGTATTCTTGTTTTAGGTCATTCTTGTACATTCCTTTTTATGTAATAGAAGAAGAAGAAGAAGATCTTCTTCCTTGCCTCAATCTATGTGTGTGCTTCTCCTTGAGAGTGAGTGTGTGTGTGTGAGCTCTCTTCCTTATCTCCTTCCTCATGACATGAGAATCGCACCAAAATTGGTGAGCATATTTAAGGCAATTAGGAGTTCAGAATAGATTTGCTATGTGGTGTTGAAATCACAATCTAAGCATATTCTGAATGCACTATGGTTATGCGTTTGCATGCAATTCTGTCTTCTTGTGCCAAACATATATACATGTTTCAGTTGCTACTCTAAGCACCTCGAATTCTGCTATACGTCTGGCAGAAGTCCACAAGGTAACTTTATTTTGCTTTTTGAGATACAATCAATTTCTCTATCAAGGTATTTTGGTCAGTCGTCATGGCTAAAAGGAGTGATTTATTTTGTGTGGTTGATGAGGATAAGTTGGATGGTACCAATTACCCATTATGGGCATATATAATGTGTCATGTATTGGTAACAAAAGGGCTGTGGAATATTGTGTAGGGTGTCAAAAAACATCCTACTACACCTACAAATACAGTTATTGAAGGTCATGTGGATGGCATTGAAGATGATGTTCTTCAGGTTGTTGTTCGTGTTGTGGTTCCTACTAACCCATTGCAGAGAAAATTTGTTGGGATGACATAGATTCTAAGACACATGCATTGAACGCCTTTTCTATCAAATATTTCATTACTCCTCACATTCGCGCCTACAAAAAAATGGAAGCTTCACATACACTTTCCACCTTATACCATGCAAGGAATGAGTCTCATGTTGCTTACCTTCAAAAATAGTTGGAGAGTGAGCACATGAATGAAGGAGATTCCATGGACAGGTTTCTGACAAAGATCAAAGATTTGAAGGAGTACTTGATTTTTGCTGATGAAGTCTTTGTGAGAGAGTTCACTTGAGCACCCTATTCTGTATGGTTGTCCAGATTCACATCAGAGTTTTGCTTCTACTCTTTGACTGATGATGAAAGGCAACCCAAATGCCTTAACATTTGAGGAGTTAGTCTTTGTTTTGTTGCAAGAAGATCCGTCTAGGTAGAATAGGTCCATTATGCATATTGGGAATCAAGATTTGTTGGCTAATCAAAAGGACAAAGATAAATGGAGCTCATCTACAAGTAAGCAAAAACCTACTAATTCAGCAGAATCAAAGAGGGATGACAAAGATGAGAAGAAAACAAAAAAGCAGAACTTTTTTTACAAATATTATAAAGGAAATGATCATGTCATAAAGAGTTATCCAAAAGTGGGTGCAAAAGAGGCAAAGAAAAAAGAGGCTGGAATGGTTTTTATAGAGGCCTCTACACCCAAATCAAAGTCTTCACATCTTGTGTAGAATGAAGAATGGGCATTTACTAATGTTTATAGTTATGATCCATCTTCTAATGAATAGTGTATGTCTGCAATAGACTCTGATATTTGGTACTTTGATTGTGGGGAAACCAAACATATTACCTCATAATGTAGTTTCTTTAATTCACTTGAGCATGTCCCTATCGGAAATACTATCACATGTGCCAACAATTCCTCTTCTCCTATCATGGAAGTTGGTAAGATCATTTTGACTATTGCAGATTCACCATTAGCGATTGTTATCTAATGCTACACCCAGATATGCATACACACACACACACATGCAATAAAAATATTCTTCCATACACCCAAATACACACACACACACACACACACCTATTCGTTTCCAATGATCATGCAATAAGTGACTCTCTAATCCAAAATTATTTCAGATGATTTTTTGGTTAGCTTGATAAGTATAGTGAACTCTTGCACGACTACAAAGTCTTACATTTTACTTGCATATTCAGATTTGTATTTTCATCTTCTTGCTTAAGAGGATGATCTGCTACATATCGACCTACCACTCTTCCTTTATAATTGCATCTTCTTCCTTTTCAATAACCATGACGCATGGATCATTCGTTCGCTGTACCGTGAGAAGCATTGAGATTTATGTCTTTAATAATCATCAAATAAATCAAATATTAAAAATCAAAACTTTTTTGGAATTAAAAAAAATGTACTAAGGTGTTTGTTCTTTTTTCATCTTGGAATTAGTTTACGAAAGACGTGATTCTTCATCATCCTGAAAAATAGAAGAGATATGCAGGAGCACTACTAATGTTTCTATTTTTCTAACGTCGTATGATCACTTAGCAATGGAAACATACCCATCCAGAAACTTTTAAGCTCATTCTACAACTAGGCTTTACAAGCTTTTATTTACGTCGAGTGAAATTGTTCTATTATCTGAGAGAACTGTTTACTTGTTTTCAACTTGTTTCCATATGCCACCATGCTTGAATCATTATGTTATGGTAGCACAAATATCAAAATTTTTTAACCTAGTTACGTCACTATAATCTCATACTTGTTGCCATAAAAAGTTTGAACTCTTGGATCATTACTTGATTTATTTTTACTTATAGATCCATGAACATCTCTATCATTACTTGATTTATTTTAACTTATAGATCGATGAACATCTCTATCCATCAAGTATAGTGGTATATGAAACCTCCATGCTTGGTAATTTCATTTATTTAAGTTCTGCAACATACTAAATATAGCGACGGGGCTTCAACTCCTACAAAACGAAGCCCAAAAAAGCATATGGGGGCATAGTTATTTGATGAATTGAAAGTGAATTATAAATCTGAACTAGTTTATTTGAAATAAACATCATCAAGTTTTTAATCCAATGAACTAATATCTAAAAACCGGACTTAGTAAATACAAGACCAATAGTTTACCAGCACTCTTATGATGAGGAAAGCATGATTTCTCGGTACTCGTATACATATGAATGAGCTTTTTATGGAAGGCTCGTACCTGAGATGAAGCCGATGAGAGAGATGGTTATTTGTCATTAGTATGCGTACTTACATTTATAGGCTGCCTACGGGACCTTAAAAAAAAAAAAAAAGAAACTCTTAGCGTGCAGTGACTGAACAGAATTTCGTGATCTTAGGGGACCACAAGCCTACCATGCATAGAGTTCCTTGAAGAAGGTAGTTTTAACAGGCATTTCTCTCTCTTGGACTACTGTTATGTTGTCACATGCACAGGATCTCTACTTGTTATATGTCTCGCCTTTCAATAATGCACCGATGATTCATGCATTAATCATCAGCAAACAGCTGATATGCAACAGAAGAACGCGATATTGAAGAACGCGATATACTTCAAGTGATCTTTTACGATATGAGCAGGACTAACGCTTTCCCTGTTTCTCGGATCCTCATCATTAACGCACAGATTATTCCATCATAAACGACTGTTGATAAAGATGCATTATTAAGTTTCTTTGAGCATTTCTGTGTCAGTTTCATGAGGAACAGTTGAATGGCTTTTACGGAACAGCTGAACGATACGAGTGCTTTCGGTATCCATCGTTTCCTTTCCCTTGTTCTGATTTTGATTTGACTACTCTCAGGGACCGAAAGATCATAGAGCTGCTGGACCACAATGCTAGAAACAATGCCTGATTCTTGTCTATCACCCTAGCATGAACCGAGACCTGTAACTTGGGGATACGTCTGGAAATGTATTAATATGTAACGCACGTATGCAGGTTCACACTAACACAGAAACGACATTTTTATAGGCGATCGTCACACAATTAGTTCCTTGGAGCACGCGACAGCGTTAATACACATTTGCACGTACCTAAAATGGCGAGAGTCCAGCAAAATGTAACAGAGACGGCGTGGAGCTACCTAATCAGACTTCAATTGCTAGGTAAGCGAGGACCAAGTAAACCTTCAAATTTTCATGGACATACGGTTAAACAATGTTTCAATTCGCTCTTTTAGGGATTCCTATAAACGTATTACAGCTGGAGGGTGAACTCGGCAGCTCCTCCTTGCTGCTAAGCCATGGAAAGAAGCTCCTGAACAAGATTCAGCTTCCTCCGGACGCCAATGTTGCTGGAGCTAAGGCTACGTGGTGCAGCAGCAATTCGACTCTGGGCGTCGAAGTTCCGAAGTCGAACGCGATTAAATTTCGCCCTGAATTAGCTTACAAACTGGTAGGTCCGATGTCGCAGGCGGTGCAAGTCATAAGCCCGCTTCGGGCTCCTCCACGGGCAACCATAACGTTAAGTATGCCCTATTACGAAGGCCGATCACATATATTACACATGATGTAACTATGCCTCCACCAGTCGTTTCGTACATATCTAAATGTAAAGGAAAATTAATCTGACTAGAGAACGTAAAATAGATATGCAGACTTCCTTGACGTTTATGTAGCCTGCAGAAATGAGTTTGAGGCAGATCACTTTTCCAACACGGAAACTCCCAGAATCTCTGTAAGGGCACGCTCAACGCTGTCGTTAGTCTGTCAATAATGTTTGTATTACCCATCTTCCGAACTAAAACATGGTTTAACCCTCATTACGCATCTTCGGAACTAAAACCATGGTTTAACTCTCTCTCTCTCTCTCTCTCTCTCTCTCTCTCTCTCTCTCTCACACACACACACACACACACACACACACACACACCGGCGCGGATTTATAGCACGTGCTTCCTCATTCAGATGAATGGCATCAGTCCGTCAATACTTTCTTTACCCATGTTCGGAAATAAAAACATGGTTTACCTTCTCTCTTTCTCATAGAGAGCAATTTAGAGGACGTGAATTGTCACTCCATTGAGCGTGGTGTTCATAATATTAGCGCAATCCAGTAGAAAAATATTAAGATGGCACTTGTACAATCTCCATCCTTGAATAGAGTTCAAATTATGACGCTAACTTGTACAAAACTTTGCTATTAGACAATCTGCATTGATATTCCCCAAAACAAGTCGGACTTGTGTGAGTTCATGTGCATGTCTTCGCATGAGTATGTCTTTCTGTGTGTGTTTTAGTCACGATGGTTAACGTAAAGTTCATACCCTCTCTACTGCACTGCTATTCATTGTATAAATCTAAACCTCTCTGTGTCTTACAAGAGCCTTCTCTCTCTCTCTCTTTTATATATATATATATATATATATATATATATATATATATATATATATATATATATATATATATATATATATATATATATATATATATATATATATGCGGTTTTGACAGTTTTGACATTGGCGAAAATGTTCGGTTTTCTTCTGTAGAATTAGTACAATTTCGAGTAGATCATGATGTTCAGGTAGTTTTCTGTTGAATTTCTGTCGTTTTGAACAAGTGTATTAACCATGAAAAAACTTACTCAGTACTCATCTTCCTCCTTTACTATAGATTTAACTCTCAAGTATGGGACTCAAAAATCAAGTTTATCAATGTTTCGAGGCCATGTTTTTCTTAGCTGAACAATAAAGTGGACGTCAAATAAATATGGCTTTTAGAAAAATGACAAAATATCTGCGTAACATGTACTATTCCAGTTAACGTATCTATTCCAAGTCTTTTCTTAATAAAAGAGATATATCCGGTCATGATATGTCCTTAAATAGGCGCATTTGAGAAGGATCTACATTTTTTTAGTTCTTATTTTTTTTTTAAAGAAGTTCACCTACATCCTACCCTCCCAAGTTTTAATTAATAAAAACAAAAATCCTACAAGTTAATGGGTCAAGCACCCATGGGACCCCCCTTATCCTTGAAGAAGGCGTTGCTTACAAAACTTACTAGAATTAGAGAACATTACAAAGACGTTTTATACCTTTTCATCCCCCCTCATGGGAGGCCTACTTAAATTTAACCATTTTGCTCTTGAGGACGAACATTCTATGATGTCTAAAAGGAAAACAAATTTCTCACAATTGAATGTTCTTTTGCCAAAAATAAAAAGATATTTTTTGATCGACCATACTTTCGAAGAGCTATGAAAATTGGTAGCACACATCCCTTTCTAGATTTTCCAAAGCGCCTCACCTCTTATAGCATTCCACAATGATACAGAACAACCAATTCCCTCACCCAATAATGCTTGCTTAAATGTATTTTGTCCCTAAAACAACACAATTCTCCTAAGGGCTTTCCAAGACTAGAGTGACTTGGGGCATGAAAGAGGAGGTTCCCCAAGTCTTCATTACCATGTAGGCAACTTATATAGTAAGGAGGAGAAGCACAAATTTTGTTGGCTTTTACATTGGTCCGAATTTCCTGGTGGAGAATTTTCCACATGAGAATCACTTTTTTTAGCTAGATGAGGGGATACCAAAGAGATTGGAACCTAAGATACCACCTTGAACTCAACCAATTAAGACATGACATCCTATTGAGGTTGATATGAAAGTCCACGGTATTCTTCAATATCAAAATATTATCAATTCTTTGCTCCTATGCCATCTTGGACCCTCGAGGAAAGGGAGGATCGTGTCCAATAAGCAGTAGAGTCTTTGTTCAATCCCAAGCATTGAATGTGCTACACAATAAGCACCAATCTTCATAGTCCACTCTCCTAGTTGACTCAATGTCCTCAAATCTAATCCATTGTCTGGTGTCTTGATTCTAGAGATGGTTGCAAGAAAAAAACCCTTTGTTCTAGAGCCTCATAGCTTTTTGGAGATTCCCAGAATTGACCCCTCTCATACCTTTCATAGAGAACTCGATCCAATCATTTTGTCAATACCTACCACCCATTTCCAATCTTCATTGATCTTTACATATTGTTTGAACTTATTCCATCTCTTCCATAGAGAGCAAACTAAGCTCATACCTTTGTGATTCACTAGATAGGGAGAGAACAAAAGAGTGATAAGGTCAAGTCCCTTCTATCGTAGAAGGCTCACTAGTCTAAGAGAGGTGTTATTTCTAATTATTAGTTTGTCCCAATAGGCTTTCGTATCACTCTGTGCTTTAATTAGCCATTTGCCCCAACGTATTGCCTTTTGTCAATGTGAAGAATGCCCAAACCATCTTGGTTTTTGTGTGTGATGTAGGTGATCCATTTAGGTTTTGGCACATCCCTCTTGTTCGGGGTCCTAGTCTCGAGAAATTTTCTACAAAGTCTTTGCGATTTGGCAATCTCCTAGTCCTTTGCTCTCTAGCAAGATAAAGAGAAAACAATCAAGAAACATGTTAACCACCATAGTCCACCTAGAGAGGTTCATCTCCATAACTTTCCAACATGCCAACTTGTTATCGAGTGTAGAAAGAGCCATGTTCTATTGTTGACCTCTCCAAGAGATAAGACTTCCACCAAAATGAAAAATGTACCTTGATGTAGTCTTAGAACTATCTGGAGAACCACCATAATGAGCATGTATGTAACTAATAACGGATGCTTTGCCTCTAGCGAAGGACAAACACTTATCGTTAGTGGCACTTAGATATCTCGAAGTCATCTTGACCACTTCCTAATGTTGCTTATCAGGATTAGGCATATATCTGCTCACAATTTTCACTCCAAATACAATATCTAGTCTCATAGATACCATAGCATACATGAGGCTACCAAAAACATAGTCATAAGGAATTTCAATCACGAATTCCTTTTCCTCATCAGATTTTAAGCAATCTTCCTTGCTCAATTTGGCAATCTCCTCGTCCTTTGCTCTCTAGCAAGATAAAAAAGCTCAATTCTTTTCCACCATGCATATTGATCTTGTGAAGTATTTTGGATATGTACTCATTTTGAGACACGTATATGCATCTTTTACTCCTATCATGAGTAATGCGCATGCCAAGAATATGTTTGTTATCCACAAATCATTCATATCACATGTCTAACTTAACGTCTTTTTTAGAATTGAAAATTCATAAGAGGACTTCCCAAAAATCAATGTATCATTGACATAAAGTATTAAGCATATCAAGTTTTCATCTAAGCATCTCTTTGTGTAAACACAATTATCTTGGTTTCTTAGAAAATAGCCTTGAAACTTTGGACTTACAAGTTATGATTTTCAAACATGAATCTCCTTAGTTATAGATTGGGAGAATGGTTGGATGAAAAATGGATGCTAGAAATTACCACCTGAAAATGCTAGCTCATGAGTTGTTAAGCTAGAGCCATAGCTAGAGCCATTGTTGCCCAATTATAAAGAATGTAAGAATTGAGAGAATCATTGGAACTATTGAATTCCCAAGTTAATGTATGCATGAGATGGATCATGCAAAAGACTACTTGGAAGTATCCCATGGATTAGTTCTGTATGTGTTCACACATTTCTAATGTTGATGCAGAAACAAAGAAGAGATTATATGCACAAAGAGATTGATAGTGATAGAAGAGTGATGAGAAAACAAATAATAGATGAGGGTAAGAAAGTAGATTCAAAGAGGTAGCGAAATCAAAAGAAGAGGAAAAATAACAAAATTAAAGAACGGAAGAGATGATTAAAAGATTAATAAATGCACAATAACTAGTCAAAGGATTAACAAAGTTAAAAATAAACTTGTTAGACCTAACAAGAAGAAGCAAGATGATGATAAATAGAAAAACAAGACTTAGAGAGCATTGAGAGGTGTGTTAATATATGAGTTAGAGAAGAAAGTAGATGTGGGCATTTTTATATGAGATTCTACTCAAGGTTCAAGTAACCATGTCTTTAGAATATATTTTATCCTTTGGAAAGTTGAAATTTAAACATAGCTTCATGAGACCTTTAAGACAGAAGAGATTTTCTTCTTTGTAGGATTTAGAATGAAAGAACTAGCAAAGGAAATGGAGGTTATGAATGATGCAATCACGTTGAATGAATTTGTAGATGAGTATGATTTTGATGCCAATCAAGAAAAGAAAAATTTTCCTTGCAATATGATACATTAATAACACATGAAAGATGTTGCACATCAATTTAATAGGAACTTTTGGGCTAGAGGAATGGCAGAAGTATAGATAAGGATTGGCGATGAGAAGGAATCATGTTTAGCTCTATGCACTAGTGGATTGAGGGTGAAAGATAAATGTGATTTTGAAGATATTAAATGAAAAAGTTATGTGATCGATCCATAAAGAGCACGAATGGTGGATGACAACTATTAACAATGAGACTAGAAGTTCTTTATGACCATGTGCCAATGTTACTATGAAAGTTGGTGGAGTTCTAAGGTGTTCTACTTTTTCATGTAAGGCAAATGTTGCCCTGAGGCTATTCTTGCGCAACCATTTATAGTTGAAATGAGAATTGAAACCAAAGCCATGGATGATGGGTAGACATGAAAGAATACAATCCAAAACCTACTCAAATTTTATTCAGCTAATGGCAGTGTGGCCATTGGCCTTAGAGCTCATCGGGGTTTGATTAAATTCATATGTACATTGATATATTTTCTACTTACTTCTAAGGTTAATAGAAAGACATAAAATTTTATGAGAATATAAGAAGATAAATGAGATCTTGTGAATGTAATCAAAACCAAGTCCTACGAATTTCATTTGAATCTGAATTCAAATGGGTTCCTAAAATTAGGAACATTTTTAGGTTGAATCTATCAAAAAGGCATCTACTACAATCATGGAGCAAAGTGTACTTATACACTAGTTGGTAAGTAGTGGTTAATCAATCACCATTGAACTCATTATGAGTGTTTGCATTGTACGCAATGCCAAGTTCTTGGGAACCTCCAATAGCGCCACATACTATATTGCACGTATCCATACATGTAACATCACGTTTTACTATCATCTCTAGCTACTCTTGTCTACTAATCCATAACTCTCATAGTCAATTAGCATCGTTGAGAATAAAAAAGTGAGGTTACAGTTTCTTATCTTATTTATAAACTATAGAATGAAATTGGCATTCAATGTGTGAATACAAAATATTTTAGTGATTGTCTCTTGGTGTGTTGAGATATGACCATATCGCCATGATTGTGAGTCTCCATCATCTTATTCTGAAAACTTAAGCATCACCCCCAAGGGCTTCTTAGATGTCTATCTTACAATAAAGTCATGGAAGAATTTGTTTCTACTCACTCAACTTCGTATTTGAAGTGTGCAAAAGGATTTGGATCAATTCCTAATAGGGTTTGAGCTCTAATTATTTTTCTAAAAGCCTTCTTCCATAAAAAAGAAGGCTTTCTTTACATGTGCATATACTAGAACTTCTCCATCTTGACACACATTTTTGAGATGAATTCTCTAAAGTATTACAGCCATATTATTTCATAGATTACAAGCTTAGAAAGTCTAGTAGAGACTCTAGGTGATACATAATCTATTCTAGAGTATGCTTTTCCAAGACCCTCTCACTTCCACAATTTTACATCAATCCTCATTGTGGTATTAGAGCATCATAATAGTTTGGAACTTATAGGTGATGGATTCCCTTCTTCAATTGAAAAATTGGATCAAAGAAACTACTTAGCATCTTCTTAAAGGATGGAGGCATACACGCAAGGGAATAAGATACAAACAACATACGAGGACCAAGAAAGTTGAACACATGGTGCACAAATGATGTTTTAGCCATGTCATAGATACTAAGATCTATCACTAATGCCTCAGTACCACATATTAGGAGTTCTTACACATCAGAAGAGACTTGTAATGCTTTAGAAGAATTGTTTTCTTCAAGCACCAAGGACAAGAGGAACTAGCTATGGACAAAGTTCACATCACTTTGGGGAAGCCAAAGCAAAGTGTCACTGACTTCGTCTCAAAGATAAAAAAATGTTTTTGATGAATTGGCAAGTATTAGAGAGGTCATATATGAGGAAAACCTTCTCAAAGAAGTCATCAATGGAGTCTACGCAGATGAAAAGTGGGATGCATTCATTACTCTCGGGGATTTGTACATGGATATGTGTTGAAACATCAAGCTTACACTATGCTTGAGGTGGATTTGATCTACATCAAAGGCTATCGCGTTGAAAGAATATCCATTGGAGAGTTCTTTTTCTTATGCTCATTTATTGTATTTTTTGAGAGATTTTTGATGGCTCATTTACCATTGTAAAAGCCTTGAGATTTACACATGAAAGGTAGAAAGATAGAGCCCAATTACCACGAATTTGTGGTGGTTGAAGTTGCATTCAATCAAGCAATCAAATCACCCAAAAGTAGATCAAACTAGATCTTCACTTTTCCTAGATTGTAGGAAAGTGAATTGATTCCCTCCAACAACCATTCCCACCTTCATTTGAATTTAAACTTCACTTGTAGAAGTCGTGCAACACCCCTAGAGTCTATATAAGACTTGAAATCACTTCTAGACTACATGGAAGAAATATACATACACTTGTGACCATCATTGTCTTGCTTCTTCAATTCTCTGCATCATCTTATTTGCTAATAGTAATCGTGCAGAGGCTGCTGCTCTCTCTCCAGATCTCCAAATTGAGTGCAACATGACTCACTAGAAAGGTATTAGTATCTAGTTTATGTCTATATATTTTCATAACATTTAGTATAGTAGATTGAGAGAAACCTGATTTTTTCTGTCTCATGGTCAATCTCTACGTACTCCTAAAAAATAGGAAGTACCACCGGTGAATGTTGCATTGATTCCTATAGCATATTTTGCTTATTCCTTATAATTTTGTGCATTCCATACACTCAACCCTATGTGTATCACTCCCATAAAAGGATCCTTTCTAATTGTCATCACACTGGTTGCTATGGGCATTTGAAGTTCATTGTCTCTTCCTTAGATAGTAACACTACAACATATGAGGGGCATACGACGCTCCATATACGGACGGTCACACTCGGGGTCGGTATGGACATTGGAAAATGTCACTTAGAGATACCGACGGTCAAGTGATCGTCGGTATGACCATTTTAAACGGATCTTTGGTGTGGCCCAGACGTCGGTATGCGTCGGTATGGCCTCGGTATAAGCGTCGATAATTTACTCGAAGTTACCGCTCATACCAACGCATATACCGAGGCCGTTTTAAACATACCACAAACCCGAGAGCAAAACTTCACATTTTTGCACGTGTTTGAGTACTGTTGGTCTTCTGTCAAACTTGCGCGCGCGAACCGAATTGCGACCTGTATTGTCTTGTGCACACACACACACATAGATCTCTCTCTCTACGCACACACACTCTCTCTCGGCTTAGATCTCACATCTTGGTAAGTACTGTGCGTACTGTTAGCATTTTTGTTTCTCTATGCTTTAGGTTTTATATTTCTTTTTTCTTTGATTTTTGCAGTTCTTTGGCGTCGATTGTTTGGAATTGGACGATAGGCAACATACATTACGCTTTGACGACAACGATCCAAAAGAGGGACATACTTGCAAGTGATTGTTTTATTCATGATTGATAGAGAGAGAAGGGGAGAGAGAGAGAGAGAGAGAGAGAGAGAGCGAGAGAGAGAGAGAGAGAGAGAGAGTGTGTGAGAGATAAAGAATAATGGAAGAAAGGAAGATAGAGATAGGAAAATAGAGCATACATACACACACATTTACACATTTACACATGCATACATACACACATACATGTACACACATGCATGCTTACATACACACACCTATACACACATGCATTCTTACATATACACACACATACACACATGCATGCATACACACACATACAAATTTACACACATGCATATATACACACACATGCATACACACATACATACACACACATATATACACATATGCATACATACACATACACACACATACATACACACACACACATATATACACACATATACACACATGCATGCATACATACACACACATATACACACATGCATGCATACACACATATACACATATACACACATGCATACATACACACATACATACACACACTCACATATACACATGTGTACACATACATACACACATATACACACATGCATGCATACATACACACACATACACATACACACACATGCATGCATACATACACACACATACACATACACACACATGTACACACATGCATACATATACACACACATGTACACATGCATACATACACACACATATATACACACATGCATACATACACACATATACACACATGCATGTATACATACACACACACATGAACACACATGCATACATACACACACATATGTACATACATACTCATATACTCACACATGCATACATAGACACACATACACATATACACACATGCATACATTCACACACACACATACATACACACATGCACATATATACACACACATAAGCTAGTGTTTTAATTTAAAATATATAAATTTTTTTAATATGAAGTTTATTTTTACATCAAATATATAAAATAGGATTAGGGTTTTTAGGCTATTTACACATACATACACATACACATATAATATATACATATATATATATATACATATATATATATATATATATATATATATATATATATATACATGTATATACACATGTATACAGAAATATACATATTTTAGGTCTAGATATTTAAGATTAGGGTTTTAGGGTTTAGGCATACATATAACTCAATTATATTTATATTAAGAAAAAATATAGAGAAAAATAAGAAAAAAAATCTGCATATATAAATAAATAAATATATAAAATATGATTAGGTGTTTAGATTTTATAGGTGTTTAAGTATTTAGGTTTTAGTATTTCAGATTTAAGTATAAGTCTTTCTAATTAGGGTTTTAGGGTTTTAATACCTACATAACATATATACACAGACACACATATACATATAATACATGCATACATGTAGATACATATGCATACAAAAATATACATATTTTAGGTTTAAATCTTTAAGATTAGGGTTTTAGGGTTTTAACACCTCATAACATATATACACACATACACATACACATAATACATATATATACATGTAGATACACATGCATACAAAAATATACATATTTTAGGTCTAGATCTTTAAGATTAGGGTTTTAGGGTTTAGGCATACATATAAATCACTTATATTTATATTAAGAAAAAATATATAGAAAAATAAGAGAAGAAATCTGAATATATAAATAAATATATATAAATATGATTAGGGTTTTAGGATTAGGGGTTTAGATTTTTAAAGGTGGTTAAGTATTTAGGTTTTAGTATTTCAGATTTAAGGCTAAGTCTTTCTGATTACGGTTTTAGGGTTTAATACCTACATAATATATATATACACAAACACACCCATACATATAATTCATACATACATGTAGATACACATGCATACAGAAATATACATATTTTAGCTCTAAATATTTAAGATTAGGGTTTTAGGGTTTTAACACCTACATAACATATACACACATACACATACACATATAATACATATATACATGTAGATACACATGCATACAAAAAATATACATATTTTAAGTCTAGATCTTTAAGATTAGGGTTTTAGGGTTTAGGCATACATATAACTCAATTATATTTATTAAGAAAAATATATAGAAAAAATAAGAAAAAAAATCTGAATATATAAATAAATATATATATATAAAATATGATTAGGGTTTTAGGATAAGGCATTTAGATTTTTATAGGTGCTTAATTATTTAGGTTTAAGCATTTGAGATTTAAGTCTAAGCCTTTCTGATTAGGGTTTTAGGGTTTTAATACCTACATAACATATATACACAAACACACATATACATATAATACATACATACATGTAGATACACATGCATACAAAAATATACATATTTTAGGTCTAAATCTTTAAGATTAGGTTTTAGGGTTTTAACACCTACTTAACATATATACACACATACACATACACATATAGTACATATATACATGTAGATACACATGCATACAAAAATATACATATTTTAGGTCTAGAATTTTAAGATTAGGGTTTTAATTAAAATATATAATTAAATATATAAAAATAGGATTACATAAGGAAAAAATCTGAATCTATAAATAAATATATATAAAATAAGATAATTATATACATAAAAAAATATAAAAAGAACTAGTGTTCTAAATAATTAATTAAATATATATAAATAAATATATAAAATTAAATATATAAAAATAGGATTAAGTAAAGAGAAATTTGAATATATAAATAAATAAATATATATATATATATATATATATATATATATATATATATATATAATATATATATAAATATATATATATATATATATATATAAATTAAGATAATTATATACATATATAATATAAAAGAACTAGTGTTTTAAATAATTTAATTAAATATATATAATAAAATATATAAAAATAGGATTAATTAAGAAAAAAATCTGAATATATAAATAATATATATATTATATATATATATATATATATATATATATAAAGTAGGATAATTATATAGATAATAAAATATGATAAGAACTAGTGTTTAAATAATAAAATAAATATATATGATTAAATATATAAAAATAGATTTAATTTTAATCATTTTAAATAGCGTGAATATATATACACATACACATACACACATACTTATAAACCTATCTATATTCACATATATATACATATACACATATATATACACATGCATAAATATATATACATGTTTTAGGTCTAGGTCATTTTGATTAGGGTTTTAGGGTTTTAACACCCACATAACATATATACAGACTCTGGAGTACACATATAATACATATATACATGTATATACACATGTGTATAGAAGTATACATAATTTAGGTCTAGAACTTTTAAAATTAGGGTTTTAGGGTTTAGGCATACATATAACTCAATTAAGAGGAAGAAAATCTGAATAAATAAATAAATATATATTTAAAATAGGATCAATTAAGAAAGAAATCCAAATATATAGATAAAATAGGATAGTTATATATATTAGGGTTTTAAAATTAGGGCTTTAAGTTTTTTTAGGTATTTAAGTATTTAGGTTTAGTATTTCAGGTTTAAGTCTTTAAAAGTATGATTTTTAGGTTTAATAAAAAAACAAATGTTCTTAAATGTCCATATTGTAGCAGATGGCTTCTTTGGATCTTGAAGAGAGAATGGCATGTCCTTGTACATAGTGCAAGTATCAAATTTATTAGAAACGACGGATTTATATTGCACATGTTAGAGAGTATGGATCCTCTGATAGGAGTCGACTGGAAAACCTACGCTATCATTCGCATGGTCCCCGATGTGAGCAGATGGACCCAAACGACATTGCACCGGTAACCTCTCGTGGACAAAAGATACCAAAAAAGGACTTAGACGTACAAGCAAGTACTAATAATATTACACAGAATTAACATATGGAAGAGATGCTTGAAGCATTTTATGAGATGGATGAAGATCATGATGATGGAGAAGGTTTCGAGAGTGTCATGGACACAACACAAATTCCACAATTAGAAATCGATAAAGAATATGAAAACATGCAAAAAATAGCTCGTTTACCACTTTACAATGGAGCAAAGATATTTGTACTACGTGTGTCACTCGTGATGCTCAATCTGCAATCCATTTATGGATGGTCAGATAGTAGTGTCACTGAATTGTTCACGTAAGTGGAGAACAAATTGGCTTTCATTGTTGTATCATAATAACTTTATTTACTAATATCATTTTAATTGCTTATTGCAGGCTTCTTAAAGATCAATTTTCACCAAAGGGCAATGACATGCCTCCAACACGTGGAGATGCGAAAAAACTTTTACAGTCCATTGGAATGGATTATACTAAAATTCATGCTTGTCGGACTGATTGCATTCTCTTTTGGAATGATTGCATTCTCTTTCGCAATGAGTATGAGCATCTCCACGTATGTCCAAAGTGTGGAGCAAATAGATTTAGAGAAGACGTTGTAGGCGAAGCAATCCCCGCAAAGGTTCTTCGCCACTTTCCTCTCATTCCACGAATTAAGAACATGTTTAGATGCAAATCTATAGCTTAGTTAATGTCATGGCATACAAAGAGCAGATTTACTGATAATGTAATGCGAGTGCCTGCTGACTCTGATGCTTGGAAGCACAAAGATAGTAAGTGGCCAGAGTTTGCTAGTGAGCCTCGCTCCATACGTCTAAGCCTAGCTATGGATGGAGTGAATCCATTGGGATTACACAGTTCTTCATGGAGCACATGGCCTGTATGTTTAGTCAATTATAATATCCCACCATGGTTGGCCAGAGAGAAAGGTTGTTTATTATTAGCTCTTATTGTACCAGGTAAGTATAAGGTAAAAAACATGGATGTATATCTTGCACCACTTGTGGAAGAACTGCGCATTTTATGCGATGGGATTACTGTGCGTGACATGTCTCAACCTATAAGAAGACGAGACGTGCGAGCGCAAGGCATACTTATGTGGACAATGCATGATTGGCCTCGTTATGGTGAATGTTCAGGTTTATTGATTTCGGATTACCATGCTTGTCCTTTATGCGGACCACGACTCGAAGCACGCTATTCCAAAGCACTACGTAAAACTCTCTATGAAGGACATCATAGATATTTGCCTGATGGACGTGTTTTATGTGAATGAAAAATTGGTCGACAAGTGCAACACCAAATGAAAGCTAGGGATTGGAAACAAGTGTGGGATTCAGAAAATCTAGTAGCTGGCATGAAACGGTTGTCCATTTTTCGTGAACTCCCTTATTGGAGTGAATTGTTGATCAATCATTTGGTGGACCCGATGCATATTTTTAAGAATGTGGGAGAGATTCTTTGGAAAACCTTGATTGGAAAGAAAGAAAGCAAAAGCACAAAGAGAGGACTTAGAAGAGCGAGGTCGTATGCTATTCTCACTATTCAACTTCATTTACTGGTTCATGTGGTAGATGAAGTTGCAATAGCAGGAACTCTCCATAGTCGATGGATGTTCTTCTTAGAGCCCTTTATGAAGACATTAAAAGGGTTTGTTCGATAGAGAGCACGTCGAGAGGTTAGCATGGCAGAGGGATGACTTCTACAAGAATCTCTTGTATTCATAACTGAGTTTCTACATATGTGGGATCCCAAAATGCCTCGCTTATGGAGCGATGATGAAGATGTTAGTCTCGTAGGCGATGAACCACAAGGTAAAGGATTGCAGAGAAAAATGGATGCAGCTTTCAGAGAGAAGGCAATGAAGTTTTGCATAGTTAAGTCTGAGCCTATGCAGAAGTGGTTAGAAAGCTATGAGCTTGCCAAGGAAACTAACGCAAAGGAAAGAGCTCAGTTTCTAAGATATCATTCCACTCGATTTTTGCCTCTTCCAGAAAGTCTTCGACCTCTTCCACCTTTTCAAACGAGTAGATGGTTAGATACAATAGTTTCACAAGCAAAGGTAGCGGGTGAAGATGTCTCTGAAGAAGAGGAAGAACTCACAAAAGGATGTGATTGGGAGTATATTAAATACGATGCACTATGGTCTCATGGACGACACTTTCGAGTCGCACGAATCGATGAAAATAGGTCTACTTTTGCTAGTGGAGTGAAGGTGAATTTTCTGCAAAAAAGTAAAGCGAGTGCAAGAGATGATAATGCTCTAGAAGGGGAGCTATATTATTGTGGTGTGATTCAAGACATCTTGAAACTATCTTTCAGAAAGTTTGATTACTTTGTTTTTGATGTGAAATGGTTCAAAGTAGTCATCTCTGGAAGAAACGCAACAGTGAGACGAGATAAAAACGGTTTGCTTCAAGTCAACTCCACAAGTTTATGGACAGATGAAAGGGATACATTTGTACTTCTCGAACACTTTGAGCAAGTTGTTTTTATACCAGATTCAAAAGAACCAGAGTCGCTATTTGTTTTACAAGTCGCTCCACGTAGTAGAAAAATTTTTGAGAACATAGATGTAGAAGAAAGTCCATCTCTAGTGGACTCAGAGATTCATTCGATAGTGGAGGAGGAGAGATCATTGTTCAAGAAGAAGAGGTCATTGAAGAAGAGGACATTGTTCGAGAAGACAAAGCAATACACGATGATCAGGAAGAAACCAGCATAGCAAGCGATTTAGAAGCCATCAATATAGAGATAGATATTCTCGGTGCATCGGATCTCCAAGAGGATGCTAGACTAGAGGACTTTTGAATAAAACACTTGTACGTACTAATTTTTGGTTTTTTTTTTGTTTATTCTCTATATTACTTTTACTATCGCATGCTAATTATTTGAGTTCTTTTATTACAGAGCACGATGGGAGACAGTCCTCCAGTCACTCCACATTCCATGATAGAGGAGCAGTTTTTGGAGTTCATCTCTTAAGTTCCTCCCGCGTATATGGCCGCTGCATCACAGTATCGGATCGCTCGTGGTAGCACTCATCCCAGCCTCACTCTTGGCGGCCTTACGCCTGCCGGCCTCACTCCTGCTGGCCTCACTCCCGTTGGTGTCACTCCTGGAGGTTTCACTCTTGCCGGTGTCACTCGTGCAGGTGGTGCTACTCCCGTAGGAGGTATGTCTCCTAGCTTTGTGACTCCACCATGAACATCTTTTCAGCCATCTCCTACTGGGTCTACTAGTAGACATGTGCGTTTGACACTCAGCGTGATACAGGTTCTGGCCTGTCTCGTAGATCGAGCTCACGCTCTAGAGAAGGAGGTTCTAGGAGTGGATCTACAGGTAGATCTAGAGGCGGAGGAGGTGGCTGTTGTGGAGGCAGTGCGATGGACATTGTGTCGCCCGCTTCTACTCCTAGGACGAGTATCTCAGATATAGGTATGCCATGCAATACACCACGTGGAACACCACGTACACCTTGGGGTGCTCATGACCATGATGACTCCAAGGGTGATGGATGCGGCTGGCAAAGCATTGTGTGCATGCATACGACAGCTTTGCGCCATCCAGTTTGGACACTCTATCATGCTGAAATGGAGTGAATAGGATAAAGATCGGAAGATTTATATCACACAGACGATTTATCAGGAGTTCTGACCAGCCGATTGAGAGTCTCTTGTCAGTTTAGAGTGGATTCTGCACAGCGCACATGAGGTTATGTCCCATCGACGATCCAAGGCTTGTGATGCTTTCAGAGCAGGCTTACCAAAGCCTGTATGGTTAGATGCTTAGGAGTGGGACGTGAGTCATGAAGAGCAGCAGCAGAATCCTGACCGATATCACCAGCAGCAAGATGCCACAACCCACGTTTAGATATGGTTGGACCGTCATATTTGCGCAGCGGCGGATATGACACGATGCATCATGAGTTTGTAAGTACCATTTCATTTATTGAATTTATTTGTGTTAAATTTCTCATGTATGTTCCTCTAATCTTTTGTATATTTGTTTCAAGAGTTGGCAATGGGTCATCCTCCAACACGACCCGAGGAGTCTTATGGATATCATCATAGGTTGATTGCACTGTTGGAGGACTTGGAGGGACGCAGTGCGGTCGTTTCATGAGAGCATTTGTGATGAGGTAACTAATTTATAAACTTGGTTTTTACTTGTTGTTTGTAATTTTCATGTGATTTTATCTCATTCCATTAATGTTCTTTGTTGCAGGACTGTTGATATGGAATGTTCTTTGCATGTGTATGGCAGTGGGAGACCAAAATTTTGTGTTTGATTTTCATATGGTAATGTATTGCTTTGCCACATTTTGTAAAAGCGTCATATATGATAGTGGTTTGCCATACTCTTGTACAAGCGTCATTATTGAAATATATAACTTCTTTTGTACATGGTTCATGGTTCATTCTGATTATCTCTTTTGTGTCCAATAATACTTTGTTTCATGAAATCATATTTCGGTTGACATTAGAGTACACATCACATGTACTCGGTTTTTTTGGGCAGAATGTATTGTCTTTTGTTAAGAAACATCATGGTAATGTTGATGTAGCAAAAGACAACACACTCTGCCCAAAAAACATTTTGCAGGTATGGTCGTCGGTATACGCGACGGTACTCCCATTACTGTCATCGCAATAAGCATCGCTACACCCAGCAGGCGACGGTGCATGCGACGGTATACCCAGCAAAGGCCTCGGTATGGGTGCCGGTATTACCGACGCTTATACCGACGCTTATACCGACGCATATACCAACGCATATACCGACGGTTATACCGACGCTTTGGTACCGAGGCGCATACTGACCTTTACACTGGCATCACGAAAAATAAAGCCGCGTTCATTTTCCTCGGTAAAAACCTCGGTATACCATCGATCTCTTGTAGTGTAAGTTTTTTGAGCTAGTCGACACGCGAACCTATCTGTTTTGTGTCGACTCATTCTCCTTGATGCTCCAAAGTACATAGTGTGTTTCTTTGCACTTATTGCATGCCTATAAGGTCTATTTGAGTCTCCATAAGCTCAAGGGCTGGTCTTGTGCCGGTTGGCTTGACCAAACTTTGTTGCTTCGAAATGCACTTTTCTACCTTCTACAAGATTCTCCAAGTTCTTTCCGTAGTATCAGAGCTAGATCAAGATGGGTGACGACTTTCCCTCAATGATCAAGAAGCTTGATCGACACAACTATGCGGCTTGGCAAATCAGAATGGAGGCCTATTTGCAAGGTAGAAATCTTTATGGAATTGTAGCAGGTGATGAAGCTATGCTTATTCCAAGATCCAAAGAAGGACCTACACAAGAGGAGACAGATAAGCTTTGGTGCACAAGGGATGCTCAAGCAAGGTCGTACATACTGAACTCTATCTCTGACTTTCTATTACCATATATTAGAGGATGCAAGACATCTCAAGAGACTTGGGATGCCCTCGAGACTTTCTTTTCTGCTAGTACCAAAGCAAGAAAGAATCATCTTTCGAACGATTTCAACCAAATGAAGAAGACACCTAAACAAACCATTATAGAGTTTGTTACCAAGGTCAAGGAGGTAGCGGATCAGTTAGCATCCATTGGAGAGCTGATTGAAGAAGAGGTCATCATGAGGCAAATTCTCAATGGCATTCGAAGTGATAAGCAACGGCAATCCTTCATGACGGCTTATGATCTCATCATGGATGTGCAAACTCCAGACTTCAACATCTTTCTTGGACAACTCTTCAATCAAGAAGCCAACAATAGCATAAAGGAAGGTAACTCTTATCATGGTAATTCAACTAGTGCTCTATAAACAGATGAGAAGGATAAGAACTAGAAAGGCAAGAAGAAGGAAGAAGATGAAGAATAGACTTCTCAAGCCAACTTTGCAAGCAAGAGCAAGTGGAAAGGGAAGAAGCAAGAAAAAACCAAAGGTCAGAATGTTCAACCTTGTGCCATATGCGATAAGACCAACCACACCGCTCAGAATTGCTGGTTCAATGGGAAGACGCAGAAAGGAAGTGGAAGAGGTGGATATGGTAGCAAAAGAGATAGAGGTGGACACAACTTCAACAATAACAATAGAAGCTATAATAAAAGGGACTACAACAATTATTCAGAAGATCAACCACATGAAGACTCATTGCTTCTTATGACTCTAAGCCACAAAGAAGGTAAAGAAGATGATCATTTGTTCTACATAGATTCAGGATGTTCGAATCATGTTGCAGGCAACATTGCTCTTCTATCTGATTAAAGTCCAAAGCATAGACATGAAGTGCAAACCAGGGATGACACAAAGCACAATTTGTCACCCAACATGGAGCTTTTGTGGAAGATCCATGTCAAGGCTTCAAAAAGATAGCCAGAGGTGAGAAGCATGGTAGGCTCTTTACTTTTGAAGTAGGAGAAACTAGGAACATAGCTCTATTCAACTTTGGGTCTCAAACCCTAAGTGAGCTTGAAGTGTGGCATAAGAGACTTGCTCATGTGAATGAAAGAACCTTGAAGGATATATGCAAGAATCAAAGTGTTCCAGGACTGCGGAACATATCAAAGCAACACATGATCAAGAGGTGTGATGCATGTCAGATTGGGAAGGCACAAAGACAACCATTCCACCACAAAGGCTACATCCACAACAACTTATTGGACTTAGTACATACACATGTATGGGGAGCAAGTCAAGAATCTTCATTGGCAGGATCAAGGTATTATGTCTCATTTATTGACGACCATAGTAGATGGACTATTCTATACTTTATCAAGAGTAAGAATGAAGTGCTTGATTGCTTCAAGAAGTATCTTGCACATGTGGAGAATCATACAAGTAGATCACTAAAGAAGCTCAGATATGATGGAGGGGGAGAATACTTCTCCAAAGATTTTGATGCGTTCTTGCAGGAAAAAGGTATCAAAAGGGAAGTGACTACTAGGTACTCTCCTCAACCAAATAGAATTGCAGAGAGGAGAAACAAGACATTGTTTGGATCAGCCCGAACAATGCTTGAAGAGAGGAAGTTACCACATTATCTATGGGTAGAAGCTATTTCAACTGTTGTGTACCTTGTCAATAGACTACCATCCAAATCACTTCAAGGTATGATTCCTTATGAAGCATGGCATGGAAGAAAACCTAGTCTTGGACATTGCAAGGTTTTTGGTTGATTAGCTTTTGTTCATGTACCATCACAAATAAGAGGTAAGCTAGATGAAAGGGCAACAAAGGCAGTTTTTATTGGGTATGATTCAACTTAGATGGGTTACATGTTCTTCAATCCTTCAACCAAGCAATTCACTACAAGTAGAGATGTTGTGTTTGAAGAACACAGTTCTTGGTATGATGAAGACAAACAAAAGGTAACACTACCATATGATCTTGATTCTGACTCTCATCAATTAGGAAGCAAGCATGATACACAGGTCTAGGATCCAAGAAGTGATACAGACGATGACCAAGATGAAAGGGAAAAGGATTACAAGCTATGGAAGTCAAGAGGCAAAGCAAAGATGCAAGAGGTTGGAGAATACTCCAAACAAGTACCTAGAAGATCAGCAAGAGAGAAGAAACAACTAGAAAGGTATGGATATGATTCCACATTTGTTACGAAGCATTCAATCTACTTGGCAAAAGACTCTATTTCAGAGGAACCCTCAACCTATGAAGAGGCAAAGGGAAACCCTAATTGGGAAAAGGCCATGGTAGAAGAGATAGATGCATTGAAGGAAATGGACACTTGGGATTTGGTTCCTATATCACTGAATGAAAAGGTAATTGGTTGTAGATGGGTATATAAAGTTAAAAGAAATTTAGATGGATGAGTTTGCAGGTACACGAAAGATTAGTTGCCAAAGGATGCTCACAAACTCATGGTATAGACTATGAGGAAACATTTTCACCAGTTGCAAAGATGACTACAATCAGGACATTGATAAGTGTAGCTACTGCAAGGAATTGGAGACTCCTCCAACTTGATGTGAAAAATGCATTCTTAAATGGTTGGATAAGTGAAGAGGTATACATGTCACAATCACCAAGTTTTGAAAACCCTAATTATCCATCTTATGTTTGCAGATTTAAGAAAGCATTGTATGGATTGAAAGAAGCTCCAAGAGCTCAAAATTACAGGTTGGTTACATATCTTCAAGATCAAGGGTTCAAAGCTAGCATCTCAGATCCTTCTCTATTCATCAAAAGGGATCACAATGAGGTTATCTATCTATGTGTATATGTAGATGATATTATTGTGAGATGTGATGATCTAAATGGCATTCAAAGGATCAAGAGACACATGCAAGAGGAGTTCAAAATCAGTGACCTAGGTGAGCTCACATATTTCCTAGGAATGCAGGTGATATACACAGATGAAGGAATGTATTCGACTCAAAGACGATACATTCATGATCTTCTTCTCAAGTTCAAAATGGAAAACACTAAGGCTACAGGTACACCTTTGGAGATGAACCATAAACTTAGTGTTTATGAAGGTGAGAAAATTGAAGACATAAAAAAGTATCAAAGCTTGGTAGGTAGCTTGATATATGCTACTAATACAAGGACAGACATCTCATATAGTGTGGGAGTGCTTAGTCAGTTCATGCACTCACCGAGAAGACCACACATGGATGCAGCTAAGAGAGTACTTAAGTATCTCAAAGGTACAATCAACAAAGGTATATTATATTCTTACTCTTCACCTTTGGATATCAGAATCTACTCAGATGCAGATTGGGTAGGAGCTAAGGATGATAGAAAAATTACATCTGGTTACTTAGCATTTGCAGGTTCAAAGCTAGTGTCAGGGAGTTCCAAGAAGAAACTAACAGTTTTTTTATCTTCAACTGAAGCAGAGCATAGAGGATTGACCATAGCAACTCAAGAGGCAATATGGTTAAAATCATTGTATACAGATTCGGGACTTGTGAGTTACAAACGTCACATATTTGGAGATAATGTAAGCTCCATGCATCTAGCAGCAATATCGTATTTTCCATGCGAGAACGAAGCACTTAGAAGTCCATTACCACTTCACCAGAGAGAAGCTCATGGCAAAGGAGATTGACATTTCTTTTGTTCCTACTGATGGAATAAAGCTTTGTAGATTCAAAGCTATGGCAGGTATTCAACCTATCAGAGAATGAAGACTCAAGCATACTCTAGCTTGAGGGGGAGTTGTTTGAACATCAAGCTTACACTATGCTTGAGGTGGATTTGGTCTACATCAAAGGCTATCACGTTGAAATAATATCTGTTGGAGAGTTGTTTTTCTTACGCTCATTTATTGTATTTTTTTGAGAGATTTTTGATGGTTCATTTACTTTTATAAAAGTCTTCAGCTTTATACATGTAAAGGTAGAAAGATAGAGCCCAAATCCTACGAGTTTCTGGTGGTTGAAGTTGCATTCAATCAAGCAATCAAATCACCTAAAAGTACATCAAACTAGATCTTCACTTTTCCTAGATTGTAGGAAAGTGAATTGATTCCCTCCAACAACCATTCCCACCTTCATTTGAATTCAAACTTCACTTGTAGAAGTTGTGCAACAATCCTCGAGTCTATATAAAGACTTGGAATCACTTGTAAAATACATGGAAGCAATATACATACACTTCTCTGCATCATCTTCTTCGCCAACAATAATATTGCAGCGGCTGGTGCTCTCTCTATAGGGCCCAAAAGTGAGTGCAAGATGGCTCATTGCAAAGGTATTAGTGTATAGTTTATGCCTATATATTTTCATAGCATTTGATTCAGTAGATTGAGAGAAATCTGAGTTTTTCTGTCTCGGGGTCAATCTCTGTGTATTCCTGAAAAATAGGAAGTACCACCGATGAATGTCGCATTCATTCCTATAGCATATTTTGCTTATTCCGTATACTTTTGAGCATTCCATACACTCAACCCTATGTGTATCACTCCCATAAAATGATTATTTCTAATTGTAATCACGCTGGTCGCTATGGGCATTTGAAGTTCATTGTCTCTTCCATAGTCGACCCACGAACCTATCTGTTGTGTATCGACTCATTCTCCTTGATGCTGCAAAGTACATAGTGTGTTTATTTGCACTTATTGCATGCCTATAAGGTCTATTTGAGTCTCCACAAGCTCAAGGGCTGGTCTTGTGCCAATTAGCTTGACCAAACTTCGTCGCTGCGAAACACACTTTTCTACCTTCTACAAGCTTCTACAAGTTTTTTCATTATGGAGGTGTAACACTTCAACACACGCATGGGACAACTCTTCATTCAAGAGGCCAAATGTATGAGGAATGGTGAGACATAAGATGGTTACAAATCCTATACCCTTTACAAAGATAAGGTAAACGTAAAGATGCAACAACAAAGTCCAAAATTTGGATGACAAAGGAAGTAGTTGTCAAGCTATGCAGGTAGAGGTAGAAGCTCAAAAGGAAGAGTAAAAGTCCATAGAAAAGAAAGGAAGAGATTTCAAAGCTCTTCACCTTTTTTCCTATGTGGATTTAACAACCACATAACACAGCGGTGTTTCAATAACCCAAAAAACTAGAGAGGAAGAGGTTATAACAACGTAGGATATGGAGCTGTTAGAGGAAGATGCAACAACAACTATCAAGGATGATATGAAGGAGGACTACACTACAACAAGATAGATGAATGCAAATGTGCAATTAGTAGTAACTTTGTATGAATGTGTAGGTAGATAGAATTTCAATGTTTCCATAAGAGGACGACTATCTTTTAGAGAAGCTATGAAGGATTATACCTGGATTATCTACATCTATTGATTTCTATAAGCACATTTCTACATTTCTTTGATAGCGATATGTTAAAGGAATAAAGTTTTTAGTTTTACCTTGAGTAATTGAAAATTGATGTTACTTCAAAATCTGTAATTACAAATAAAAGAGGTTCATGATGAATATGAAAAACATGTGGAAAGTATTTGAAAATGCTTCAAAAGATCTTAAATACTTCTCTCACTGAACATGCCGGTTGACCCATCGAGGATGACGTGCATGTTTAGTGGAGGGTAACCTGAAGAGGGTCTTATGCAAAGGTTAGGAATCGAATGTTTTTTTGCAAACCTATGGTGCTCTCTGATTTAGAGTCTTATCACATTTTTAATCTCCCTAACATCATTTGATGTGATTGAACCTTTTGTGCTTGCAACAGAAACTATAAAGGAAGGTGCTAGAAGATGACCTTAATTTGGCTATGAGATGTCTATATATATGTAGATATGTATGTTATTTGTGTGCATATGTATATGTATTTATGCTCAATTGGCATGCTTATGAGTCTTATCTCGATGTTTTCAGCATGTCTATGAGGGTATGTGTCTGTGTATGATATTTTGGTCCAATGAATGTTACTATGTCTATATCATTGCCTATGAGTCTAAGTGTGCCTACATGTAAATTTGTGTTTATGTTGTTATGAGAGTCAGTGTCTCGAAGTCTTTGCATATTTGTATAAATGTGAGTGTATGAATGTGTTATTCGTATGTGAGTCTATGTTGGTAGATGGTCTTTCTGTACGGATATTTATGTGGGTGTATTTAATTCTATATGTGTAAATGTATGTTTGGAGGTGTATTTATTTTTATGTCCTTGTGTAGAACTATTTTTATGTCTCACTAATTTGTGTAGAGAATAATTTCACACGGTCTATCTTAACTAGCATTGAGAGAGTCCTCAAAAGACTCTTATTTAATTGAGATTAATTTAGTTCTTTTTAGATGGTCACTTAGCAAATTCTAGTATCTGTCTCGATCAACAATTTTCTGAGATTTATCTCAAATTCTATAGGCCTATTAAATGTAACTTCTGTCGTCATATTTGTCTAAGTGAAATAAACTCATTGAGAAAAGTTTATCCCACATTGGGTTAGGTTAAGGAAATGATTGGAGATGTTTTCCATGTTTCTGAGACTACCATCAACGTGTTGAGTGACATACACTCATTTTGGTACCTAACCTATGTGTGTAAGGATCTAATGATGCTCATGCAGGCTTCGGCTTAAATGGGACACTTATAGATTTGAACATGATTGATATAATACGAGAGATTAGTAAGGCACGAGACTTACATATGGCTCTGGAAGAAAACATATGCATACAACGTTTCTTCTTTGGCTTCTTTGAATTCGGGACCTTGGAAAATCATTGTACTTGAGTGTCCACTATCCTAAAAATTAATTTTGAGCCCCTCTCAATTTAAAGCTTAGAAAGGGTTTATTGGGAGATATCCCTCATTGGATAATCATGAATTATTGCACGACAACGTACATCCTTTTATAAAAAGGTTTTAATTTTTATTCTTCCAGATATCACAAACTCATGTTTTGCGGTGCTCGAGATGAAAAAGAGAAAGAAGCAATGGGCTATGAATATTCAGAAAATCTCATAAACTCTCTGGGATATACAGTTATCAAAACATGCATCATGGAGATGTGATAATTCACATATTCTACAGGCACCAATAAAAGCACTTGAAAGTCAATGGTCATAACTCGCTTGCTAATAAAAGTTATAACTAACAATCTTTATTTTCTCATCTTAAACTAACATATTGGAAAACTCACAAACTTAAGGAAACTACTTTGAAAAGCGTGCATCACATTCTTGTTTTCCCAATGTGTATGTGTGTTGCTTGATAACCTAGCACTCATCTTTACGCTCTTTTTTATAACGATCATTTCACAAATTTATAGTTGGACACGCACTCAAAGAAGCCAAATAATAATAGCTATTTTTAGAGGTTGACAAGGAACTTTGATTTTCAAAGATGAGTTCCTTTAGTTATAAATTGGGGGAATGATAGGATGGAAAAAGTATATGAGAAATTATCAATTCAAAATGCTAGTTCATCTGTTGTTAAGCTAGAGCGATTGAAGCCAAATGAGAAAGAACATCAGAATTGAGAGAATCATTGAAACTATTGAATTCAAAAGTAATGAATGTGTTGTAGAGTGGTTTACACCTCTCTACAAGAGAGAGAGAGGGGGGAGAGGCACATAGAGAGAGAGAGGGTTGTATCACCATATCTGCAACAAGAACAAGCATGCACGATTACAAAGAAAGGAACAAAAGCTAACTTATCAAGAAAGTAAACAAAAATCTGTGTGAATCCATTGTTGGTGATGCATGTGAAGAACATTTTTTCATTACAAACAAGCCATATTGATAAAAATAAGGGGCCATAGAGGCTCTTCCTACTCACCTTGTTAAATCACCCTCCAGTTCAACCGTACAATAGCATTATACATCAAATATATTCTTAGAGCTAGAATAGCCCTAAGGGTAGCAAGATCTCCATGTGCTCCCAATCTTGGCATGCACAATGGAACATGAACTACCACTATCCCTCAATAAGTACTACCCCTCTTCAAAATAAAAAGTAAATATAAACCATTTATAGAGTAGGAACCTTTATACAACATCTCATATAAGAAAGAAAGGCTGAGGAACATCACAACTCTGAGCCTTCTAACAAGGGTGCTTCAATCCGCGAGCCCCCACATCTCTTGTGCTTGAGGATGTCGGTTCCATTGCACTCACTAAAAAAAAAGTTTCCAAAAGTAAGAACTCAATCCATAGACAATCTCTATATAGATCTCCATAGTGCTAAAATGGTAGCATGTCCCTTGGGATAGAGTGGTACAACTCCACGAGCATAGCCAATGCTAGTAGCAACTTGTCAAGCAAGACATATATGTGCACACATTATCATGCTCTACCATTATGAACACTAGATGCAAACCAAAGTGCATGGTTGGACCATGGCATAGTGTGCAAATAAGGCTCATAACATTTCTAGAACTATAAGCAATGGGTAGTGCAAAGGAAAGTGCTTGGAACCGAATCCTAGACATGCAAGTACACTACATAGGACTCATAGTCTGCCCTCTTATTTCCATACATTGTCAAAGGGATTACATCATTTCATCAAGCAATGGGTATACAATATCGACGCATATACAAAATGAAAGCTAAATGTGTAAGGATCAAGGTCTCCCATTTATACTAAGCTATCTCACGACATAGAAGGAAGTAGATCAGAAAACATGAAATTTAGAAGTGAAGCAAAGAGAAAAGTGAAGGAAGGTTCTTTTGAGCCCTCTAGCTGAGAAGATTGAGCATTGTTGTTCTTATCCGCACTATAGAGGAATTGATCTTAATATTGATCCATAATGTAGTGAAGTTTTTTACGATCCCTACCTCTTTTAAAGATCTTTTACTTTTCATTTATCTTATATTAGGTTGTATACCCTTACATTGTATATGCCCATCGATGGCAACACAATTCATGAGTACATGATTGTTGAGGTTTTGAGTTTATCTTTGATATTGAGTATGACATTTAGTAGCACCTCCTCTTTCAATTTTTAATTCCTCTTGCTCAGACCTAGTTCATCCCTACCTTGCCCATTGATTCTATCCCCAAGATTGTGCTCCCTCTTCCTCATGCTTCTCTCTTACCCCTACAGTGCAAGTGGGGCTCGCCCGACTACCCCAAGGAAAGGTGCTTAGAGTGCAAGTGCCACTCGTTGGATGGGGACAACACAACCTGAAATCGTAATCAAACCTTATGCCCCTTCTTGTATCACGTTTCCCTTCCCTCCGACATCGCATACCTCATATTTTGGAACACAAATAGTTGGAAGTGATCCACCCACCTGAGCCCCTTTGTGAAATGAGAACCGTTTCACAACATGTGAACCTAATGTGAGTCGTTCCTTGGAAATTCCATCAACCTTGGATGATACGTGTTTGAATTAATTTTGTTTTTATGTATAAACATGTCATGTGTTTTGTGCATATGAGCTCGTAGCTTCTCTTCCACCAACATAGCTGCGTGAATGAGATATTCTAAGTATTTTTTGGTGTCATTGAAAGAGCTTGGAGAAGCTTCTAGGAGGTACAAAACTGAGTTTCAAAGCGCGAAAGTTTCGTCCAGCCAAGCGGCACAAGACCAGCCCTTGAGCTTATGGATACTCAAATAGAACTTATAGGCATGTGATAAGTGCAATAAAATGAACTATGTACTTTGGCACATCAATGAGAAAGAGTCGATACAAAACAAATATGTCTACACATCGACTAGCTCAAAACACTTACTATCTTTGGAAGAGACAATGAACTTGAAACGCTTATAGCGACCAACGTGATTACAATTAGAGAAAGTCCTTTTATGGGAGTTAGACACATAGGGATGCATGTATATAATGCACAAGAGTATAAGGAGTAAGCAAAATATGCTATAGGAATAAATCACGCACTCAATGGTGGAAGCTCCTATTTTTGAGGAATACATCGAGATTGACACCACGATAGAAAAACTTAGATTTATCCCAATCTACAAGATCAAATGCTATGAAAATTTACATGCATAAACTAGAAACTAATACCTTTCCAATATGACATGTCTCATCCAATTCGGAACTTTGTAGAGAGAAGAGCAGCCTCTACAAGCTTACTATTGGCGAAGAGGATGATGCAGAGAAATGAACGAGCAAGATAATGATGGTCACAAGTGTATGTATATTGCTTCCATGTATTGTAAAATTGTTTCAAAGTCTTTATATAGACTCTAGAGGTGATCTAGGACTTATATAGGTGGATTTTGAATTCAAAGGAAGGTGGGAATGGTTCTTGGAGAGAATCAATTCACTTTCCTACAATCTAGAAAAAGTTAAGATTTAGTTTGATCTACTTTTTTAGGTGATTGATTGATTGAATGCAAATCAAAAACCACAAATTCGTGGAGCTTGTGCTGTGTCTTTCTACTTTTACATGTGTAAAGCTTAAGGATTTTACAGTGGTGAAAGATCCATGAAAAAGCTTTTAAAAAAATACAATAAGTGAGCATAAGTAAAAGACTCTCCAATAGATAATCCTTTGACATAATCCAAGCGATAGTTTTTGATGTAGATCAAATCCTACTCAAGCATAGTGTAAGCATCTTGTTCCAATAGCTCCCCCTCATACAAAAGTATGCCCGAGTCTTCATTATTTAATAGCTTGAATACCTGCCATAACTTTGAATCTACAAACCTTAGTCCATCAAGTGCCTTCATCATCATATCTGTTACTTGTTTTTCAGTAAGAACAAAAGAAATGTCGATTCCTTTTGCCATGAGCTTCTCCTTGATGAAATGGTAATGCACCTCTATTTGTTTGGTTATTCCATGGAAAATAGCGTTTTCTACTAGATGCATGGAACTTACATTATCTCCAAATATGTGAGGTTTGGAACTCACAAGTCCCAAATCTATATACAATGTTTTTAACCATATTGCCTCTTGAGTTGCTCTGGTCAATCCTCTGTACTCTGCTTCAGTTGAGGATAACGCAACTATTCGTTGCTTCTTGGAACTCCATGAGACTAGCTCTGAACTCACAATTGCTAAGTTACTAGAAGCACTTCTTTTGTCATCATTAGATCCCGCCCAATCTGCATCTGAATAGATTTTGATATCCAAATCTAAAGAGTAAGGATATAATATACCTTCATTAATTATGTCTTTGAGATACTTAAGTACTCTCTTAGCTGCATCCATGTGTGGTCTTCTTGGTGAGTGCATGAGTTGACTAAGCAGTCCGGCTCTATATGAGATGAATCCCTTGTATTAGTAGAATATATCAAGCTACCTACCAAGCTTTGATATTCTTTCATGTCTTCATTTTTCTCACCTTCATAAACACTAAGTTTATAATTCATCTCGAGAGGTGTAGTAGTAGGTTTTGTGTTCTCAATTATGACCTTGATAAGAAGATCCTGAATGTATCTTATCTGAGTCAAATACATTCCTTCATCTGTGTCTATCACCTGCATACCTAGGAAATATGTGAGCTCACCTAAGTCAATGATTTTAAACTCCTCTTGCATGTGTCTTTTGATCCATTGAATGCCATTCAAACCATCACTTGTCACAATAATATCATCCACATATGCATAGAGACAGATAACCTCATTTTGATCCCTTTTGATGAATGGAGAAGGATTTGAGTTGCTAGCTCTGAACTGTTGATCTTGAAGATATGTAACAAACATGTAACTCCAAGATCTAGGAGCTTGTTTCAATCCATGCAATACTTTCTTAATTCTGGAAACATAAGATGGATGATTAGGGTTTTCAAAACCTGGTGGATGTGACATGTATGCCTCTTCACTTATCCAACCATTTAAAAAAGCATTTTTCACATCAAGTTGGAGGAGTCTCCAATTCCTTGTAGCACCTACAGATATGAATGTCCTAAATGTAGTCATCTTTGCAACTAGTGAGAATGTTTCCTCATAGTTTATACCATGAGTTTGAGAGCATCCTTTGGAAACTAATCTTGCCTTATACCTGCAAACTGATCGATCTAAGTTTCTTTTAACTTTATATACCCATCTACAACCAATGACATTGGAACTAAATCCCAAGTGTCCATCTCCTTCAATGCACCTATTTCTTCTTTCATGGCCTTTTCCCAATTAGGGTTTCCCTTTGTCTCTGTGTAGGTTGATGGTTCTTTTGAAATTGGATCTTTTGCCAAGTAGATTGAATGCTTCGTAAACAAATGTGGAATCATATCCACACCTTTCTCCCTGTTTCTTCTCCCTTGCTAATCTTCTAGGTGCTTGTTTGGAGAATTCTCAAACCTCTTGCATCTTTGCTTTGCCTCTTGAATTCCATAGTTTGTAATCCTTTTCTTTTTCATCTTGGTCATCGTATGTATCACCTATTGGATCCTGGACCTGCGTATAGTGACAGATTCCTAATTGATAAGAACTAGAATCAAAATCATATGGCAGATTTACCTTTTGTTTGTCTTCATCATACAAAGACCTGTGTTCTTCAAACACACCATCTCTACTTGTAGTGAATTGCTTGATTGAAAGATTATAGAATGAGTAACCCATATGAGTTGAATTATATCTACTAAAGACTACCTTTTTTACCCTTTCATCCAACTTACCTCTTATTTGTGATGGTACATGCAATGTCCAAACACCTTGCAATGTCCAAGACTAGGTTTTGTTCCATGACATGCTTCATAAGGAGTCATACCTTGAAGTGATGGTAGTCTACTAACAAGGTACACAACAATTGAAATAGCTTTTGCCCATAGATAATGTTGCAACTTCTTCTCTTCAAGCATTTTTCGGGCTGATTGAACTAATGTCTTGTTTCTCCTCTTTGAAGTTCCATTTCGTTGAGTAGAGAACCTAGAAGTCACTTGTCTTTTGATACCTTTTTCCTACAAGAACTCATCAAACTCTTTGGAGAAGTATTCTCCCCCTCCATCATATGTGAGCTTCTTGAGTGATCTACCTACATGATTCTCCACATGTGCTAGATACTTTCTGAAGCAATCAAACACTTCATTCTTACTTTTGAAAGTATAGAATAATCCATCTACTATGGTCATCAATAAATGAGACACAATACCTTGATCCTACCAATGAAGGTTCTTGACTTGGTCCCCATACATCTATATGTACTAAGTCCAATAAGTTGTTGTGGATGTAGTCATTTGTGGTTGAACGGTTATCTTTGTGCCTTCCCAATCTGACATGCATCACACCTATTCATCATGTGTTGCTTTGATATGTTCGGCAGTCCTAGAACACTTTTTTCCCTGCATATATCATTCAAGGTTCTTTCATTCACATGAGCAAGTATCTTATGCCACACTTCCAGCTCACTTAGGGTTTGAGACCCAAATGTTAATAGAGCTATGTTCTTAGTTTCTCCTACTTCAAAAGTAAAGAGCCTACCATGCTTCTCACCTCTGGCTATCTTCTTGAAGCCTTGACATGGATCTTCCGCAAAAGCTCCATGTTGGGTGAACCTAACTTGCAAGACTTTTTCCACTATTTGGCCTATACTTATAAGGTTTTAAGTGATAGTGGCTACATAGAAAACCTTACTTAGAATTTTTTTCCTACCATTGGAAGCTTTGACATTACTAATCTTCTCCACATTGTGCTTTGTGCAATCCCCTATTTGCACTTCATGTCTATGCTTTGGACTTTCCAAGTCAGATAGAAGAGCAAGGTTGCCTGCAACATGATTTGAACATGTAGAATCTATGTAGAACAAATGATCATCTTCTTTACCTTCTTTGTGGCTTAGGTCCATAAGAAGCAATGAGTTTTCATGTGGTTGATCTTCTGAATAATTGTTGAAGTCCCTTCTATTATAGTCTCTATTGTTATTGTTGTAGTTGTCTCCACCTCTTCCTCTATTGCAGCCATATCCACCTCTTCCAATTGCTTTCTAGGTCTTTCCATTGAACCAACAATTTTGAGTGGTGTGGTTGGTCTTATTGCAGATGGCATAAGTTTGAACATTCTGACCTTTGTCTTTGTCATGCTTTGGTTGATCCTTTCTTCGTTGCTTTCCACTTGTTCTTGCTTGTAAAGTTGGCTTGGGAAGTCTCCTCTTCATCTTCTTTCTTCTTCTTGCCTTTAAGCTTCTTATCCTTATTATCTGAATAGAGAACTAGTTGAATTATCATGATAGGAGTTACCTTCCTTTATGCTATTGTTGGCCTCTTGATTGAAGAGTTGTCCAAAAAAGATGTTGAAGTCTAGAGTTGCACATCCATGATGACATCGTAAGCCATTGTGAAGGATTGCCATTGCTTATCACTTCTAATGCCATTGAGAAATTGTCTCATGATGACCTCTTCTTGAATTAGCTCTCAAATGGATGCTAGTTGATCTGCAACATCCTTGACCTTGGTAAGAAACTTTGTGATGGTTTTTTTTCTTGCTTTGGAATTAGCAGAAAAGAAAGTCTCAAGGGCATCCCAAGTCTCTTGAGATGTCTTGGATCCTCTATATGTGGTAATAGAAAGTAAGAGCTATAGTTTAGTATGTACGACCTTGAGCATCCCTTGCACAACAAAGTTTGCGCTTATCTATGTCCTCTTGTCCCTCCTTTGGATCTTGGAATACGCATAGCTTCATCACTTGCTACAATTCCATAAAGATTTATGCCTTGGAAATAGGCCTCTATTCTGATTTTCCAAGCCACATAGTTGTGCCAATCAAGCTTCTCAATGACTGAGGGAAAGCCCCCCTCATCTTGATCTATCTCTGGTACCACTCAAAGAACTTGGAAAAGCTTATAGGAGGTAGAAAAGTGAGTTTTGAAGCGAAGAAGTTTGGTCTAGCCAACCGGCACAAGACCAGCCCTTGAGATTATGGAGACTCAAATAGACCTTATAGGAATGGGATAAGTGCAATAAAATGCACTATGTACTTTGGAGCATTAAGGAGAAAGATTTGATACAAAATAGATAGGTTTGCACATCGACTAGCTCAAAAAAATGACTATCTTTGGAAGAGACAATGAACTCTAAATGCTCATAGCCACCAACGTGATTACAATAAGGAAAAATCATTTTATGGTAGTGACACACATAGGGTTGCTTGTATATAATGCACAAGTGTTTAAGGAATAAGCAAAATATGCTATAGAAATGAAACACACACTCAACACTGGTAGCTCCTATTTTTCAGGAATATGTAGAGATTGATCTCGAGATTGATCCCAATGTATAGAAATTCCAATGAACCATCTACCATACAATTTGGAGTAGCCTCTCCAAGCTTACTATTGTCAAAGAAGATGATGCAGAGAAATGAAGGAACAAGACAATGATGGTCCCATGTGTATGTATATTGCTTCCATGTATTGTATAAGTGTTTTGAAATCTTTATATAGACTCTAGAATTGATCCATGACTTCTACAAGTGGATTTTGAAATCAAATGAAGGTGGGAATGGTTATTGGAGGGAATCAATTCACAATCCTACAATCTAGGAAAAGTGAAGATCTAGTTTGATCTACTTTTAGGTGATTGATTGATTGATTGAATGCAACTTAGCCACCACAAATTCTTGGAATTAGGGCTGTATCTTTCTACTTTTACATGTATAAAGCTCAAGGATTTTACAATGGTAAAGCTCCAATGGATATTCCTTCGATGTAATCCAAGGGATAGTTTTTGATGTTGATCAAATCCTCCTCAACTATAGTGTAAGCTTGATGTTCCAACAGTCATGGGCTTGCCTTTATGATTTGAGTGCCTCCACGAAAGCTTGTAGATATCTTTTCCTCTTTCGTTCACTATTTCTTTCAAGCAAAGTCACTTTTTAGCCTCTTCTTTGAGTCAAGTTGTGGTAATTTATATTTAAGGTTCTTGAGCTTCAATAAGAAATCCTTTGTAATTAATTTGAAAATGTGATAATATATATCAAAATGATCAAAGATGTCCCCTCACTTTTAAATATGGTATATTCTATTCATGTTTAGGATAACATTAACATTATAAGGCAGATTTGTGCATGAGCAGGACTAGAAGAATGTTTTGGATCGTGTGTATGTGGATTTCATGCAAATATTTATATGAAATGATGATTAAATTTGAGAGAGCATACGAGCATGATTGTTACTTGAAAATGTACCCAAGTTTATAAATGTATTTGGAACTTAGTTTCAAGTATTTGTTGCATAAAAACGTTACCAAATTACTTTTGATTTGAAGTTATCATATACAAAGGCAAAACAAAGGTCGTCTGCATTCAATTAGCATGATATGGATAAATATTTGCATTCAATTTTATTATCATGAAGAAGTTTGAGTATTGCTAATGTTCTCATGGTTTCAAAATTGGCACATTGAAGATGATATGCAGGTTTAGTGGAAATGAATTTCAGAGAGTTACTTTCTTCCTTACCTTATCAGGGATTGCAAGTGTGCTTTGTTGAAGAGTTTTCAACTCCATGTTTGTTGTTCTTTAAAGTGATCGATTTGAAAACCTTTACCTGTAAACTTTCCAAGAAAAAATTAATTGAGATATGTTACTGAAATTGAGAAGGTATTTGCATACAAAAGTGTGTAAGATTGGCAACCTATTTCCATGTGTAAGAGAATTGAGCCATGTTTGTATGTCCACCATGTCAGTGGACTTATATGGAGAGTCTGCATTGATAACAATGTATGTGTACCTTTATGAGTGAGGAGTGCATGTCACCCTAAGCATGTGTAAAATAAAACCGTATCTCAAAAGAATAAAATAAATATACTATTAATATAATAAAAGAAGTGTCAAACTAAATAGTTTAAATAAAACAAATCAGTAAAAGAAAAAAATAAAAATAAAAAAGTTAAATTAGAGTTAAAGGAATAAGAAATGTATATGTGAGTTAGATTCCGTACGCGTTTTTTTTAGTGGTGATTCATTCTGTTTTGAGAATGACAGGCATAGAGATGTGGAGCTCTCTTTTCGAAGTGCTTCTCTTTCTTTTCTGACTTTTTGCTATACGATTTTCATTGTGTATGCAACCATGAAAGACTATATGACTGTTTACAAACAAAAGGAAAATGTAAATGAGCACTGATGCATGATTAGCCTCCATCGTTTTCTGATATCTAATGTTCTTGATGCAATTCGTTCGATCATCTTTTCATGCTCTACCGCACAACATTTACTTCGAACGTATGATTTGAAAACAAAACAAAGCAACTATTTGACTTGCTTTCACTCATGCGCTAACGATGAAGGATGCATTCCATTTTGACAACGTTTAAAACCAGTGCGCACTTCGATGGTCAATTAGTGTGTATTGGAAAACTGTTATTGAAATGGTAGCTGTTCGCTAGAATTTCTTCGACGCATTTGTATGAGGCAATGAAACTATAGTCGGAAACTTTTGAGTGATTGGACTATACACATACAATGTTATATTGACTTTTGTTGTACTACACATACAATGTGCCGTCGCAGTCACACAGCTAACGGTGCTGACGATTTCTAAATCTAAGAAAGATGCTTCCTCGTAGGACATAACATTCATGAAGTACTCTTTTTTTATTCAATTGTTTCAAGCATCAACTCTCAAGTACATAGGTACTTTCTTGGTTTCATTTGCAAGCTAAAAGGGCATTTTATCAAACTCTAAAGTGTAAAAGGGCAGGTACAAAGCACGTTTTAGTAGTACAACCTCACTTCCTTGAGGTATCCATCCATGTCTTCCAACAGTGGTGTGAGAGCAAGTTGAGGTAAAATGGGAGATGATTTCCCTTCTTTGCATGGGGGTCAATCTTTTGATGACAAAAGCATTGATTTAGGAGGCAAGAATACTCAATCCTTTGATTCAACTAGTACCTAGATAAGAAAGGTAGCTCAATCTCAAATGGAAACTCTGCTAGATCAACAATGAGGATTTGGACATGGTAGTGGCCCTCTACCATAGCCACTACAGAGATATCCATCTCCAAAAGTTCTAGAAAGTTATGTATGGTGCCACCAGTTTGAGGCAAAATTGGCATGTACTCCCATTATAAGCCTAGACAATAAGCCTTCATAGGAAAGATAGGTGCTTCCGTAGGAATGAAAGCTAGAGAAGTCTCTACCAAGAGATCAAAGGAATGGACCCTTGACCATGCGTAAGCTTAGGCAACCCGCACTACAATCAATGAGAGCTTGATCATGTATGATGCTACATTAGAAGTCTCAAGCCTCATCTAGTAAAAACTTTCATGTAGGATTTGGATATGGAACAACCTGTCGACCTCTCCAAGTAAGCTAGATTTTAGAGATTCTTTGATTTTTCATAACTCGGATGAAAACTGATGATCTTACAAATAATACATAATTCTTGTTGGTTCTTGGCCATTGAAACGAAATTTAGTCTATCCTCATCAATAAGGGATATTTGAATGGGTGACGGAGTAGTTATAGGCATGGGGGCTTTGGAAAATTGCATTTGAGGGGCAACAGCTTTTTCCATTTATGTCTTCCATGAACAAGGACAAGGTGTGGAAGCGAAGGGGGGGGCGGGGGGGGGGGGGGGGGGGGGGGGGGGGATGAGTTTTCTTTCATGCACCTACATCTGCACCATCAAATGTAGGGGGAGCAAGAGACGAAAGAGGGGGGGGGGGGAGGAGAAGAGGGGCAGGGTTGGAGGAGAGGTGAAAGGAAAGAATATTGTGGGGATTGGTAGGGGTAGGCATGAGAAGAAGGAGGGGAGGACAAGGAATGGCAAGGGAGGGAGCAAAGGAGAAAGAAGCTGGCGATAGAGGCACTACAACAGATCGATGGTATACCGAGGTTTTTATCGAGGAAAATGAACGTGGCTTTATTTGCCGCGACGCCGGTGTAAAGGTCGGTCTCCGCGTCTATACCAAAGAGTCGGTATAGGTGTCGGTCTAGATGTCGGTAAAAGCGTCGGTATATGCGTCATTATATGCATCGGTACATGCACCGTTATAAACGTCGGTATATGCGTCGGTAATTAGTTTCTGCTACATAGCCTCCTGAGTGTACCGACGGTTATTTCGATGACACTACTGGGAGTACCGTCGCTTATACCGGCGACCATACCTGCAAAATGTTTTTTGGGCAGAATGTTTTTTCTTTTGCTACAGCAACATTACCATGATGTTGCTGAACAAAAGACAATACACTCTGCCCAAAAAAAACCAAGTACATGTGATGTGTACTCTAATGACAACCGAAATATGATTTCATGAAATAGAGTATTATTGTACACAAAAGAGATCGATAATCAGAATAAACAATGAACCATGTACAAAAGAAGTTATATATTTCAATAATGAAGCATGTACAAGAGTGTGGCAAACCACTGTCATATATGACGCTTTTACAAAATGTGGCAAAACAATGTATTGCCATATGGAAATCAAATACAAAATATTGGTCTTCCACTGCCATACACATGCAAAGAACGTTCCATATCAACAGTCCTGCAACAAAGAACAATAATGGAATGAGATAAATTCACATGAAAATTACAAACAAGTAAAAACCAAGTTTATAAATTAATTACCTCATCGCAAACACTCCCATGAAACTACTGCACCGCATCCCTCCAAGTCCTGCAATAGTGCAGTCAACCCATGACTATATCCATAAGACTCCTCCGATCGTGTTGGAGGACGACCCATTGCCAGCTCCTGAAACAAATATAAAAAGATTAGAGAATTATATATGAGAAATTTAACACAAATAAATTCTATAAATGAAATGGTACTTACAAACTCATGACGCATCGTGTCATATCCGCCGCTACCCAAATGTGACGGTCCAATTGTGTCTAGACCTGTGGCTGCGGCATTTCGCTGCTAGCGATATCGATCAGGAGTCTGTTGCTGCTCATCACGAATCATGTCCCATTCCTCAGCATCTAACCACACAGGCTTTGGTAAGCCTTCTCTGAATGCATCACGAGCCTCGGATCGTCGATGCGACATGACCTCACGTGCGGTATGCAGAATCCACTGTGAACTAACAATCGACTGCTCATCGGCTGGTCAGAACTCCTGGTAAATCGTCTGTGTGATAGAATTCTTCTGATCTTTATCCTGTTCACTCCATTTCCGCATGATGGAGTGTGCAAACTGGATGGAGCAAAGCTGTCGTATGCGTGCACGCATTGCTTTGCCAGCCGCATCCATCATCGGAGCTCTATCTCAGATACTATACACCTTGGAGTCATCATGGTCATGAGCACCCCAAGGTGTACGTGGTGTACTGCGTGGTGTTCTGCGTGGTGTACTGCGTGGCGTACCTACATCTGAGGTACTTGTCCTAGGAGTAGAAGCGGGCGACACAACGTCCGTCGCACTGCCTCCACAACAACCGCCTTCTCCGCCTCCTCCGCCTCCAGACTTAAATCTGAAATACTAAACACTAAAACCCTAATCTTAAATATGTAGCCCTAAAATATGTATATTTCTGTATACATGTGTATATACATGTATATATGTATTACATGTGCATGTGTATGTGTGCATATATCTTATGTAAGTGTTATAAACCTAAAACCCTAATCTTAAAGATTTAAATCTAAAATATGTATATTTTGGTATGCATGTGTATCTACATGTATGCATGTATTATATGTATATGTGTGTTTGTGTATATATGTAATCTACGTATTAAAATCCTAAAACCCTAATAAGAAAGAGTTAGACTTAAATCTCAAATACTAAACCCTAAAACCCTAATCTTAAATATATAGACCTAAAATATGTATATTTCTGTATACATGTGTATATACATGTATATATGTAACATGTGCATGTGTATGTGTGCATATATCTTATGTAGGTGTTATAACCCTAAAACCCTAATCTTAAAGATTTAAATCTAAAATATGTATATTTTTGTATGCATGTGTATCTACATGTATGTATGTATTATATATATATGTGTGCTTGTGTATATATGTTATCTACGTATTTATTTATATATTCAGATTTTTTTTCCTTACGTAATCCTATTTTTATATATTTAATTCTATATATTTAATTATATATATTTAATTAAATTATTTAAAACACTAGTTCTTTTTATATTTATGTATGTATATAATTATCTTATTTTATATATATATTTATTTATATATTCAGATTTTTTTCCTTACGTAATCCTATTTTTATATATTTAATTATAAATATTTAATTAAATTATTTAAAACACTAGTTCTTTTTATATTTATGTATGTATATAATTATCTTATTTTATATATATATTTATTTATATATTCAGATTTTTTTTCTTACGTAATCCTATTTTTATATATTTAATTTTAATTATATATATTTAATTAAAACCCTAATCTTAAAATTCTAGATATGAAATACTAAACCCTAAAACCCTAATCTTAAATATGAGACTGAAAATATGTATATTTCTGTATACATGTGTATATACATGTATATATGTATTACATGTGCATGTGTATGTGTGCATATATCTTATGTAGGTGTTATAAACCTAAAACCCTAATCTTAAATATATGTGTGTTTGTGTATTTATGTAATCTACGTATTAAAATCCTAAAACCTAATAAGAAAGAGTTAAGACTTAAATCTGAAATACTAAACCCTAAAACCCTAATCTTAAATATGTAGACCTAAAATATGTATATTTTTGTATACATGTGTATATACATATATATATGTATTACATGTGCATGTGTATGTGTGCAAATATCTTATGTAGGTGTTATAACCCTAAAACCCTAATCTTAAAGATTTAAATCTGAAATATGTATATTTCTGTATGCATGTGTATCTACATGTATGTATGTATTATATGTATATGTGTGCTTGTGTATATATGTTATCTACGTATTAAAATCCTAAAACCCTAATCAGAAAGACTTAGACTTAAATCTGAAATACTAAACCCTAAAACCCTAATCTTAAATATCTAGACCTAAAATATGTATATTTCTGTATACATGTGTATATACATGTATATATGTATTACATGTGTATGTGTATGTGTGCATATATGTTATTTAGGTGTTATAACCCTAAAACCCTAATCTTAAAGATTTAAATCTAAAATATGTATATTTTTGTATGCATGTGTGTCTACATGTATGTATGTATTATATGTATATGTGTGTTTGTGTATATATGTTATCTATGTATTAAAATCCTAAAACCCTAATCAGAAAGACTTAGACTTAAATCTGAAATACTAAACCCTAAAACCCTAATCTTAAATATCTAGACCTAAAATATGTATATTTCTGTATACATGTGTATATACATGTATATATGTATTATATGTGTATGTGTATTTGGGCATATATGCTATGTAGGTGTTATAACCCTAAAACCCTAATCTTAAAGATTTAAATCCAAAATATGTATATTTTTGTATGCATGTGTATCTACATGTATGTATGTATTATATGTATATGTGTGTTTGTGTATATATGTTATCTACGTATTAAAATCCTAAAACCCTAATCAAAAAGACTTAGACTTAAATCTGAAATACTAAACCCTAAAACCTTAATCTTAAATATCTAGACCTAAAACCCTAAAACCCTAATCTTAAATATTTAACCCTAAATCCCTAATCCTATTTAAAACCCTAAAACTCTAATCTTAAATATTTAACCCTAAAACCCTAATCCTATTTTTATATATTTGATGTAAAACAAAAACTTCAAACTAAAAATAGGATTATATGTGTGTATGTATGCATGTGTGTATATATGTGTGTGTATGTATGCATGTGTACATGTGTGTGTGTATGTATACATGTGTATACATGTGTGTGTATGTGTATGTGTGTGTATGTAGGCATGCATGTGTGTGCATGTGTGTGTACGTGTGTGTATGTATGCATGCATGTATGTGTATGTGTGTGTATGTGTATGCATGTGTATACATGTGTGTGTATGTATACATGCATGTGTGTATATGTGTGTATGTGTGCATGTGTGTATATATGTGTGTATGCATGCATGCCGGTATATGTGTGTGTATGTATGCATGCATATGTGTATATGTGTGTATATATGCATGTGTGTATGTATGTGTGTGTATATGTGTGTGTGTGTGTGTATGTGTATGTATGCATATGTGTATGTATGTGTGTGTATGTATGTGTGTATGCATGTGTGTGTATGTATGCATGTGTGTAAATTTATGTGTGTGTGTATGCATGCATATGTGTATATGTGTGTGTGTATGTAAGCATGCATGTGTGTATAGGTGTGTGTATGTAAGCATGCATGTGTGTATAGGTGTGTGTATGTAAGCATGCATGTGTGTACATGTATGTGTGTATGTATGCATGTGTAAATTAATGTGTATCTTCCTTTCTCTTCTCTCTCTCTTTCTCTCTCTCTCTCTCTCTCCCTCTCTCTCTCTCTCTCCTTCTCTGTCTATCAATAGCGAATAAAAGAATCACTTACAAGTATATCTCTTTTTGAATCGTTGTCGTCAAAGCGTAATATAGGTCTTCTCTCGTCCAATTCCAAACAATCAACGCCAACGAACTTCTGCAAAATCAACGAAAAGAGAAATTAGAAACCCTAAAGCATAGAGAAACACAAATGCTAACAACATGTGCAGCACTTACCAATATGTGAGAGCTAAGCCGAGAGAGAGTGTGTGTGTAGAGAGAGAGATCTGTGTGTGTGTGTGTGTGTGCACAAGACAAAGCAGGTTCGCGTGCACAAGTTCGATAGTAGACCAACAGAACTCAAACACACGCAGAAATGTGAAGTTTTGCTCTCAGGTTCGCGGTATGTTTGAAAATTCACCACCGGTATAGGCGTCGGTATGGACGTCGGTATACGCGTCGGTAGTTGCCAGTAATTTACCGACACTTATACCGATGCTCATACCGACACATATACCGACGCTTATACCGGCGGCTGCGGGCCACACCGACAATCCGTTTAAAACGATCATACTGACGGTCACTTGACTGTCGGTATCTCTTAGTGAGATTTTTCGAGGTTTATACCGACGCCGACTATGACCGTCGGTATATGCAGCGTCGGTATGGCCCTCATATGTTGTAGTGAGGAAGAAGTCAAAGGGGAGCATTGGATGAAGGGGAAAGGGCTAGGAAAAGGGAGGCAAGGGTGGAGAAGGTAAGTGAGTGGAGGGGGGATATACAAGTCGGTTGGGTAGCAAATCAGCAAGCAAAAGGGAGAAGGACACGTGCATAGGAGTTAGAGAATCATCCAACCTTGCATCCTAGACTTTATTTCCTTTCATTGAAGTCAATTTCATATTGAATTTTATTAAATGAGGCAGATACAAGTGTCTTTGTATATAGCTTCAATATTGAATACGTAGTCCTTCGATTTGGTAGTTGTTCTATTCAATTCATTGAATACGTAGTCTTCCTCATACGTTGATCCATGAAAACAATCTTAGATTATATGACATAGATGCAAACTAATTGATCACCCTACTAAGATAATCGTTTCAAAAATCTAGTTGTTCTATTAAACCCCTTCAAATGTATATCCATGGTGCTTGGCATGAATTTGGTGTGACACTAGTAAACATACAAATGGATAAATAAATAGTTCCCTTTGAATACACTACAGAGGAGCATTAAAATATGTTTCTCATTACAAGGGTAACCATGTAGATGGAATGGTAGAGGAATATACAACTAATATAGGATGTCGCACAACCCTTCACTAATGGATATTAATAACTTTCGGAGAGGATACATGAGATCCCAAAACAAAGTACCATAAAACATGATATAATAAATTAAGATATCTAAAAACTACAGTACATGACTAGAGTAAGGATTTGAACAAGAACAAGTACTAAAGTGCTTACTTCGAGAACATGACTCCTTGATCTCCCCAGAATGGCATTGGCAACATGTCTAGAAACTACACTACACAACTAGAGTAAGGACGATAGTAAAAATATTTTTTCGTAATATCATTTATGGATAAGAAGGATATCATTTATGGATAATAAGGAAAGATTCAATCAAAACTTGACTAATATATCTACCATAAGATTTGGAGTTCTCCATTTCAAAACTCTCACCGTTAATGACTGTCATCCAACTCTACATATTAGGGCATGCAATAAATAAATTGTTCCATATACCCACGTACACATACACACACATAGTCAAACACGAGCATACACACACACATATACACATACATACATATATATATACATATATATATATATATATATATATATATATATATATATATATATATATCCATGTATTATGTCCAGAACTTCATGATTATTGAAAAGGAAGAAGATGCAATTAGAGACGAAGAGTGGTAGCTCGATATGTAGCATAACATACTCTTGAGAAAGAGGATCAAAATAACAATGTGAATATGCAAGTAAAATGTAAGAATTTGTAGTCCTATAAAAGGTCATCATACTTATCAAGCTAACCACAAAAGCATGTGTCATACTTATCAAGCTAACCAGAAAATCATGAGTCACTTATTGCATGATCATTGGAAAAGAAGAGGAAACAAAAAAAGAGGGTTTTTGAAGATTTTAAAGCAGGCACAAGGTTATTGCACAAATCAATACAGTCGCAATAATATTTTAATCAGAAATGTAGGAGAAAATATAACTCATCAGAAAATACTCGGTACATTGACACAAATTGCAGAACTGATATGAGTTTTGATTTGAACTAAACTGATTTTCTTCTTTGTGAATGTCATTTGTATCCCAGGCCTAGGTCACATGAGAGAAAGTTTTTATAAGGTCAAATTCAGATGGGTCAATATCCAACAAAAAAGGAGATATATATATATATATATATATATATATATATATATATATATATATATATATATATATATATATATATATATATATATATATATATGTGTGTGTGTGTGTGTGTGTATGTATATATGCATATATGTATATACATATACATACACACACACATTAAAAAGCAAAACTTTCTTGGAACCAAAAAAGAAAAGATGTAGTAAGATGTTTCTTCTTTTTTCATCGTGGAATTAGTTTAGGAAAGACGTGATTCTTCATCATTCTGAAAAATAGAAGAGATATATATATATGCAGGAGTACTAATTTTTCTATTTTTCTAACTTGATCACTTACCAATGGAGACACATTCATTCAGAAAATTTTGATCTCATTCTTCAAGTAGATTTTACAAGCTTTTATCGACGTCGATAGATCTGAGAGATCTGTTTACTTGTTTTCAACTTGTTTCCATATGCCACTATGCTTGACTCATTATGTTATGTTCGGCACAAATATCATTTTTCCTACCCTTCTTCCGTCACTATAATCTCATACTTGCTGCAATGAAAATTTTGACCGTTGGATTAATACTTGCTTTCCTTTTACTTATAAATCCATGAATATTTCTATCCATCATGTATAGTGGTATATGAAACCTCCATGCTTGATAATTTCTTTTATTTAAGTTCTGCAATATACAAAATATACGAAGCCTAAAGAACATGCGCGGCATACGTATTGGATCAATTGAAAGTGAATTATAAATCTGAACAATCCAATAAACTAATATCTAAAAACCGGACTTAGTACATACAAGACCAACAGTGTTGCAGCGCCTTTATGATGAGGAAATGGTTATTTGTCATTCGTATGCGTACTTACATTTACAGGATGCCTGACGAAAGAAAAAAACCCTTTTAGCGCGCGGTGACTGAACATAATTTCGTGATCTTAGGTGACCACGCGTCTACCATGAATAGAGTTCCTTGAAAAACACAGTTTTAACGGGCATCTCTCTCTCTCTCTCTCTCTCTCTCTCTCTCTCTCGGTTTAGTGTTATGTATAGTCATATACACAGGATCTCTACTTTTTAGATGTCTCGCCTTTCAATAATGCACCGATAACTCATGCATTAATGATCAGCAAACAGCCGATATGCTTTCTTAAACAATTCACGCGATATTCAAGAAAGGTATGGTCCGAGTGATCAATTACCATATGAGCAGGACTAACGCTTTCCCTGTTTCTCGGATCCTGGTCGTCAACGCACAGATTATTCCATCATAAGAGACTGGATATAAAGATGCTGTAGCATTATTAAGTTACTTTGAGCATTTCTGTTTCAATTTCAATAGAAACAGTCGGATGGCTGTTTTGGACCATAGGTGTGCTTTCAATAGAAGCATATGTGTGCTATGGGTGTCCATCGTTGCCTTTCCATTGTTTTCATTTTGATTTGACTACTACCAAGGACCCAAAGAGCATGGAGCTGCTGGACCACAATGCTAGAAATAATGCCTGATTCTTGTCTATCATCCAACCATGAACCAGCACGTGTAAACACGGGCATACGTCTGGAAATGTATTAATATGTAACGCACGCATGCACGTTCGCAAGAGCACAGAAACGACATTTTCATAGGGGATCGTCAGTGGTCACAAAATTAGTTCCTCGGAGCACGCGACAGCATCGATACACATTTGCACGTACCCTAAAATGGCGAGCGTCCAGCAAAATGTAACAGAGACGGCGTCCAGTTACCTGATCAGACTTCAATTGCAAGGTAAGCGAGGAGCAAGTAAACCTTCAAATTTTCATGGACATACGGCAGGCACTGTTTTAAACAATGTTTCAATTCGCACTTTTAGGGATTCCTATAAACGTATTACAGCTTGAGGGTGAACTCGGCCGCTTCTCCTTACTGATAAGCCATGGAAAGAAGCTCCTGCACAACATTCAGCTTCCTCCGGATGCCAATGTTGCTGGAGCTAAGGCTACGTGGTGGAGCAGCAATTCGACTCTGGGCGTCGAAGTTCCGAAGTCGAACGCGATTAAATTTCGCCCTGAATTAGCCTACAAACGGGTCATAAGCCCGCTTCGGGCTCCTCCACCGGCAACCATAACGTTAAGCATGCCCTATTTCCAAGACTGATCACATATATTACACATGATGTAGCTATGCCTCCACCAGTCATTTCGTATACATCTAAATGTATAGGAAAATTAATCTGACTAGAGAACATAAAACAGATATGCAGACTTTGATGTTTATGTAGCCTGCAGAAATGAGTTTGAGGCAGATCAATGTTCCAACACGGAAACGCCCAGCATCTCTGTAAGCGCACGCTCAACGCTGCCGTTAGTCTGTCGATAATGTTTGTATTACCCATCTTCCGAACTAAAAACATGTCTTAACCCTCATTACGCATCTTCGGAGCTAAAACCATGGCTTAACTCTCTCTCTCTCTCTCTCTCTCTCTCTCTCTCTCTCTCTCTCGCACACATACACACATCGACGCGGATTCATAGCACGTGCTTCCTTTTCCAGATCAATGGCATCAGTCTGTCAATACTTTCTTTACCCATGTTCGGAAATAAAAACATGGTTTACCTTCTCTCTCTCATATAGAGAGCAATTTAGAGGACGTGAATTGTCACTCGATTGAGCGTGCTGTTCATAATATTAGCGCAACACAGCAAAAAACTATTAAGACTTCAAATTATGACGCTAACTTGTACAAAACTTTGCTATTAGACAATCTGCATTGATAATCCCAAAACAAGTCGGACTTGTGTGAGCTCATGTGCATGTCTTCTCATGAGTATGTGTTTCTGTGTTTTAGTCATGATGGTTAACGTAAAGTCCTCTCTACTGCACTGCTATTCATTGTATAAATCTCAACCTCTCTGTCTTACAAGAGCTCTCTCTCTCTATCTATCTATCTATCTCTCTCTCTCTCTCTCTCTCTCTCTCTATATATATATATATATATATATATATATATATATATATATATATATATATATATATATATATATATGCGGTTTTGACAATTTTGACATTGGCGAAAATGTGCGGTTTTCTTCTGTAGAATTAGTACAATTTCGCCAATGTCAGGTAGAACATGTTGAGGTAGTACATTCTGTAGAAAATGTTCAGGTAGCTTTTTGTTGAATTTCTGTTGTTTAAGTCTCTCTCTTGTATCTGGTATCTTATTCCATTATTCAATTCTCCTCTCAAGTTTCACACTCAAAACATCCCTATGAAGCATCTCAAGTGTTCTCATTCTGAAGATGAATGCTTCGCAGCTGTTTCGACCGTTTCACATGTTTATGCTTTCGAGGGTAGAGTATAAACAAGTGTAGTAACCATGAAAAAACTTACTCAAGACTCATCTTCCTCCCTTCCTTTATATTTAACTCTAAGGTACCGGACTCAAAAATCAAGCTTATCTTAGCTGTTTTTCTTAGCTGAACAGATAAATTGGACGTCAAATAAATCCGGGTTTGAGAAAATGACCAAATATCTGCGTAACATGTACTTGTTGATGCTTTTCCAGTTAACTTATCTATTCCAAATCTCTTCTTAATAAAAGAGATATATCCCGTCATGATATCTCTTTAAATAGGCGCATTTGAGAAGGCTCTACATCTTTTTAATTCTTATTTTTTTAAAAAGAAGTTTGGGTAAATCCGACCCTCCCAAGCTTTAATTAATAGAAACAAAAATCCTACATGTGAATGGGTCAAGCACCCTAGGACCCCCCAAATCCCATGAAGTAGGCGTTGCTTACAAAACTTGCTAGAATTAGAGAATATTAGAAAGAAGGTTTATACCTTTTCATCCCCCTCATGGGGGGCCTACTTAAATTTAACCTTTTTGCTCTTGAGGAAGAACATTCTATGATGTCTAAAAGGAAAACAAATTTTTCACAATTAAATGTTCTTTTGCCAAAAAGAAAAATATATTTTTTGATTGACCATCCTTTCGGAGAGCTGTCAAAGTTGCAAGCACACCTGTCTTTCTAGATCTTCCAAAGTGCCTCACGTCTCATAGCATTCCACAATGATAAAGAACAACCGATTCCCTCACCCAGTAGTGCTTGCTTGCAATTTATTTGTCCCTACAACAACACAATTCACCTAAGGGCTTTCCAGGCTCAGAGTGACTTGGGACATGAAAAGAAGAGGTTCCCCAAGACTTCATTACCATGTAGGCAATGTTTATAGTAAGGAGGAGAAGCACAAATTTTGTTTGCTTTTACATTGGTCCATGTTCTTCTTGAATCTCAAAATATTATCAATTTTGTTGCCCCTATACCATCTTAGACCCCTCGAGGAAAGGGAGGATTGTGTCCAATAAGGAGTAGAGTCTTTGCACAATCCCAAGCAGTGAATGTGCTTCACAATAAGCACCAATCCTCATAGTCCACTCTCCTAGTTGACTCAGTGTCCTCAGTGTCTTGATTCTAGAGATGGTTGCAAGAAAAAAAACTTTTGTTCCAATCTTCATTGATCTTTACATATTGTTTGATCTTATTCCAACTCTTCCATAGAGAGAAAAATAAGTTCATGGCTTTGGGATTCACTAGATAGGGGGAGAACAAAAGAGTGATAAGATCAAGTTCCTTCCACCCTGGAAGGCTCACTAGTCTAAGAGAGGTCTTATTTCTAATTATTAGTTTGTCCCAATAGGCTTTCCTCTCACTTCTTTGAGTTCGGGACCTTGGAAAACTATTGTACTTGAGTGTCCACTATGCTAAAAATTAAGTTTGAGCCCCTCTCAATTTAAAGATTAGAAAGGGTTTATTGGGAGATATCGCTCATTGGATAATCATGAATTATTTGCACGACAACGTACGTCCTTTTATGAAAAGGTTTGAATTTTTTATTCTTCCAGATATCACAAACTCATATTTTGCGGTGCTCGAGATGAAAAAGAGAGAGAAGCAAAGGGCTATGAGTATTGAGAAAATCTCATAAACTCTCTGGGATATACAGTTATCAAAACATGCCGCATGGAGATGTGATCATTCACATAATCTACAGGCACCAATAAAAGCACTTGAAAGTCCATGGTCATAACTGGTCAACTCGCTTTCTAATAGTGCAGTGAAGATCGGATGTGCTTCTTTAAATTATGCTTTGAAACATGGATAAACGTATAAGAATGAAGGAATATGGTATTTCTCGGTGAAACGTTTCAGATTTAAAGGTTTCCTTGGTACGTAGCTCGCTTTAAAGACTGTTCTTTTCTTTGATTACTTGTTTTGACGGTCTGTTTCGACTATACTGTTCTTTTTTTTTTTAAGGAAGTTCGGCGTAGGTCGTAGGCTCCCGGATTAGCTTGAAATATTAATAAACACAACGGCTTAACACGGTAAGTATTAGACATTTAGCATGATGAAGATTACAAAGCTCGAGTGCCTTAAAGCAGAAGACATAACTGTAGATGCATCCAACTGCCCTCTTTGCCCCCCAGGACATTCACTCTCTTTAGTATGAAAACAAGTACTCCTGTTGGAAAGCTCTATTAGCTCCAATTTATTCTGGGCACAGATTTCCCATGTTGTACTCATTGTAACAGTTATGGTCTGAGGTGCTACTCCCCTCTGCACTGTTGTATCGTTCCTTTGTCAATTTATATCTTCCTGCTTTTTTCAAACAAAAAAATCCTAGATCACACGATCAAAACTCAAAGTGTGGATATCAACTGACTCCAGTGCAGCCCAACCCCCCCCCCCCCCCAACAAGATCCGAATGAACACATGCTGCCGGCTATTATGCATTCAGTTCTTCCAACTATTATGCATTCAACTCTTCTCAGATTCATTGCCTCTCTGCCAAGTGTTAAGGAGCCAAAGGCCACCGAATAAGAAAACTATTGGATGCAAATGGCCATCGAATAAAAAAACTATTGGATGCAAATGGATCTACAAAGTGAACTACAAAAGTGATGATTCAGTGGAGAGATTTAAAGCGTGTTTAGTTGCAAAAGGATATACATACATATATGGATTGGATTATGATGAAACCTTTAGTACAATTGTGAAAATGACAACACTGAGTTGCCGGATTGAATAGGCTGCTATGAAAAATTGGAAGCTGTATCAAATGGATGTTAACAATGCATCTTTGAATGGAAAACTGCATGAGGAAGTCTATATGTAGCAAGCAAAAGTTTATGTGCATCCAAAGTATCGTGACTATGTATGCAAGTTAAAGAAAGTGCTTTATGGATTGAAACAAGCATGAAGAGCATGGTGTGAATGATTCACTAACAAGTTATTAGATCGGAAATTTATGCAATCAAAGGTTGATTATCCACTATTTTTATGGAATCAAGGAAGTGAAATGATCTTATTAATGATTTACGTTCATGATTTTATTGTAAGTAACAATGATGAGAAGAGGATTGATGATTTGAAAAAGCACGTAAAATCTGAATTTTTGATGTGAGATTTGAGAGAGCTAAAATACTTTTTGGGAATTGAAGTAATCTCAACGCAAGAGGGAATTTGGATGACACTATGCATCTATACGCTCGAAATGCTTGAGAGATTGGGTATGAGCACTTGCAAACCTATTGATATGCCACTTGATGCTAATGTGAAGCTTATGGATGAGGGGAACTAGTTGTACTTTTCCTTCAATGTAACTATCATGGAAAAAGAATAATAGTTAACTTCGAAGTGCATTGGCTTGTTATAATAGTATCTCAAAGAATGTATCTAATCCATGTGACTTCGCAGACAACTTGGATAGTGCAACAACTGATTACTTCTCATTAGTCCATAAAATTTCTACAATCCGCATTGAGAATGCAATTTCACCGACTTGAATCTATGACACCTCGTACACAATCCGCATTTTTTATGCATAAATACATGGCGGAGCTGATCTCTCATAGAAGCAACCGGAATGTGGCATTACATCTCCTAATATTCATATCAATCCATGAAAATGCATTTTTTCTCACTAATCCGATTCGAAAATTCATAGTTCGTTTGCAGTCCCTAGATTACTTACGCTTCCATATGCGGTTGCATCATTCAATCATTTACAATCGTTCAAAGAATTCAGGTTATCAGAAATTGAAAAAAGAAGCGATGTGGAAGGCCTTCTACACGTGGTTTACTTTGCATTAAAATAAGTGAGAAATTTTAAATTTAGTTTGCTCAACTATTTTTTTGCACAACTATTTTGTACCTCTCCTTCCGCACACAGACGGAATTTCATGAACAGCGTTCTAATGCCACCCGTGAAATGCACACTTATGATGCAATAAGGAAGATCAGTTTTTATGATTGATAGATGATTCGTATTGAAGAATCCACCGTATGTGGGCTCCGCCATTGGGCTGTATTTTGCCATATAACTTACAAGAATTATTCCAAACATAAAAACAAAAAGCGCGCTGCTTCTTTGGAAATGCATGCTTAGTAGAGATACATTAAAATTAAAGATACATTCACTCTCTCTCTCTGTCTTTCTCTCTCTCTCACCTTCTACCTTGAAAATCAAGGAGTCATAGGAACTGATTCTTCCTTCACTTAAACGTATTTTATGGTATTAACAGGACACAAAATGAAAACCTGATGAGTCTTCTCATGCAATGGAGTTCAACATAAATCATTTACTTGACAGTACTTATCTTGTAGGCCATTTACTTTCATGTCCGTCCGTAAATTGCAGCCATACGTAAATTCGTAGTTCGTCTATTTGTGTGCATCTCTTTAATGTAAGCGCCTTGATTTCTGTGATATTATTAAAAAAGGGTCTATATTCAGGCTGCTTGGTATTCCTATGGGCTTTGGCATCACTAACGAGCACAGATGGAACTGGATGCTTGATAAGTATAGAGCTAAAATCTATAAGTGGGTTGACTTGCATCATAGACTGTCTCAAAGAACTTTTGTCCTGAAGCATTATATCCTCCCCTCTCTGACTTATTTTCTTTCCTGCTGGCAGCCTAATAAAAAGCAGCTTGGGCAGGCCATCTCTCTGGCTAGAAGGTTTTTATGGGGAGGCTCTAGAATTCCCAAAGTTGCCTGGAATATCTGTTGTATGAAGAAGAGGGAAGGGGGCCTTCGCCTCATTTGTCCTTCCAGGATGGCTACTCAAATGGCTGCCAAGTGGATTGTTCTCTACATGGGTTTCGGTATCAACACATATAATATTGATGGTTGCGTTGAAAGTGTCAAGAGTACTTGAATTTGAAGTTGGCTATGCGTTCGCCTCACGCATGGGCTTTTGATATGTTTTTGTGTATGTGCTCACTACATGCTGTGCATTTCTTCTGGGATTTATGTTTTTTTTTATTTGGGGGTCAAGGATGGGAATGTGAGATATAATTCTGAAAGTATGTTTGTTGCATGCACCTGGAGAGTTTGAAAACTTTCTAACCTTATTTTTAACCAAGCATACAATCTAAAGTTATGTCACAGATGGATCCCATGGACTATATGCATACGTACATTTCTTAACTAAGTTTCAATGACTATTAGTAATTGGTTTACCCCAATTATGGTAGCATGAAAGCATAGTAATAGTGAAAGATTATTATCCAACATTTTAAAAAAATTCTTTGTATATTGTTCCAAGAATGTTGCTTAGCTTCATGGTGTGCGCAAGTTGATTCAAGATATGGGTATAAGGGATGTGGGAAGTATGATAAAAGGTTGATTCAAGATATGGGTTTAGTTTTTCTGAAGGAAGTATAATAAATTAGGACCATATCGTGGCAGAAAAAATAGAGTTTATTTTTTTTGTTTGTGATAGGAATATCAGGAGCCAAAAACTGCAGACAGTTTAAAGTTAATGATATTCAAAATAAGATATACATACTCCTCTTAGTAGTTTCTTTGCGATGTTAACGCTACCTGTCTATTGTCTTTTTGTGACGGTCTTTGGCATGATGCCTGATTGGTCATTGTATCTGTTATATGCGATGTTGGTATATGCCTTCAAAAATGTTTTTCAAGAGCTTCTCATTTACAAGTATGGTGTAGAAGAACGCTCTGCCCGCTAGTTTGTGAATTAAGTACACAAAGTATTCTCAACTTGTTTTATTCTTTACAAATATTTTGTGTTCACCTATGGATAGCAAAACTTCATGTTTACGAAATGGCTTGCAACTTACTAAGACTGGATTGAACTAGCAATACATACTTCAGTTTGAATATACCAACAATATTTGGGGTATGTATGTCTTGATTCAGGATTTCAAGAAAGGTGTAATTCGGTAGAGACCTCGCTTCATGTAAGGAGGGACAGAGAGAGAGAGAGAGAGTGTGTGTGGTGAGGATGGATAGATGGAGGGAGGGAGTTTTATCATGTCACTTATGTAAGGTCTCATATTTTCTGTCAATAGGGGGACATACTATTGGAAGGGTACATTTTTCTTACTTCGCTAGAAGATTGACATCAGGGGATTCATTCCTGCATGGAGATTTTGAGGCACAACTTGAATCAATATGCCTAATCGCAAGCTCTAGTAACATCACAAATTTGGATGTTATCACACCCAATATTTTTCGTAACCAATACTACAATTCTAGCATCAAATTTGGCCGTGAACCTTGATTCAAGCACAAAATTCCACTGTTGCATTATTTTCTTCTAGTCAAAGTTGTTTCTTTAAGCAATTTGTTGCGTCTATGATCAAAATGTGTTTTTGTTGGTGTTCTCATAGGGTTACAGGGGGAGATTCGAACATCTTTCTCTACCCCAAATCCATCATCAGTGGTTTCTATTGTTCAATCATGAACATCATAAAGACTTTAATTTGTCTGATCCTGATCAAACATATATGTGAACTTGGCATGATTATGATGTTCCTTAACTCTGATGTTTACCTCCGTTAAAATTTGTCTCTCTCTCTCAAAGAAATATGTGAAAAGACTTCTTTAATATTTGGCATGAAATGGATGGGCACGAACATCAATTATGGGTAGTAACACATCATGTACAATTTACTTACAACTTTGTTTATATCAATAAGTAGTGTCTTCTCACTTTTTTGAAACCGGGAATTCTGAGGTTATGCCATAATTTTGGCAAGTAGAACAAGCTAATATGATATTTACTAATTTACCTAACATCTAAAAAGTAAGTTCTTGTACAACATGCAACGCTTTTTGCAAAATCTAGCAAATATTTAACATGTAATTTTTGTTTGGATGAACTTTTTTGGGTGCTTGTTTTTTTGATATTTTAGTCATCTATTCTTAGATATTTGATCCTCTAACTTTACTACAAGAGCTCTAGTTAGATACACATGAATAGCAATTCGTGCTTAAGATAATAGGAGTATGGGTGTGCACGTGTGTGTTCTCGTGGTTCCTTTATTGGTTCCTTTGTTGAAGAGCAATTTAAATGTCCACCATGGTTGAATAACTAACCATCTTAGAATCTTTTTGAACAAAATTCAACGGTTTCACGACACCCTTATGCGAAATGAAAAAAAATTAAAAGAATCAAAGGCACAACAACTTATATAGACTCAAGGGAGGTTATCATGGAACCTCATCAAAAAATTTATACTTTAAATGGAAATAAACATAAAAATTCACCAAATTTTTTATACTTCAAATGGAAGTTATCAACAAAATTTGCCAAAATATTTATATATATTATGTGATATACTTAAAATCTTTCGCCCATTTTTATATGCTTTTAATTGATGGGGGTGGTCTTAATTTTTTCCCTGGTGGGGAGAGGAGGGAGAGGGAGGGAGAAGGAGGGAGAGGGAGGGAGAGGGAGAGAGAGGGAGGTGGCAGGCGGGGAGAGGAGGGAGAGGGAGGGAGAAGGAGGTAGAGGGAGGGAGAGGGAGGTGGCGGGAGGGAGAGGGAGGCGACGAGTGGGGAGAGCAGGGAGAGGGAGGGAGAGGGAAGGAGAGGGAGGGAGAGGGAGGCGGGGGGGGAGAGAGAGAGAGAGAGAGAGAGAGAGAGAGAGAGAGAGAGAGAGAGAGAGAGAGAGAGAGAGAGAGAGAGAGAGAGAGAGAGAGAGAGAGAGAGAGAGAGAGAGAGAGGAAAGAATCACACGGTGCTACAGACCCCCACATCAAGTCTTTGCACCATTTCGGTGCAAGTTTTCTTCATACGCTTATTGAATAGACCAAATAAACTGCAAACACTGAATGAAATGTGGTATGTATAGTGGATGAAATGCTTCCAATTTGACTCAATTCAAGTAATTCTTCACCCTGGAGATATTGACCAGGGGTATCCCTACAAATCCTCCAGATGCACTGCTGCATGTGGTAATACCTTTATCACTCTGTATGGTCCTATCCATTTGGTTGCCAATTTGGTTGAAACTGCTGGAATTTGATGCACCAAAACCAAGGATCCTTCCTGTACTTCATTGGTCCTAAGATACGTGTCGTGCAGTCTTTTGTGCTCTTCTTGTGTTACCTGAAGTTTTTGCATTGCTCCTTCCCTATATTCTTCTAATGCCTCTAGTCTTCTAATGGGGGGTTCAATTCCAATGGTTTTGGCTCCAAATTCTTTTTTGATAATAAATTCGAATGGTGCTAATGCCTCTTTTCCATATACTAAGCGAAATGGACTCTCGCTAGTGGTTCCCCTCTTTGTAGTTCTGAAAGCCCATATTGCATCGATCAATGCTTGTGGCCAGAAGCTTTGATGATCGAAGGATAATTTGTGAAGCAATCCAATCAAAATCTTATTAGAGCTTTCCGCTTGGCCATTCACCCTTGGATAGTAGGCACATGAATTTTTATGAAAAACCTTGTACCTGTCAAATATAAATTGGAGCAATTGATTTACAAAATGTGTGCCTCTATCACTAGTTATTTCGAGTGGGCAACCAAATCTTGAGAAAATACGTTTATACAAAAACTTAGCTACTGTTAAAGTCGTGCAGTCCACAGTAGCTTTAGCCTCTATCCATTTACTTGCATAACATGTGGCCATCAAAATATACTTCTTACCCCTAGGGTGACCAGTTGGACTAATTGGTCCTATGAAATCAAGACCCCATCATTCGAACGGGAGCCATCCCGTAGATATGACTAATGGTTGGAAATTCAATCTGGTTGGCGTAGGAGCACATCTCTAGCAAACGTGGCATTCTTTAGAAAACTTGATCGCATCCCTGTAGATATGAGGCCACCATAGTCCTTTGTGGATGATACTATGAGCCAATTCTTCCCCCTTTAGCTGCCCTTCACTATGTGCAACCTCTCGCAAAAGATTTACCTCCTCTCGATAAACACACTTTCTCAAGATACCATCCTGACAATAGCTATATAAATTTCCATTTATAAGTGAGTATGCTTTGGTTTTAAGGAGCAATCTTCTCTTTTCTATAGGTGTCAAGTGTTCTGGTAGTTTTCCAGTAGTAAGAAAATTGCGAATTCCACCATACCAATCAGTCTGAGTTGCTACTAGGAAGAGATTACTATCCACCAATTCATTGTTAATACCTATTGCCTTCTTGCTCATCGCAGTCCTGGATACTTGATCTTGCATGTAGTGCTCTCTTCTTGGCTTAATATGAATATCAAAGTTAAATTCTTGAAACACGAGTAACCATCTCCAAACCCTTCGAGCTACTCTAGGCTTGTTTATCAAGTACTTCAAAGGCTGATGGTTAGATATGACTATAAAATGTACACCAAGAAGGTAATGCCGAAAATTTTGAAGAGAAAATACGATAGCCAAGCCTTCCCTTTCAGTCATACTGTAGTTCCTTTCTACCTTGGTAAGTAGCCTGCTGGCATAAGAGATAGGTCTATCAACCTTGTGTGATGATGGTTGAGCTAAGACTGCACCAACAGCATGAAGAGTCGCATCTGTATGCACATGAAACTCCAATGACCAGTTAGGAACACGGAGCCATACATAACCTCAATTTTAGTTCACAAAATGCTTTCTCAGCTTCAGGGCTCCATGAGAAAGGAACCTTTTTACTGGTAAACCTTGATAAGGGCTTAGCTATTTCTGAGCACATTCGTATAAATCTTCTATGGTATCCTGCATGGCCCAAAAAGCTTTGGACTTGCTTTGGGCTTTGTGGAATACACATGGAAAGGATAGCAGTAACCTTTGCAGGATCCACCGTTATCCCTTCACCAGATACTATGTGGCCAAGAAGAGTGCCCTTAGCGACCAGAAAGTGACATTTAGCAGGATTTAACTTCAAACCTCTTCTAAGAAAATGCTCAAAGATTTCCTTTAGATTTTCCAAATGGTCATGGAAATCTTGAACTACTGCTCTTCTATCTCTTCTTGAAAACACTGAAAAGTCATACATAAAAATGCGTAGAAAGGTAGTCAACCATTGGCCCAATATTAGATACATTGTTCTATTAAATGAAGGTGGTGCATTCTTCAAACCAAAAGCCATGCGGATATAGACATAAGTGGCCCATGGAGTTACAAAGGCTATGTTGTCCCTATCATAAGGATGGATCACTGATTGTAGCCACTAAAACCATCCAGGAAGTTATACAAAGTGTGACCAGCTACTTCCTCAAGTACTTGCTCTGTGAAGGGCTGAGGAAATCCATCTTGAACACTCACTTTATTCAAGGCACAAAAATCAATGCACACTCTTATGTTTACACTATGTTTCTTGGGTACAATAACCATAGAAGAAAGCCACGTGGAATGTTCTACTGGAACAATTATACTTGCTTCATCTAGTTTTGTTATTTCCAACTTTACCGCCTCTGCATACTTTGGATTGAGTCGATACGGCCTACTTCTTGCAGGCGTGGCTCCCTCAACTAAGGGTATTCGGTGTAATATCCAAAAAGCGAAGATCTTCTCTACACTCAGGCTCATAACTTTCCATCCCGGATACTTCTATATTTGTTTCCTCTTCAGAGTTTGTATTTTCCTGCAAACTCTCATTGTCCAACTCCTTGTGAGCTTCATGGCCTTTTCTTGGAACTCCTTTATCTGTAGCTTCTTCCTCTATTTCATTGATTTCCACCATGCAACACTCTGCACTTTCCATCATCCAATTCAATAATGTATCTTCTTCTTGGGGTAGAGAGGGCATTACCTGAGTGTCCACAGTATACCCAGTAGTTTTCCTTGAGTCAAATCCTTCTTCCAAATGTAGCTACAATTGGCTATTGGTGCTCTTTGAAATCCACAGTTTGTTTTTCCCCCAACCTTGCAAAGCTTTTGCTTGCCTCAGCCAAGGTCTTCCCAGGAGTAATGGATAAGAAGTCTCCTATGGAAGTGCAATAACAACAAAATCCAGAACAATGTGACAACCCTGAACTATCATCAGTACCTTTTCAATAATGCCTAGTGCCGCAACCCTGTGTTGATCTGCTAGTGTAACAGTGAACGGTGCCATCTTGGTGGGGTTCAAATTCAATTTCTTCATTGTGAAATCTGGCATAAAATTGATGCTAGAGCCTCCATCTATGATCACACCTGTGAGAGCTTCATCCTTTATAAGAACAGATAACCTTGAGCTTTGATAGTCTGCCAGGGCTGTAGGGGGAAAATCAACCATGAAACCATCTATGCTAGGTGGTTGGCTCAAGTAAGCAGAGTGGACAATCTTTAATAGGTCACTTCTTTTTTTTGAATCCATCTTTATGAGTTCGTACAGACTAACCTTGTGATGAATACCTTTCAAGATCTGCTCAATGTTTACCTCATGAGTGTCTTCTTGCAGACTTCTTGGTTGGTCCCTTAGAGAAGTAGCCATCCTTTCATAAGCTCCTTCAATTTCTGATTGGCCCTTCCACCCAGCTTTCTTTTCCTCCTCTTTATCCTTGAATCCTTGTTGTTCCTCCCTATGGATTGCTGCTGCTTGTATGACTCTAGTCATCATGGGCATTGCAGATGATTAAACAGCATAAGACTGAGTGGTCATACCTTCCTCTTGTGGAGAAACTGCAATCATGTGGATTGGAGCAGGATGGCTTCTTGGGAAATCTTTGGTATAGTGATCCTTAGCCTCTGGACAATGCTGACAAGGAGGTGCATCTTCTGGAAGGGAACACCTATTTTTCATATGTCCATACTCACCACAAAGATAACACATCAAAGGCCTATTATATCTAGGCTTCGCTCGCCGATTCTTCTCTCTATTAGGTGCATTTAAAGTACTAGCATAATACGAATCCAAAGCTTGAGGGTTACCTCGTTGCTCTGTACCCTTGAGGTAGTAACAGTCTCTAGCTTCATGACCATGCTTTCCACAAAATTAATAGCTTACCTGGTTAGGACAATTTGCATTGGAATGTCCATTGTTGTTACATATTGTGCACCAAATCTGCCTTCTTATATCCTGAGTGGTCCCAAAATCTTCTAACTCACGGTGAAGTTGGGCTACTTCATCATCAGTGCAACGCAATGGTGGCAAGACCTTCTCTTCTTGTTGATTTTGATGCATTCTCAATGTCTCTAGTTCTTTCCTCAGTTTTCCAATAGGGTCTAGTTCTGTAGCATAATTCGGTTGTGTATCCCCTTCAAAATGTTGCCTAGCTTCTTCAATGTGTGATGGTGCTGCAACAAAATCATTGAGGGTTGCATCCAATCTAAGAGACTCACGTACTTCTGCTGAGATGAGCCGGGTAAAGCTTTTTCTATCCATTTTTTAACCAAGAAATCACCTGGAACATGTGCAAGACGTGCAACAAGTGCTTTTGTCCTAGTGTGAAGTTCATGGAAGGATTCACGTGATCTTAGCCTTAGATTCTCGAGTTGGTCTAGAGCTCTTTGCAAGGAGTCACTAGGTCAAAATGTCTGTGAGAATGCCCTCTTTAGAGCCTCCCATGTAGCAAAATGGCCATCTGCATATTGATTGTACCATTTGTCAGCAAGGCCTTCCAATGTGGATGGGACGAGTACCAGCATTGCATCCTCTCTATTCTGCAGACCTCGTCCACGGCATAACGAGATGAACCTCCTCACATGATCATCTACATCCTCATAAGCTTGTCCCTTGAAGGTAGGTAACTTGATATTGAGTCTAGAGAGTAAATGAGAGAGATCCTCCATTTGCACTAGTGTTTCTTCTGACGTATCTGACGAGAAGTCTAATGTTCATGCTTCTCCTTTGACAGTGGTGTCACACCCAAATCAATAGATACATTCAAGGAGGGTAGAGGGGAGCTAGGTTTACTAGTCGAAGATATAGCTTACTTGTTAAGGCTCCTTCGTACATGAAGCAGCTCCTTATCTGCTCGTGTATGGGTCATGTACCTACTTGCAAATGGAATAGGGCAAAAATACTGAAAAAAGAACTATCTACTATCCTTAGGGCCTCTCATAGAAATGCAAGGGTCCCACCAGGCATGCCAAATTGTAGAGTAGGTACTGGGGTATCTAATTTTAACAAGAGCATGCACCAAGCACTCCAGTACTTCGCCAATTGAAGGGAGGTTATCCTTAGGGAAATATACCCTTTAACACTTCAGTGAGCAGGCAGATAACAATAATTGCATAGAGTTGTGAATACTCAAGGAAAATGACAAATGACAATAGTGGAAGACCAAACCACTCCTTAGTTCAAACAGATGATTACAATATAGTCAAAAGAAATGCTCTAAAGTCGATGCTCTGGGCTAACATGCCACTCTAGAACTAAACAACATCAATACAAGAGATTTGTCCAATCCGTACAATGACACAACTAGATGCAGACTAGCACTGATCAATACAAAGTATGAAGACTTGCTCTGAGGGAAAGAGCACGAAAATACCACTAACACAAAAATACCATTGACTCATAATGAACAACAAAACCAAGCCACTTCCTTCACACTATAGCGCCATTAGCCCTCCACTGGCAAGCTCACGCTCTATATCCTCACCACAAAGTGACTTCCTACAGTAGGCTTGTAGCCATAGAGTGCAAAGAGAGGACCCCTATACGTACGGATGTATATGTATTTATCCCAAATGAACACAAGTCCATTGCTTTTATAGGCTCTAATAGGCCAAGAGAGCCTTGCACATTCCTCACGTCCACTGATCATGCACCGATTAATTGCCCAAAATTGGAGGGTTAGATCAAATATGCCACCAATCTTGAATTGGATCCTCAAAAATAGGTAGTCGTCATGAATGGTTGGCAAAAACAGTCATTTCTCCACTTTCACTTTTACCACTTACACTTATTTTGCAGGCAAGCTCAGATCCTCATTTTGTGCCGCCCGTGATATTCGAATGACCCTGAGAAGCACATCCTTCACATAATTTTTGTAGTAGCTTTTGACCCTTACAAATTGAGTAGGAGCTATGGTGGGTGGTGAGGGAGTTGTAGGGGGAGGTTGTGCAGGTTGCGGGGGGTATGGGAGGTGTGGGTGGAGTGGTGGGAGAAATCATTGTTGGTCAAAAAATGATCCAAGATTTTAAAACTTATTATTGCACCATTAAAAAGTACTCGTCGAGAGCTTTCTGAGGATATATACCACTGTAGTGTTTGGTTGAAAAATGATCCTTAAAATATCCATCCAAAACTAGTGAGAACTTGTCTAGTTTAACTTCTCTTATGTCTCATATAAGAAAATTCGATGGGCGCATTGGATAGCCCATCCCCCTCCCAATGTGTAGACCCGGGTTCGATTCCTACCAGATGCACTGGCAAATTCTTTTGAAAAGCTGATTGCGAATGTTATTTTTTCATAAGGCAATGATTGAAAAAGTGAGGGACGCCGAAAGATGGATTGAAGCTTTTCAATGTGCTTTCAGGGTGGGCTGCGGGAGTGAGGTGAAGTGATGGAGGGGAGGTGAGGTGGAGGGAAGAGAGGGAGGGAGAGGGAGGTGGAGGGTGGGGAGAGGAGGGAGAGGGAGGAAGAGGGAGGGAGAGGGAGGTGGGGGGTGGGAAGAGGAGGGAGAGGGAGGGAGACGGAGGTGGCGGGTGGGGAGAGGAGGGAGAGGGAAGGAGAGAGAGGGAGGGAGAGGGAGGTGGCAGGTGGGGAGAGGAGGGAGAGGGAGGGAGAGGGAGGTGGCAGGTGGGAAGAGGAGGGAGAGGGAGGGAGAGGGAGGTAGAGGGAGGTGGCAGGTCGGGAGAGGAGGGAGAGGGAGGGAGAGAGAGGTGGCCGGTGGGGAGAGGAGGAAGAGGGAGGTGGCTGGTGGGGAGAGCAGGGAAAGGGAGGGAGAGGGAGGTGGCCGGTGGGGAGAGGAGGGAGAGGGAGGGAGAGGGAGGTTGTGGATGGGAAGAGGAGGGAGAGGGAGGGAGAAGGAGGGTGAGGGAGGTGGAAGGTCGGAACAGGCGGGAGAGGGAGGGAGAGGGAGGGAGAGTGAGTTTCTTCTACAATCTTACCTTTAACTAGTTCTTCATTTTCAACTCGTCTAGGAAATAATAAATCAAATGTAGATGGAGGTGAAAAGGAACTACTTAATGAAGCCTCTTCAGACGTAAGATGAAATGCAAATTAGATTAATAATAGATCTCCTATACAAAAGCTATAAGATTCTTTTCATAAAAAAATATCTTATACAAGGGAAACAATAGATTTTAGCTAAGTAAGTTCTTTCACACTCCAAATCTTCAGTTCTTCTTCAACAGGGCTGCAGTTCATCTGAAAATCACATGAGAAATATTAGTAAGCTTTTATAAAAGATTAAACACTCATTTAAATCTTATCATATTAAAAAACTTAATTTAGTATAAGATAAGTAACTTCTTAAACACATATGTATATAAGTACATTCATTTATTTGAACATACATATCGCAATAAAGTAATTCATTCATACATTACATCATATAATTCACATAGCTTAATACACTTATACACATTCATACATATTACATATGCTAACATGCATCACATCCATACTAACATACATGCATGACATAACATACTCTAACATAAATGAACATGCATACAAGCACATTAACATACATGCATGACATAACATACACTAACATAAATGAATATGCATACATGCACACTAACATACATGCATGACATAACATACACTAACATAAATGAATATGCATACATGCACACTAACATACATGCATGACATAAATGAACATGCATTCATGCACATACATTCATAAATGAACATGCATACATACATGCATAAACATACATAACTCACATGCATACATGCTCATGCATAAATGAACATGCACACTAACATAACTCTCATGCATACATGCACATGCATAAATGAACATGCATACATACATGACATACACACATGCATAAATAACTTACACTAACACACATATGCATACATGCACATGCATAAATGAACACGCATACATGCACATGCACTAGCAAACACACATGATATGCAAAACAAAATCATATGCATACATGCACATGCATTAATGAACATGCATACATGCACATGCACTAGCACACATGCATGACCATACATGCACAAACACACAACATGCAAGCACTAATACCTAATCTTAATGCATTCACTATGCATACATTTACTAACACCTAACATGCAATAGCACAATCATGCACTAATATGCACAACATTTACTAACATCTCTAACATTTGACAAGGGTACATGCACTAACACCTAACATGGGTTCATGTATTAACATACCTAACATGCACTAACATGCCTAACATCATACATGGGTATATGCACTTATCTCTAACATCATCTAACATGGGCACAAACATCACTAAATCTAATGCATTTTCTACTAAGTTACTAACAAGCTAAGGGTTGAAGAAGCTTGGGTTAAGGGTAAGAAAAGGAAAGGATAAGTAAAGATAGAATAGGGTAATTATTTGGATAAAGAGAAGTTGGAAGGAATAATGAATTTTTTGGAAGAGAATAAGGCTAAATTGCTTCTTATTTTTTCTTACCTGTGAACACACAAAAAACATTAGGATAACAAATCATACATTTAATATGTAATTCAATTAATTAAACACACACACATATATAAATAAATACATATACACTCACACACATATATATATATTCATATACATAAACACATATAGATATTTATTTGTACACAAACATATTATAAACCTAAATTTTCCTAATATAAATAATAACAAAAAAATAAACACATATATATATATATAATCTAAATCATATAATATTTAAAACATAATAAAAAAGAAAAGAAATAAAATAAGAAACAATAATAATAATAAAAAGAAAGAAAAAAACAAAACTCTCTCAGTCTCTCTCTCTCTCTCTCTCTCTCTCTCTCTCTCTCGTTCTCTCTCTCTCTCTCTCTCTCTCTCTCTCTCTCTCTCTCTCTCTCTCTCTCTCTCTCTCTCTCTCTCTCTCTCTCTCTCTCTCTCCGACGATCCGCCCCGCCAGCTACAGGGGAAAGAGATGGAGGGAAAAAAATAATAAAATTAAGATAAAAAAGAAAGGAAAAAAACCTCTCATCATTCTCTCTCTCTCACTCACTCTCTCTCTCTCTTACTCTCTCTCTCTCTCTCTCTCTCTCAGCACCGTCGGTTGCGTCCGTTGGCTGTAGAGAGAGAGGAAGGAAAGGAAAATAAAGAATAAAAAAAAGATCAAGATAATAATAAAAATAAATAATATATAAGAAAAACTATGGTAAATAATCTCTCTCTCTCTCTCTCTCTCTCTCTCTCTCTCTCTCTGTGCTGCGCACGTAGTGTTGTTGTTCCATCGGTAGAGAAAGAGAGGGAGAGGGAGAAATTAAATGAAAAAATAATAAAGAAAGGGAAGAGAGGGAAGAGAAGGAAAAAGAAGTATTAAAAAACATTAAGAAAGAAGAGAGAAAAAAAATATGGAACAATAAAAAAAAGAAACTTCTCCTTTTCTCACTTGATTTTTTTCTCGAAAAAAATTGCTCTACAATAAATGAATGAAAAAAGCAAGAGAGATGCCCTTCTCTCTCCTCCTACTAGAGGACTGACATGGAAATGTGTGTACAAATGACTATACTCTAGAGTAAAGGAAAAAATAGAGTACCTAAAAATCACATGAGCTTGTGAGTATGTACTCCCTCTTTATATAGATGAGAGTAGCCCACATTTTCCCTTAGATAACTGATCCATGCATCCTACATTAACTCATATTTAACTCAACAACACTTCAATAAGATTTTAGGCGTGGAAATTTCCTCTATTTGTTTTTTCCAAAAATTCACACAACCATTCAATTAAATATTTAGTTGGCCATAGACTTTAGATTTAAATACAACCTTTTAATTCCTTTTTATTTATTTAATTACTTTAGAATAAATACAAACCTTTAGAATAAATAAAATTAAACCCATCAATAAATTTAATTATTATCACAATCTTAGTGAAAATAATTATAATTAATAATTAACATATTTTTTTATTTGAAATATTTTTGTTAAGGTTCCATTTATTATATTTATCCTATTTATTAACTCATTTATAGACTAAAACCTACTTAATCTGTTAAGCATAGGTTTACCCTTCAACTAACTTCAAACGATATTAATTAATTCCAACTAGCACTTAAACTTATCTTCTAACCTTCCATAATCCTCTAGATTTATAAATTAACCTTGAAATTAAGCTAGAACCCTAAAAAACATGATCAAAACCTACAATTGACCCTTAAATACCCTTGCATTTACTTCCAAAACATAGACAAACCCTTAACTAACCCTTGATTTTTATATTAGAAAACACCTAAATAAATACTTCCCATCTTGATATTAATCATCAAACGTCTTTTCCTGCAAACATTAAAATCAAACATTAGTCAAAATTATCATAATTTAACCAAACTTATATCAATCAATTAATCTTTTAATTTTTGTAATTTTTTAAGAGTAATAAATTCTTCCCGACATCCACCCCCACTAAACCTGCACATCCTCCTGATGGGCCAACCTACAGATTCAAGTGGAACATATCAAATTCTTTTGAAAATAAGTTTTAAATTTTTCAAAGTTTTATTTTATCATGCATTCATACTTTATGCAATTAAAAAGATTAGCACAAATCATCTAAAAAAAACAAAGTAGATATAAGTCATATAAATATCATGTCATATTTCTGAATCCACATTTAAACAAGCATTTATAGGAATAAATCATAAGTGTCATAGTCCTTTTGTTCATATAACTTGCTTGGAATAAGTAACTTATCCTGCATAACAACATATACCAAAACTTTTTTCATCAGTTAATAGAATTATATGCCTCCTACTTTTATTTCCTATGGTTTGACTCTCTATTCATTGCTTTTTTCATATCATTTTTTCTTTTGCTTTTTTAATTCATCCCAGCTCAGCTCTTTATTTATTTTTCACAAATCGGCCTATACCGAAATTGGGTGCGACTCCTGGACTTGTCCAACCGGCCAAGTTTATTCCACTTGTCTGCCAACCCGGCATAGCACACAACAAAACTATGTCAGCCCTACATGAAATCAACATCAGCTCGTGGCTCTGATCGCCCGACCAGAGTAACTCCACCCACCTACTAACCCATGCAGGCACATGACAACATAAAGGTTAGGCCTATGATGAAACTAGCGTCAGCTCGTGGCCTTGATCAAGGTTGTTCCACCCGCCTACTAGCCCAACATAGCGCACCAAACTACAAACACATACATATATACTAATTGGGTGTTGAGCCCATAAAAGTCATGTTGGTCAAAGTCAACTGCAGTCAAAGTCAACGGTCAAAGTCAACAGGTCAAAGTCTACAAGGTCAAAGGTCAAAGTCAATAGGTGCAAAGTCAAAGTGCAGGTGTCAAAGTGCACAGGTAGTGCACAATGAATTATCCACAAAGGGTAAATTGGAGAAAATAGGTTGCAGGTTGCAGAGGTACTTTCTCTAATTTCCCTAAGGTTCAAAGTGTGTTTTAAAGTGTTTTGGAAGGTTCAGGTGAACCCCCCTTATGTGCAAAAGTGAAGAATTAAAAGGAAATGTGAAGGCATGTGAAGCGGCAAAGTGTACGCACAGGTGAAAGTATGGCCCCCCATTAAAATTTTTGGTTTTAGACTAAAGTCACTACAGGACAAAACAGTGAGTAGTTGGCTGCCACTTGTGAGAGCCATCTTGGGACATCAAAGTGAGCACCAAGATTCACTTGCAGTTAGGAGCGTACGTGATCGGCACACTCAAATCAAGGAAGAGCCATTCTTGGACCAGTTTTTTGGAGTAAGCAAGAGAGCATAGGCTAAGTGGAGCAAGAGAGGGAAGTGCAAGAGACACCAGAGTACGTCGCACAGAAGTGGAAGTGCAAGGTGCATAGAGAGTGACCAAGGATTGTGGTGCAGAGAAGTGCTAAGCTATAGTTCCCCCAAGTATCTCAAGGTCCTTTGGCAGTGTACGCTTGCCGACAGCAGGTATTCACTCCTCCCCCTTTGTGGAAGCTTGGTGCAAGGTGTGCACAAGGAGAAGCTTGAAGCAAGTGGAGGTTTGTTGCAGAGGAGGTCGGCAGCAAGAGGACATTGGGATATTGGATATTTTTGTAATTGGGCACTCTGCGGGATTGTGCACAGAGGTATTGGTGTATCTTGTATTTCAAACATTGTACTTTTCTTACTGTACTCAATCGAAGGCAGAGACTTCCAAGGTGTATTTTCTCTTTTGGTCCTTCCATTTTCTCCTACAAACCCTCAAACTCCTTCTTGTCAAAGAATCCCCCAACAAATTTGGCACGCACGGTGGGACATCCAAGGAGCTTTGAGCATAGGAGACTATATATTGCCATTGAAGGACAACATTCCAGTGTCGACAACATTACTCCAGTGGGCCAAAAGGTATATCCTTTTATCAAGTGTCTCATTTTTAAGTGGACTATGAATAGCTCATGACCGCGACCCGGTCACAAACCTTGAGAATCAAGTGCAAGCAGACAAGAAGAAAGACGAACCGAAGATCAACAAGTCCACTTTCATCGACTTCATCGGTAGGAAGCATGGCAGGGCAGGTGGACCTAGAAATCTTGCTCTCCAGGTTAAACATAAAATTCCCCTCCTTCAGAGGTTTAGCCCATGAGGACCCAGATGAGCACATTCGACGATTTCTTTCATTATGTAAGACTAGGGGACTAATGGGTAGGGAAGATGCTTTCTTGATACTCTTCCCCGCCACATTGGAGGGTCTGGCAGACAAGTGGTTTAGTCAGTTTGTCGAAAATCACTTTACCTCTTGGGATATGATGAAAGAGGCCTTTAAGAATCAATTTCAACAGGGCAACACGGCTGAAATCATTATAGAAGAATTGGAAAACTTGAAGTTGGGTCCAGGAGAGAAGTTCCCCGAATTCGTGACCAGGGCAAAAGCATTAATGGCCAAATTACCGGATCCACCACACGACTTCTTTGTCAAGAAGTGGTTAGCCAAACCTTTACCTGTGGTCACCCAATGCAAAATAAAAGAGTTGGTGCTACCTACAGCCTCCATAGAGGAGTTCATCACCACGGCTACAAGACTGGAGCAAATAAGGCACCAATATGGGACAACTTCTTCACCACCAACATATGGTACAGAGATGGAGGATCCAGTGACCCAGCTGAGGAGGGAGTTGGAGGCCTTAAAGAGAAATAAGCCCTACAAAGAGGAGGAGACTGCTGTGGCTCAATTGAGAAGGGAGATTGAAGCACTCAAGCTTCAAAAGGAAGAGGAGGCCCAAGCAGAGGAATTAGCTCAGCTGCGACAGGAGTTGCAGGAGCTCAAAGGAGGGGGCATCAAGAGTGGTCTTTGGTGTTCCATGTGCAGCAAACAAGGGCATATAGTAAGTGAGTGTCCTCTGTTAAGTGTAACTTGCCAATTATGTAGGAAGGTTGGCCATGAGGCCCATGAATGCCAATCAAGAGGAATGCCTGCAACGACATACTGGACCCAAGGAGGACCCCCAACAACCACGAATGTGATGGCTGCACAAAATCAAGGTAACAACTATAACCCTAGACAGAGAAATAATTTTGGAAATGGGCCTAGGAGGCCAATAATCTGTTTTAGGTGCGGAGAATGTGGGCACTACCAAAGTAGGTGCACCCTACCAGAGAATGCACCTCCTTGCAAGAACTGCCCTGAGGCCAGAGACCATTATACATATGGTTGTCCTAAGAATCAAGCCTCTTCATCAGGGCCCCATATCCAAATGATTTCTGTGAAGGAAGAAGAAATGGCAAATCAAGTTAAGGTGCCATCACCATCTACCAGGGTGGTGCAGTTAGAAGAAATTGACTCTTTTACTGTGCAGACAAGAAGCAAGGGGATGGCTCCAGTGGACATGGGTCAAGAATCATTGATTAATGGATTAAACAGAGACAAAGGTGTGTCAGAAGACCTAGCCACCACAAGTGCAGACACAAGGCAAAAGGAAAATTGCACAGGTACCAGTGATGCCATTGGACATGCATTCAGCAGGGCTCATGAGGAGTTGGATAAGTCAAATGGAGCCCAAGCTCTTAAGGAATCAGAAGCCTCCAGACTGCTCAAATCCATGAAAAAGGAGGTTAGTATTTTTGATTTAATAAAGATGGATGGGAAGTTCAGGTCAGAACTCTTGCAGATAATTGATGAAGCTTCCACTACAAGTTTGGTGGCAAAGACTGCTGTTGTACATGAAGGAAAAATTGTAAGGGAAGCACCCCTTACAGATTATAAAAGTCCTCGGCTGACAGTATCTATCAAGGGTCATGAATTTAAAGGAGTTATTGTGGATGGTGGTTCTGGCATTAACTTGATGCCTGAACATACAATGAAAAGAATTGGACTCCACCCTTCAAGGCCTGCAAATTTCACTGTCACTTTGGCATATCAAAGCAAAGTAAGGCCCTTGGGAGTAGTCCCAAAAGTTCCACTTGAAGTACAAGGTAATTTATTCATCCTGGATTTTGTGGTTTTAAGATTACCCCAGGTTGAAGGAGGATTTCCTCTCTTAATTGGACGACCATGGCTGAGGCACGCAAGTGTCATTCATGATTGGGGCAAGGATACTATGTGGGTACAAAAGAAAGGGCAGGAGCTGACACAGATTCATTTAGAAGAGGGCCCAGATAATCAAGGAAACACTAGCATGATGCAAGCAGTTGGAATTTGCATGGAAACAGAATCGGAGGATCAACCCCAAATAGATTTTGAGGAAGAAGAGGATATTCTAAATTGGCTCCAAGCAGGCAACTCTTCCTCTTGTTTTGGAATTTTTCTTAATAATTGTTGTACAATTGAAGGTTATAATGAAGATAAGGAAAAAGTCCAAGTTGATGGATTGGGAGAGCCCATTACAAACCACAGAAGGGGCAGGAAGACAACCCTCAAATGCATTTTTGAGGAGGATATGACTACTACAGAAAATGAAGTTAATAAAGCTAAAGGCAAGGTAAAAGATTCTAGTGAAGAGTGTTCTTTTCCACTTCAAGAAATACCTGTAGGATGGATGCAGGATAAGGAAGAACAGATTGAAATCCAAAACACCCCTGCTTATGAAGCAATGCAAGAAAAGCTAGAAGACAAAGACAAGGAAGGAGAGGAGAAGGAGGATACTCTGGTAGAGAGAAATCCTGTCCAAGAAATACAATTAGGCAATCAAGACAATGATCGGCCAGTTTTGGTGGCCACTTGGTTGTGGAGCCACCCAGGGCTCCTTGAAAAGGTAAAATCATTCTTGACCAAATATATAGATGTTTTTGCTTGGCATTATAAAGACTTAGAAGGAGTGCCGGCAACTTATGGAGAGCATAGAATCCCTCTGGTTGATGGAGCAAAACCTATAAGAGGGAAGAGTTATAGACTTAACCCAAAATATGCTGAAGCTGTCTATGTGGAAATCCAGAAGATGGAGGATGCAGGAATCATCATTCCTGTAGAACACTCAGAGTGGCTCTCCCCTATGGTTATAGTACCAAAGAAGAATACTAATAAAATCAGAATTTGTGTTGATTTTAGAGCACTCAATAAGGTGACCATTCCAGATGGTTTCCCAATGCCTTTTGCAGAACAGGTCATTGAAGAAGTAGCTGGGCATGCCTTATATAGCTTTATGGATGGATTCAGTGGCTATAATCAAATATCAATACACCCAGAGGATCGAGAAAAGACTGCTTTTATCACACCTTGGGGAACATATGTGTATGTAAAAATGCCATTTGGGCTCAGAAATGCCCCAGCCACCTTTAACAGAACGGTCAATCTCATCTTTGGCCCCCTATTGCTGGAATCACTTAGAATCTTCATGGATGACTTCTCTTCGTTTTCAGGATCTCACAAAGAAACTCCTCTAGATTGTTTGGACCACCATCTGAGGCAGCTGCATAATGTTTTCAAAAGATGCAGAGAAACTAAGTTAAAGCTCAATCCAAACAAATGTCATTTTCTTGTGACAGAAGGAACTCTCTTAGGACATGTGGTGTCAGCTAAAGGTATGGCCCCGGATCCTGACAAAATCATTTCTATCTTAAAGTTGCCTAAACCTAAATCCCCTAAAGAGATCCAGAGTTTTTTGGGGCATACTGGATACCATAGAAGGTTTATTAAAATGTATGCAGAGATAGCTAGACCTCTGGCTAGACTTACAGGTAAGGAAGTACCTTTTAAATGGGAAGAAGAGGAAGAAAAAGCATATCAAACATTGCGGTCCAGGTTAGTGTCTGCTCCTATTTTGATCACACCTGAATGGTCAAGAATCTTTCATATACATGTAGATGCCAGTGCCTATGCCGTGGGGGCAGTTTTGACACAACCTAGTGAAGAATTTAAGATGGACAGACCAATTCAGTATGCTAGTAGAATTTTGACTAAGGCTGAAAGGAATTACAGCACCACTGAAAGGGAAGCCTTAGCAATGGTTTTTGCGGTCCAAAAATTTCGTCATTACTTGTTGGGAGTAAAATTCGTTATTATAACTGACCACCAACCTCTCAAGTACTTGCTCAACAAACCACAAGCCACTGGTAGAATATGGAGGTGGTTATTGTTATTCCAAGAGTTCGATTTTTCTGTGGTCCACAGACCAGGTAAAGAGAATGTTATGGCAGATCACCTTTCCAGAATCAACATGATGGAGCAAGTTAGTGGAATCAATGATGATTTTCCAGATGCTCATCTGTTTGCTGTCCAGGCCCAAGGTTGGTATTATGATATCAAGAATTTCATTAAAACAGGGATGTATCCAGAAAAGGCTAGTGCTGTGCAAAGGAAGAGATTGCTACTCAAGAGCAGACCATACACCTTCCTGGAAGATCAATTATATAGACAGGGAAAGGATGACAGACTTAGGAAGTGCTTGGAGGAAGAAGAAGTGAGGAAAGTCCTTCACTCTGCACATGAAGGACCAGGTGGTGGGCACCTTCCAGGGCATATTATGAGTCAGAGGATATTAGATGCTGGTCTATGGTGGCCTACACTATTTAAGGATGCAGATGAATGGGGAAAGGCATGTGATGTTTGCCAGAGGTGTGGACCTAAGCCCACAACGCAGAGACATAACCCCTTGATTGTTTCCACTTCCTGGCAACCATTTGAAAAGTGGGGGCTGGATTTTGTAGGGCCCATCTATCCTCCGACGATTCCAAAAAGAGAGAAATATCTCTTGATAGCTACCGATTATGCGACCAAGTGGGCTGAAGCTATTGCTTCCCCCGACTGCACTGCCCAAACTGTTGCCGATTTCATTTATAGTAACATCATTTGCAGGTTTGGATGCCCATTTGAAATTTGTACAGATCAAGGTACACATTTTGTCAATAAGGTCCTGCAGGAGATTTTTAACAGGTATAGAATTCTACATAGGACTTCTTGTGCTTACTATCCAAGAGCCAATGGACAGGCTGAATCGACAAATAAAGTTTTGATCTCAATGTTAAGGAAGGAATGTATGTTACAACCCACTTCCTGGGGCATTGCTTATCAAGGTACCCTATGGGCATACAGGTTAGCTTACAAAGAGGCCACAGGATATTCTCCATTTCAACTGGTTTATGGAATATTGCCCATTGAGCCCTTTGAATTTTTACATGGCTCACCTAAGATAGCATACATGCAGGGCAAAAAAGACTGTGATGTCTCTCAGAGAATAGGGGCCCTACATAAAGTGGAGGAGATTCGTCTCCTAGCAACAAAACAATTGATCGAGACTCAGATGAAGAGGAAAGAGGCACATGATCGACACCTGTGGAACAACAACATTGAAGCAGGCATGTTGGTTCTTCTCCATAGACCTAACCTTCATACACAACTGAGAGGAAAATGGCTTCCAAATTGGGAAGGACCTTATAGAGTCAAAACAATGCTAAACTTGGGTGCTGTGGAGTTAGAGACGCTGAAAGGAGAGGCCTTGCCACTGGTCAACATTTCAAGGTTGAAGGCCTATCATCAACACACTTAATGACGTATGGATCACCTGGAACTGTCAAATATGTCCAGGTTGTACCTAACTTTCTCATCATATTTTGCTCAGTTTTAGTAGTTTTCCTTATCAATTTCATCTTTGTTATTGGTGTTTTTAGAAAACCTAGAAGATATTTCAAAACCACGGCCAAGCAAGCTCTTTTTGGGAATTTTCTAGCAATTTTAGCATTTTTCTAGCAATTTTTATCCCTTTCCGATGTCTTTTTATTGCCCAATTTGAGGAATAAATGGAGGGTCTCTGTGGTTTGATGAAGGATTTTAGGCTCAACATGTAGAAAATTTCATCAGAATTTTTTCAGAATTTTTTAGAATTTTTTGGCCAATTTTTGGCATTTTTTTCAGATTTTTCCTTGATTTTTCTCTAAATTGGGCTATTTAAAAATTATATAAAAAAAAAAAAAAAAAAAAAAAGCCCCCTAGGGAATTTGGGGGTTCCAAAAAAAAAAAAAAAAAAAAAAAAAAAAAAAAAACCCCCCCCCCCCCCTGCCCCCCCTCCCTCCCCCCCCCCTCCCCCCCCCCCCCCTTTCCCCCCCCCCCCCCCCTCCCCCACCCTCCCCCCCCCCCCCCCCCCTCCCCCCTCCCCCCCCCCTCCCCCCCTCCCCCCCCCCCCCTCCCCCCCCCCTTCCCCCCTCCCCCCCCCCCCCCCCTCCCCCCCCCCCCCCCCCTCCCCCCCCCCCCCCCCTCCCCCCCCGCCCCCCTCCCCCCCCCCCCTCCCCCCCCCCCCTCCCCCCCCCCCCACCCGCCCCCCCGCCCGCCCCCCCCCCCCCCCGCCCGCCCCCCCCGCCCGCCCGCCCGCCCGCCCGCCCGCCCCCCCGCCCGCCCGCCCGCCCGCCCCCCCGCCCGCCCGCCCGCCCCCCCGCCCGCCCGCCCGCCCGCCCCCCCCGCCCGCCCGCCCGCCCGCCCCCCCCCCCCCCCCCCCCCCCCCCCCCGCCCCCCCCCCCCCCCCCCCCCCCCGCCCCCCCCCCTCCCCCCCCCCCCATTCTGACAGCCCCCCCCCCTTCCCCCCCCCCCCATTCTACCAGCGCCCCCCCCCCCCCCCCCCCCCCCCATTCTGACAGCCCCTCCCCCCACCTCCCCCCCCTCCCCCCCCCCCCCCCCGCCCCCCCCCCCCCCCCCCCTTTCCCCCCCCCCCCCCCCCTCCCCCACCCTCCCCCCCCCCCCCCCCCCCTCCCCCCTCCCCCCCCCCCTCCCCCCCCCCCCCCTCCCCCCCCCCCTTCCCCCCTCCCCCCCCCCCCTCCCCCCCCCCCCCCCACCCGCCCCCCCGCCCGCCCCCCCCCCCGCCCGCCCGCCCGCCCCCCCGCCCGCCCGCCCGCCCGCCCGCCCCCCCCCCCCCCCCCATTCTGACAGCCCCCCCCCCCCCTTTCCCCCCCCCCCATTCTGCCAGCGCCCCCCCCCCCCCCCCCCCCCCCCCCCTCCTGAGACGTTCAAACCCACAAAAAACGTAAACCAACGAAAGGGACACCAAGAAGATTGCCAGAACACGTTTATATTCGATTAGCAACTCGTGTTGAAGAAGGCAATGAGAGCTTGGTATGAGGAGTACTAGTACCCCTCATAGTTGCGCACAATTTGGCGCCACAGGGCATACCCCCCAAGCACTGAAAAGGGCTGGATAGAAAAACAGGCTGTGACATCCTCCCCCGGCTTAAAGAGCTTGGTGTCCTCAACAAGCGGGTTCGGGTCTTACAAAAGTTGGTGTGAATACAAAGTTTGGGAACATTACATGGGGCTCATAGCCAAAATGGCTTAAGTGTGGCGATAGTATTTTCGGACTAATGGATGGTCGAGCCCGAAGGTGTTGGCCGGAAGCCAATCCGCATCGACTAAAGGTCGTCCTTTGAATTTGATGAGAAACTGTGGGCCTTCGCGAGTGTTCCGGTCCCTTAAGATAGCTTCCGCCTCGAACTGGTTCTCTCCGTCGTGCAGCACCGGGATCTCGCGTCCGTACTTGGCGTCGGGTTTGAACCGCTTCAGGAGGCTGACGTGAAAGGCGTTGTGAAATTGCACGTTGTCGGGCAGCTCCAAGCTATAAGTGACTTCATTGATGCGCTTCTCCACTTTGTATGGTCCGTAGTAGCGATGGTTGAACTTCTGCGTGATGTTCTTTGGCAGAGTGATATTTCGTGCGCTGACGAGGACAGGGTCGCCTACTTGAAATTCTTCGCCGGGTCGTCGTTTCTTGTTTGCGTAGCGAGCCATGCGTTCTTTGCTTCTTTGCAAGCTGGACTTTGCTTCTTCTAACTTTGTTTTCCATTGATCCAAGAAGGCGCCGCAATCAGGGTCGGTTGTTGCAAGTGTGGAGTCTTGTGTGAGAGCCAAGGGCGTGATTACCTCCTTGCCGGTCGCCAACTCGAATGGTGTCATCTTCGTGCTTGAGTGGACGGAAGCATTCTAGTGAAACTCCAGAATGTCTAAGTGCTTCGCCCAATCCTTTTGGTCCGTTCTGACATAGTTTCGGATGTAATCTTCGATCGTCTGGTTAACCCGTTCGGTTTGCCCATCTGTTTGTGGGTGATATGATGAGGAGAACCTAAGTTGCGTCCCCAAGAGGCGGAAAAGCTCGGTCCATAGCCGACTTAGGAAACGGCCGTCGCGGTCTGACACTATGGCGAGGGGCAACCCGTGATACTTCACGATGTGAGTGAAGAACAGCTGAGCCACGGCCTTGGCGGTGAGCGGGGGCTTAGCCGGAATAAAGTGTGCTTGTTTGGTGAAGTAGTCCACCACAACAAAGATGGTGTTGAAGCCCAAAGATGGTGGGAGTTCGGTGATGAAGTCCATGCTAATCATGTCCCACGGCCGGTTGGGAATTGGGAGTGGTTGCAGAAGGCCGGCAAGCTTCACTCGATCTTGACGGACTAACTGACATGTTGGGCAGGTTTCTACATATTCTTGTACTTGTGCCTTCATGCGGGGCCAATAAAAGTGTTTATGGAGCGTCTCGTAGCTGCGAGTTTGACCTCCATGGCCGGCCACTTTGCAATCATGTGCCTCCCACAGTAGCTCTTTGCGTAACTCTACGTCGTTCGGTACAAAAATTTTGCCTTTGCGGTGGAGAATGCCGTCTTGTAATGTGTAGCGCTGCGGGGCTGGAGCCATTTGCATCTCCTGAAGTATTTCTTGAACTTGGGCATCCTGTGCTTGCGCTCGTTGAATTCTGCCTCTCAAATCTGAGGATACGGTGGACATCGCCTGGAGCTCGGGTCTTCGACTAAGTGCATCTGGCATTACATTCTGTTTGCCCGGCTTATGAATGATCTCGATATCAAACTCGGCAAGAAAATCCTGCCATCTTGCTTGTTTTGGACTTAGCTTGGGTTGAGATGTAAAGTACTTCAAGGAGATGTTGTCCGTGAAGACCGTTGTGTGCTTGTCGATAATGTAGTGCCGCCACTTGCGTAGGCAGTGGATAACAGCTAACATTTCTTGCTCGTGTGTGCTCCATCTGAGCTCGGGGCCGGTGAGTTTATGCGACTCATAGGCGATGGGTTGTCCGTCTTGTAAGAGGACGCCGCCGATGGCTGAGCCTGATGCATCATTGTGAACTTCAAACGGTTTGTCGAACTCTGGAAGTTTGAGAACCGGGGCATTGCACATAGCCACCTTTAATGCTTCGAAGGCTTCTTCTTCGTCTGCTCCCCATTTGAATGGCTCCTTTTCTTTGACCAACTCCAAGAGCGGGGCCGCGATCTTGCTAAAACCTTGGATGAACCGGCGGAGAAATTGGCAAAAGCCGATGAATTCTCGCACCTCTTTGACGGTCTTCGGGGGTGCCCATTTGAGTACTTGCGTCTACTTTCTGGGGGTCGGCGTGGAGGCCCTGTTCGGAAACGATGAACCCCAAGAATTCCACCTTCTTCATGCAGAACTCGCACTTGCTTGGCTTGGCGAAAAGCCGACGTTGCCGTAGTCGTAACAAGACCGCCCGAACGTGTTCATAATGTTCCTCTAATGTTCGGCTGTAGATCAGCAGGTCATCGATGTAGATGATGAGGAAGAGGTCAAGCATATCCCGAAAGCCGTCGTTCATCTCTCGACAGAAGGTGGCCGGTGCCCCTGTCAGCCCGAATGGCATGACGAGCCACTCATAGCTGCCGTAACGTGTGCGGAAGGCCGTCTTCTCGATATGTTCCTGTGCCACCCTGATTTGATGATACCCGGATCGGAGATCTATGCGCGTGAAGTATCGTGCCTTGCCCAGGCGATCTAAAAGTTCCTCCATCACGGGTACGGGATACTTGCTCTTGATTGTGCCTTTATTGAGTGCTCGGTAGTCGATGCATAGGCGTAAGGAGCCGTCTTTCTTTTTCACAAATAGGACCGGGGCTCCATATGGGGAGCTACTTGGTCGGATGTATCCTTGCACTTCAAGTTCCTGTAACTGCCTCTTCAGCTCCTGAAGGTCGGCCTCATTCATCCTGTATGGCGCTCGCGACGGTGGTGGGTGATCCGGGAGCGTGTCGATCCGATGCTGGACATTACGTAAGGGGGGAAGACCGGGTGGGAGGGTATCCGTGAGAACATCTGAAAATTCTTCCATTAGCATCTGGAAACTTGGGTGCCCAATCTTTGAGACGTCGATCGGCCGTGGTCCCATCTCCTCTGCGACCGGTCTGAGAACACATAAGTGTGCGATTTCGCCTTGATAGACTGCTCGTCGAAATTGCTTGTGTGATAATGGTGATGGCGTGTGTGTGGAGGTTGACGTTTGAGCTTGTGCTTTCTCTTTGCTAGTATGTTTCTGCTTAGATTCCCTTGGTTCATTGTCAGAGAGTTCGTCCGTACGGGGAGCCTGGACACGATTGCAGTCGACGACGATGGCCTGCCCATTCTGATCGAGAAGGACTTTGTCTACCCCTTTGCCGAAAAAGGAGATCATGTGTTTATCCATAAACTCGAGGCCAAGGATGACTTCGAATGTTTCCATCGGTATAATCAGGAAGTTCAGGTGACCAAACCATTGGCCTAACATGACCGGGACACCGTCGGCGTAACGCACATGACTGGCCTCTCCCTGAGCAAAGACCACCGACATGCGGAGCCGTTTACTGATCTTGAGTCCAAGGCGTTGAGCACACTGCGGAGTCATGAAGTTGTGGGTTGCACCTGTGTCCAGCATCACCGGCATGCGTTCGCCTGTGACTTCTCCCATAATGAACACTTGGTGTATGATGGGTAATGCAACTGAATGGCACTGAGCCTTGCCCTTTGATGTGGACGGTCCGCGGGGGGAGGAGTCGTCTGATTCGTCGCTGTGAATCTCGGTGATTTTCGGGCCGGAGGTGGATGCCTCTTCGGTCTTCGTTGCTTGCACTCTAGTGTCGGGTCGTTTCCGCCAGCATTTCTCAGTGGGGTGACTGCCTTGGCAATATTTGCACACCGGACGGGGGTCGCGCCGCGTTTGGTTGCTTCGGTTAGGGGATCCTGAACGGTTGTCTGCTGGGGCCGGGAGGGCTTTGAAACCTTGACCACGTTGTTGCTCGGTTGATCTTCGGTATGTGGAGGTTTGCTCCTTGTTAGAGGTTGAGTCTTTGCGGGTAGCTTGGCTTCCGTCGGTCGAACGAGCCAGCCGGTTAGAGTAAGCGTCATTGAGCCGTTCTGCGATGCGGACTGCGTCCTCCCAGGTTTGGGGGTCTTGTTTCTCCACTTCTTTGCGGTAGTACGGGGAGCACCCGTAAAGGAAGCCGTGTAGGCGATCAATTTCCACCATGTCGTTGATGCGAAGCATGAGCCTGCGATATTGTGATACATAAGGTCCAATGAATTTGTCTTGACGGAGGTTGCGCCATTCGTCACGTGCTTGGAACGCTTCGTTGCGAGGTACAAAGTAGTCGACGATGGCCGCTGTGAAATGATCCCATGAGGGCCAGGCTTGCTTCTTATGTTCCACCATATACCATGCTGCGGCTTCGTTCTGTAAGAATTGGCCGGCGATGCGCGTCCAATGGTTGCGGCCGACCCGGAGCATCTGGAGGTAGCTTTCCATACCTTCGATCCATCGGTTGACGGCAATGGAGCTTCGGCCGCCTCGGTACTTGTCGGGGGGGTTCGGTTTGTAGAAGCCGAAGGAATCGGGGTCGTCGATGTCCACCGGTTGCATTTGATTAATCGGAGTTGGGTTTAAAGGAGTTGGTGGTTGTTGGGACGTATGGGTCGGGGTGGGTTGGGGTACCGGTTGGGTGCTTGACTGCGGTTGTGGTTGGGGTTGAGGTTGGTCCTTGGCTAAGAGGTGGGCTTCTACTAGGGAAGTTAGTCTAGAGAGGGTGTCTTCGAGCCTATCAATGCGGTCGTGGACAGGCCCGGGATTCGGGTGAGCTGGGTCGGATTCGGGTTGGGTGTGGATCTCGGCGTTGAGCTCGGCCTCCTGGAGGCGTTCGTGTAGCTCGGCATTCACCAAGAGCAAACGGTTGAGTTCTTCTTCTAGGGCAGCCCGTTGGGCCTTGTGACGTCGGCGCCGTTCAGTCACATTCTTGGCGCGTTCCGTCCCCGAAGTTAGACCGGCCGTGCCAACGTCGTGTTCGCTGGCCATGGTGGCGTGGAGCCAACCGGCGGCAACTTGGGAGGGATACGGTCCTGAAGATGAAGGGGGGCTAGGGCACGCGGGCACCTAACTGGAACAAGGGGGTGGTCCACCGGTTGACGGAAAGAACGGCGAGGCTTGGCGAATAGCGCGGAGGCGACAGTAGAGCGCGCGGAAGCGACGACGACGGCGGGGGGGGGGGGGGGGCAAGGGGGTGCCTTGCTTGTCGGGGGGGGGGGGGGGGGGGGGCAAGGGGTTGCCTTGCTTGAGGGGGGAAGGGGAGGGTCAAAAGACCTCTTGCGACGTCAAAGAACTTCCCATGGATGGGCCCGGGACGTTAGATGGCGCTGCCAGCACTGGTGTGACAGTCCGCCCGTCCAAAGGCTTCCCCTAGGGTCGTTGCTCTGATACCACTTGAGACGTTCAAACCCACAAAAAACGTAAACCAACGAAAGGGACACCAAGAAGATTGCCAGAACACGTTTATATTCGATTAGCAACTCGTGTTGAAGAAGGCAATGAGAGCTTGGTATGAGGAGTACTAGTACCCCTCATAGTTGCGCACAATTTGGCGCCACAAGGCATACCCCCCAAGCACTGAAAAGGGCTGGATAGAAAAACAGGCTGTGACACCTCCCCCCCCCCCCCTCCCCCCCCCCCCCCCCTCCCTCCCCCCCCCTCCCTCCCCCCCCCCCCCCCCCCTCCCCCCCCTTTCCCCCCCCCCCCCCTCCCCCCCCCCCCCCCCCCCCCCCCCCCCCCCCCCCCCCCCCCCCCCCCCCCCCCCCCCCTCCCCCCCCCGCCCCCCCCCCCCCGCCCCCCCCCCCCCTCCCCCCCCCCGCCCCCCCCCCCGCCCCCCCCCCTCCCCCCCCCCCCCCCCCCCCCCTCCCCCCCCCCCCCTTTCCCCCCCCCCCCTTCCCCCCCCCCCCCCCCCCCCCTTTCCCCCCCCCCCCCCCCCCCCCCCCCCCCCCCCCTCCCTCCCCCCCCCCCCCCCCCCTTCCCCCCCCCCCTCTTTTATTTTAATTTTTATTTTTTTATTCTTTTTTCTTTCGATTATTTTTTTCCTTTTTATTATTTTTTATTTTTTATTTATTTTATTTTCTTTTTTATTAATTCTGTCTGAGCATTGAAAAAAAAAAAAAAAAAAAAAAACAAGCGATCAATTTTTTTTATTTTCTTTTACTTTATTTTTTTTATTTTTTTTTATTTTCATGGCTCAAAGCTTTTGGCTCTGGATTGTGCCTCGGTTGGCCGTTTTTTACAAAAATGGAGTCATTTTCATGTTTTTTGGCCCCTCTGAACTCAGTTTTTGAATTTCTTTTTACAAATTCCCACTTTTTGTATGACTTTTGGTCTGAAACCACATGTTTTGAACACCTTTATCACATGTTTTTATTTCACAACATTGTCCAAATGATCTATTCTCACCTTGTCTTACCTTATGTTTAATAATCTCCCATATGTACCCTCTGTAGCCCTCCGGGTTGTTCACATTAGCCTCCTCCCGACCCCTATTCCTACTCCCCATCCCTCCCTTTACCAATATGTCCAGCCACATCCTTTCCCCTCCCTACCCCATCCATATTCACACCCTCAGCCCTCCCTTCCCCTTCCTTTCTCCCCTTCCATTGCCCCCCTTTTTTTGCTTTTCCATTCCAAAATCCCACTTTTGGTTCTTCTCTGGGGCTTGTTCTCTCCTGCTTTTGGTGCTTTTGGTGCTTTTGGTGGACTTGGTTGCTGCTCAGCTGTCCTATTCAAGTTTTGCGGCTCTTCAAAGTTTTAGCTATAGCTCTCCGGGACGGAGAGCACATTAGGTGGTGGGCAACTGTTGAGCCCATAAAAGTCATGTTGGTCAAAGTCAACTGCAGTCAAAGTCAACGGTCAAAGTCAACTGGTCAAAGTCTACAAGGTCAAAGGTCAAAGTCAATAGGTGCAAAGTCAAAGTGCAGGTGTCAAAGTGCACAGGTAGTGCACAATGAATTATCCACAAAGGGTAAATTGGAGAAAATAGGTTGCAGGTTGCAGAGGTACTTTCTCTAATTTCCCTAAGGTTCAAAGTGTGTTTTAAAGTGTTTTGGAAGGTTCAGGTGAACCCCCCTTATGTGCAAAAGTGAAGAATTAAAAGGAAATGTGAAGGCATGTGAAGCGGCAAAGTGTACGCACAGGTGAAAGTATGGCCCCCCATTAAAATTTTTGGTTTTAGACTAAAGTCACTACAGGACAAAACAGTGAGTAGTTGGCTGCCACTTGTGAGAGCCATCTTGGGACATCAAAGTGAGCACCAAGATTCACTTGCAGTTAGGAGCGTACGTGATCGGCACACTCAAATCAAGGAAGAGCCATTCTTGGACCAGTTTTTTGGAGTAAGCAAGAGAGCATAGGCTAAGTGGAGCAAGAGAGGGAAGTGCAAGAGACACCAGAGTACGTCGCACAGAAGTGGAAGTGCAAGGTGCATAGAGAGTGACCAAGGATTGTGGTGCAGAGAAGTGCTAAGCTATAGTTCCCCCAAGTATCTCAAGGTCCTTTGGCAGTGTACGCTTGCCGACAGCAGGTATTCACTCCTCCCCCTTTGTGGAAGCTTGGTGCAAGGTGTGCACAAGGAGAAGCTTGAAGCAAGTGGAGGTTTGTTGCAGAGGAGGCCGGCAGCAAGAGGACATTGGGATATTGGATATTTTTGTAATTGGGCACTCTGCGGGATTGTGCACAGAGGTATTGGTGTATCTTGTATTTCAAACATTGTACTTTTCTTACTGTACTCAATCGAAGGCAGAGACTTCCAAGGTGTATTTTCTCTTTTGGTCCTTCCATTTTCTCCTACAAACCCTCAAACTCCTTCTTGTCAAAGAATCCCCCAACATTGGGTATGAAGTTTTATTTTTTTAATTCATTTAGAGGTCAGATCTTATAAGGAATAAATAGCAAGATACAAAAAATTCCACTTACTAATGGATAAAATTTTCAACATATACATGTATTCAAAATAAGGCTACCATTTCTTTCACAAGCTTCCAATTCCAAAATTTCTATTTAAGTATCTGATTCACTTCATATAAATACAAGTTTTCATGCTTCAATCATAAATATATCAGATATTTTAACATCTTATTCAACTTGATATTTTTTAGATAAATTTGAACATATCCTTTTAATCCACGCAGTAATGCCATGCATATACACAAAAAATCAAAGAATCTTTAATCAAAACTGTTGCACCTGATTTTAAATAAATATTTTAATCATCATCTTCATCTTCATCAGCATCATCATCAGAATCAATCTCGTCAATCTCATATTTTTCATTATTTCTCTTCTTAAATAATTTAACACTTTTACCTGTAATGAAATTCTTCAACAAAGAACCATTAAATTCTCGAAGTTTAAATGTACCATTATCAAATATAGTTAAAACTACATATGCACCAAACCATCTTTTAATTAACTTTCTTCTAGCATCATACTATGTATCAAAAGTACTATCGTAAACTAATACCCAATCATCTACTTCTATAGTACGAGGCCTAGTCTATGTTTTTTATCAAAATAGATTTTACTTTTAAGACGTGATTCTCTAACTTTCTAAACAGCTTCTTCAATCAGTTTATTTCCTAGATTTAACTCCATAATCCTAACGGAAAGCAGATCTTCACGAGTCATCTCATCATTCCACGGAAGTATCTTCCATGAAATAATCTGGGTCTCGATAGGAAAAATCAGCTTCTAACAGTACATTAGTTCTGCACGCATAAAACTTGTAGATCTAGTATACGTCATCCTGTCTGCCCATAATGCAAAAGGAAGGAATCTACGCCACTGTGTTGTATCACCATTGCAGGCCTTAGAAATTGCCTTCACAATAGAGGGATGAATCCGTTCAATCTTACCATTAGACTCCGGATTATAAGCAATAGTGAGAGATAGACGAATCCCATGCTGGTCAAAGAATTCTCTAGCCTCTCTAGCATCTAACTCACCCCTATCAGCTACTATCTTTTCTACATAGCCAAATCTAGAAATAACTTCTAACAAAAATCTACATACATTATAAGTAGTTTTAGTACGAAGAGCTCTACCCTCTACATGATTAGTCAAGTCTTCCCTAGCTAAAACTATATACCTCTTCCTATCTAAACCTTTAGGCATGGTCACTAAATCAACTATCCACTTGTAATGAATACAAGGAGGATAGGTAGGGTGCAAAGGTTCTCTATGTCTAACTCACGAATGTACCTGACAAGTAGTACAAGAATTTACAAAGTGATGTGTATTCACATACATACCCGGCCACCAATAAGCTTCTCTAGTTTTATCATAAGTCGCATAGAAGCCTTTATGTCTTGCCCAAAGAGTTTCATGCATATCTATCATAACTCTATTTTGAAGGTTTTTATCTCCTAAAACTCACTGCGGATATCTTATTTTCCCTTTTGCATGACGCCAAATAAAACCATCTTTTAGAAAGAAATTAAATGCAAATTTCCTAATATCTCTAAATCTATTAGCTGACCGAACAGGTAATTGCTTCAAAGTTCTAAGATAATACCCTATATCATACCAAATTCCCTCATATTCATTTTCATTAAATTTGTCATATACATAAACATCAGTAATATAATTATCACATTTAATTCAATTTCAGTCATGTGATCATCTTCAAACTTAGCCCTAGAAAGCATATCTGCAACAGAGTTAGTTTACTACTCAAAAATGCATCTCATACTTTCACATATTTTTATAAACTTATTTCAAAAACGTTATTCCAAAATAATAACATTTATCCTTACTTCTTCATTTATTCAAAACACATTAATAGGTGTTTATAATTTTAATACAAGACATCAAAACTTTCTTGCATAGATAACTCACTTTTTCTTTTAAGGATCTTCTTATTCTGTGTAATTTGATTGATAATATTTTCAAAAATTTCTTGTTCTTTTTCATTAAGACTTTTCTCATTATTTGCATCCTCATTTATATTAGTTAATTTTTTACTTTGCTCAATTTTAGCTTGATTATTTGTTTGATTACTAGTATCAGGATTCATTTGTCCTTTCATCTTTTCAATTTTCTTATCTTCAAGTGATTGATCATCGGAATCAATTGAAATATTATGTGAATTTTCATATTTTCCTATTTTCTCATAAGTTGTTTTTTCATACTCTAATTGCTTATTATCTTGCTTATCATTTAGGTGACCATCTTGCAAAATCTTTTCACCCTGTGGGTTATCCATTTTTGCTTGATTATTTATCATATTTTTAAATGATTGAATGCTAATGTCTTGAGCAATAGATTTTATAGTTTTATTACGTTTTACTTTCCAATATTTTTTACCATGTTTGTTTGATTTTGACCAAACTTGTTTTTGCTCAAAATATTTTATCATTCCACCTCTACCTAGGTTCAAGTGTAAAGGGTCTTTAGTATGAAAATCACATATTTTCTTTCCTATCTGACATACTATTTGATGTTTACATGCATATTCAACTCTGACACAATCATCATAGGTATGGCCGATCTAGTCACACCAAAAACATTGAACAAGGTATTTTTTATACCTAGGTCTTTTTAGTATTGGAGAAGATCTTATCCTATGATCAAGTAAAGGGGCTTCTAATGACTCTATATACATGGAATGAACTTGGGTCTCATAGCCATTGCTATGACTGCTTGACACCTTCTTATTTATACGATTCTCCAAAGTATCTAGTTTTTCATGTACTCGTGCGAATTCAAATCTCATCATATCTCCTAATAATGCTAACTCTTTAACAACACCCATATGCAAGGCTATAATTGGATCACTAAATTTCATCATTACTTGAATTATTTTTTATGTCAAGGAATCAAATTCGGAAACAAATTGTTCATTAATAGAGGCAACAATGCATGATTGAATGTCATACAGGACTTCTGCAGAGAAAGCCATATTCTTATGAATGAGATCAAACTAGATATATGGTTGAGAAGAGATACCTCATGGTTGAAACATATTTTTTTTTTTTATTTTGAATCTAACAATTCCTAATATTTTAATGAAAAATAGATTCTAACTTTCAAATGAAAAATCTTTTTTGAATTTTAAATCTAACAATTCCTAAAATCCTACTTAAATAGTAACAAACAAATGCAAGTTTATAAAATATACGTGACAGTTGGAGTAGAAGCTAGAGTACATGTGAAATTTTCAAATTACATTTGTTGAGCAATAAATGCCTAATACAAGGAATCTAAGTGGTGTGTGTGCAAACCCTTTTCTTAAAAAAATTGATGGTAAGGGTGAACAGATGAGGTTTACTACTTGCCTATTCTCGTGGAGGCGCTCGAAGCCTAAGCCCAGCCCTCAACAACCAGGGAATTTCAAGGTTTGTGAAATCTACCTCTGCAAGATGACCACCTCAAGCTGCAGTAACCATGTAGCCTAAACCAATCTATTGCCTATGCAAGAAAAGGAAAAGTTTTTATACCTATCTTGCTGTGCCGTTGTTTCACATCGGGTTCAAATGTGGGAGCGATTTGTGATGACTAGCGGATCAATTCAATTGTCTTGCTAACAACACACACAGGGTGACTATGCAGAACAAGTATAACTTTTCCTAAGATCCGTAGGGCAAAGCGTTTCTATATCTTTTTACTGCGTCAAAATAGGATGGTAAGATTAATTTCTCACTAATTACTTGATCTTTAATGGTTTTTGTTACGTTTAAATCTTCTTGAGAATTATCAATGTTTCTAGTTATGGATGGTGGAAAAAGATCTTCACTATTTTCAATACTAGGTGGAACAATGGATATTAATGGTAATGTTCTAGATAAACTATGATCAAATTCTCTAGGATTGAAAGTTTCTTTTACAATCTTATCATTAACTAGTTCTTCAATTTCAACTGGTTTAGGAAATAATAAATCAAATGTAGATGGAGGTAAAAAGGAACAACTTGATGAAGCCTCTTCAGACATAAGATGAAATGCAAATTAGATTCATAATAGATCTCCTATATAAAAGCTATAAGATTCTGTTCAAAAAAACAGATCCTATACAAGCTAAACAATAGATTTTAGCTAAGTAAGTTCTTTCACACTTCAAATCTTCAGTTCGTCTTCAACAAGGCTGCAATTCATTTGAAAATCACATGAGAAATATTAGTAAGCTTTTATAAAAGATTAAACAGTCATTTAAAACTTATCATATTAAAAAACTTAATGTAATATAAGAAAATTAAATTTTCTTAAACACACACACACACGCACATATATATATATATATATATATATATATATATATATATATATATATATATATATATATATATATATATATATATATATATATATATATATATATATATATATATATATATATATATATATATATGTATATATATACATTCATTTATTTAAACATACATATTCCAATAAAATAATTCATTCATACATTACATCATATAATTCACATAGCTTAATACACTTATACATATTCATACATATTACATATGCTAACATGCATCACATGCATACTAACATACATGCATGACATAACATACTCTAACATAAATGAACATGCATACAAGCACACTAACATACATGCATGACATAACATACACTAACATAAATGAATATGCATACATGCATACTAATATACATGCATCACATAACATACACTTACATAAATGAATATGCATACATGCACACTAACATACATGCATGACATAAATGAACATGCATTCATGCACATACATTCATAAATGAACATGCATACATACATGCATAAACATTCATAACTCACATGCATACATGCTCATGCATAAATGAACATGCATACTAACATAACTCTCATGCATACATGCACATGCATAAATGAACATGCATACATACATGACACACACATGCATAAATAACTTGCACTAACACACATATGCATACATGCACATGCATAAATGAACATGCATACATGCACATGCACCAGCAAACACACATGATATGCAAAACAAAATCATATCCTTACATGCACATGCATTAATGAACATGCATACATGCACATGCAGTAGCACACATGCATGACAATACATGCACAAACACACAACATGCAAGCACTAATATCTAATATTCATGCATTAACTATGCATACATTTACTAACACCTAACATGCAATAACACAAGCATGTACTAACATGCACAACATTTACTAGCATCTCTAACATTTGACAAGGGTACATGCACTAACACCTAGCATGGGTTCATGCATTAACATACCTAACATGCACTAACATGCCTAACATCATACATGGGTATGTGCAGTTATATCTAACAACATCTAACATGGGCACAAACATCACTAAATCTAATGCATTTTCTACTAAGTTACTAACAAGCTAAGGGTTGAAGAAGCTTGGGTAAAATTGGAGCAGTGAGAAGCAGTGATCCAAGAAAGACTATGTGTTCAAATATGAGATTGAGTGCCCCTCATATTTCGTGAATCAATCACCTTACACACTTCTTAAGTGTGACAAAGCCTGTGTTCTAAGAAAAGAGCTCTCCATTATTTAGGAAATCTTTTTAAGTTGTGTAAACGTACTTTATGCATGGAGTTGGATAGAAGCCACCTCTATTATCACTTTGGGGTTTTAAATAACCTCGTAGATCCCTTGCTTTCATGAGGATTTCTTAACTAAAAGGCTCCCATAGACTAGGTTTAGTATAAAATTTAAATGAGTCTCATTCAATAGGAACACGTAAATATGGATATTTCCTTCATATATCCAATTAATAGATAGAAATGAAACACGGGATTATCGAACCTATGACCTCCTCAATGGGAGGCATATGTTCTTTCCGTTGAGATACACAAATTTGATGCAAGAAAAGTAACGATTATAAATACAACACTCCATCTTGACTCCATCGCTCTTAGAGAGAGGTTTTGAGAAAGATATAGAGAGATAAAGAGAGAAATAGGTAGAAAGAAAGAGAGACAGAGTAGAGAGAAAGAGAGAAATAGAGAAAGAGATAGAAAGAGAAGGAGAAAAAGAAGAAAGAGAGAGAGAGAGAGAGATAGAAAGAGAGACAAATAAAGAAAGAGAAAGAGAAAGTGAAGAAGGAAAGAGAGAAGGAAAAAGAGAAGGAAAGAAAGAGAGAGAAAGAAAGAAAGAGAGAGAAAGAAAGAAAGAGAAAGAGAAAGAGAAGAAGGAAAGAGAGAATGAGAAACGGAAGAGGGAAAGAGAGAGAAAGAAAGAAGATAAAGAAGGAGAAAGAGAAGAAGTGAAGAATGAGAAAGAAAGAAAGAAAGAGAAGGAGAAAGAGAAGAAGGAGAAAGAGAAAGAAAGAAAGAGGAGAAAAGAAGATTGGCAGAAGAAAGGTAGGATGTATGAGAAAGAGCAAGACTAGCATATCTTCCTTTACTAAAATGGACATAACTCTCTCATATGATGTCCAAATTGGATGATTCTACTTGGTATAGAAAGTAGACTCCAACCGCTTTCCAATGAATGGAAGGTATCATTAGATACTTAGAAATAGCTTGTACGAGTATTGAATTCTCTGCATATCTCTTCAAGGAGATGTAGCACACCCACCTAGCTCCATTGTTTTGGCCATAACTTCCTCATGGAAGGTACAAATAAAAAAAAATTAAAATTGCTATAACTTCTACACTTCAAGATTTTGGTGTGGTAGGTCACATTTTGCCCTTTGCAAACCATCTCTACACAAGCCTTTTGATGTTTGTAGACTAGTGAGAAACTCTTTTTTGAGTGACTTGAGTGTCCAATTATGATAATTAAGAGTTAGTAGTCATATTAATAACCTTTTGAGATAGACAAGAATTTATTCTTATATGTTTGCATCATATTTATGCTCTTAAAAACATTCATTTGCATACTTTTTTCATCATAATTTATAATTCTGTATTATTTTCTATTCCAATTCTATGAAACTAACATTGGAATGTGGATAAAAGTTAGTTTTGATATGGATTCATCTATGCACATGAAGTTACAATAACTTATGTTGATTTATAAAATCATGGACAAGTTGTTCTTGTGTGTTTCAAGATCTTTGTGCAAGTATTACAGCAAGAAAAGACCATGTTATGGGAGTGTGTAGTGCCCAACAACACACATTGGAAAACTTTCTTATTTGCAGGTTTCTAGAGCTAAGAAAGAGGTTGGATTACCATTAGGCTGATGCGTGGCATTGTATAATGGTTACTATTTTCTTTTTAGGCTTCATTTTCCTAGGGAAGTGTTGCGGAAATTTGTGTAGCCATATGACATTATATGCTATATGAGAACTAGAGTGATGTTGTGTTGTAAAAGAGAGGAAGGCTTATGTGCAACATAATTAAAACAAACATATAAATTAATTGAGTTAGAGAAGAAAATGCATGAGTAGCTTCATGCGTACATGGATGATATGATTTCTAGAAAAGTCAAGTGCATGATGCATTTTCTATCTATAGAAGACCATTTTATGTATCACCATGATGAGTTAGGTGAGCATAGCGTATCTCATAGAAGTACCATGAATAGGCTAAGTTTTCCTCTAGAAAGTAAATGAGAAAGGTATATCCATCAAGAACAACTAAGATGTGTTTTTGTCTAGTAACCCATGAGCACATGATTTGTTCTTCATGGGAGTTTATGTACTTGATATAGAATTGTATCCAAGAGTGATATGATCATACTCATGCATAAAAGTATTAAATGATTATATGTGGTTGGTTGTGATGAGGTTAATGAATGTGCAAGAAGCACAATAACTAGAATGACATCCATAGATATATACTTTCACTAAAAGGTGGATAATATGTAAAGAGTAGATTTTTCCACAAGATGATTTGGATTGTTAATTTGTTTTCTTTGATCTAGATGATCATTATATGCATAGATATGTCTCCATATCATAATTCATCCAAGAGAATGAATGAGTATGTCTAATCATAAGGATTAACATGTCTCATCAATTTTTAGATTTAAAAAATAATTGAGTAAATAGTTAGTCAGTTAGGAGACTCATAGAGATTCGGATGTTGTTGTTTGAAGGAATGCCCAAATTTATTGAAATTTCAAGGGAAAGTAGCACACAAGTGTCTATTTATGGTGACCAATTTTCTAGTAATTTGCATGCTTTCATAAAGGTAAAAAGACCTTTGCACTAGAAGTGTTGCTAATAGATGTAGAGGCCTAAAACAAGTGACATAAGCCTGTTGCAAAGGGCATTTCTCTTCATTGACAGATTGAAATCACATTATGGATGTTGTAGATGAAATATGACAAATGCATTGTGTCCAAAAAATTTTGCAATAATTTTAAGGATCATATGATAAGTCAAAAAATCTCTACACATGAAAGTGAATTATTTGGAATTTATGAAATGACCAGAGACCATGTCACCTATGGATTTTTGGTTCTTTTAGGTCATTTAATATCCAAGAATCAAGAATTAATATATATTCTAGCTAGTTTGAATGAGATTCTTTATGAATGGAAAAAATGACAAGATTTCCATGTTGCTTCTATAAATTGAAATCGAAGTTAAGGATATGTTTTCCAATGATGAGAAGGATGATCTTTGAACTTATATGCATGTTTTTTTTCCCAAAAGATCATGAACAATTGACAAGGTCATGCACTTCAACTCATCTCTTGTTGAGTCTTCATTCACTTGAGTTTGGTCAAAGGACCCCACACATGTTGTCTTTTAGTACAAAGATAGTTCGAAGTCATCCATCCGATTGAGCCCCTTCATGAGTTGTGAGCCTCTTCACGACATCCGAACATGATGTGAATCGTTCTATGATAATTTGGTGAACCTTGCGTGGTTTGCCTTTGAACTTTTGTTTCTATGTATAAACATGTCGTTTGTTTTATAGGTACGAAGTCCTAGCTTCTCTTGCACTAATGTAGTTGCTTGAACAATATTTTGTAAGTCTTCCTAGCTATCATGGACTAGTCTTTATGACTTGAGTGCATCCATCGAAGCTTCTAAAGACCATGAGGACTTAGCTTGGGATGAGTTTGGGAAATAAATACAGAAAGAGTTCTACCTTCAAGAATTTACTTAACATAATAGAGTGGGTTTCATGAGATAAATAGAATCACCTAACCCTCAAGGATCAATTACTCAACTCCATATTGAATTTATGAAAAAACAATTTCCAACTTCTAGAGGTAGATAGGGCTAGTCTCACACTTCACATTGTTATTAATTTTCTAAAAATCCTAAGTGAAGATGTAAGGTTAGAAATAGATAGAAAACTTGAGGAATGTCAACGGAAAATATTTGACTAATGATTGGGCAACTTTCAAAAGGGTAGTTGAAAATTTTTCTCTCATGATACAAAATCAATCGATGGTTTACAAGCAAACATCTATCCTCAATCTAGTATGCCAATTTTGAATGCACTTAGGCGTACATATGCTAGTACAAAGGTTGACATAGGATCCTCATCTAGAATTCTTTGTGAGTTTAAATTAGACATCCTTTGCAATGAATTTGAAAATATAATGATGATGCATACCAACTTTATCAAAGATTATCTCTTCGCTTAATATGGTATATTTCCTTAGTACAGGAAAGCATTAACAAGCAATCAAATCTAGCTTAGGGAACTCCGCAACCCATTTTATCTCCAAAGAATTCTCAAATAAAAAATCCTCACCTACCCCTCAAAATACCTTCCAAAATAACCCTAATATTAGCATATCATTTTGTTGTGATTCCACTGACCATCTCATCTATGTGTGAGAGCCTATGAGAGAAGCTAAATTGTAGAGGCTTGTGATTAAGATAAACAAAGCATTTGGTGACCTTTCATGCTTTAATTTAGCTATAAGTTCACAAAAAGAGGATATGAGGAAATTATATGAGAATATTTCTACCACCAACCTAAAATCTTGTGCTATCAAACTTGACAACTTGGAAAAGAATGATCAAAATTTGGAAAATTTGAATGATAATAGAAACAATTCATTTGAACACAAAATATCTACCTTTCGAGGTATCTATACACGATCAAATAGCTTACACGATAAACTTAAACAATTCTTTTGGTGTGATCAACTTGCCCATAAATTTTGGAATTGTATTACATATGGAGATGCATATAAAAACAGCATGGTCCTTAAAATTCAAAGAGAGTTGTGTAACTACCATGATCATACACCCTAACACTTGAATGTCGGAACACATGGTACAAAAGGATATTCAAATTGCTAAAAAAAAACACCCAAAGCCATATAAGAGTACGAAAGTAAGTTGGAGACGGAAAAAAATGAAAACAAGGAATTTGATGATTAAAGTATAATACCAAATGTAGATCAAATCAAATTCTCTGAAATTGAGAAAAATGAAGACATAAACATAGAAAAGAAAAAATGTGAACAATTAAACAAAGACAAAAGAGAATCTCAAAAGGAAATTCAAGTGAAAACATGAAATTAGGAAGAATTATATGGTTTATTTGATAAAAAGCTACACGATAACGAGCAATTATGTGATCAAGAGAAAATTTATGGTTTTCTAAACTAATTTTTGCCTTGATATGATCCATCAAAAAAACTGGCAACATGAACAAAAGAAGGAGACTCAAGAAGTTTATGAGAATGATAAAACTAATAGTCAAAAAAATCTTCTAAAAGTAGAGAAAGAAAGAACTTTGAACAAAATTTAGGAAGTGATAAAGAGAACATGATGGATGAAAAAATTTAGTAGATGAACTGAAATGATCAAGGGATATCTATTCCTTTCTATTTGTACATATGTTTTTCATTGCATTGCATACTTTTTGTTCATATTTCATATTTTCAAAGATTGGACATTGGATAATGATAATATCAAGATCGTAATAAAAACTATTTGTCTTGACTAGAAATACATTTAAATTTTGTTTGAAATCATTATAAATATTATGAAAGCATGATAGGTCAATCAAAATTTGAAGCTTCACTAGAAAGATTTAGTTGTTTTGTATATTTAGGCATACGTTTGTGCATGATATAATATCCAACAGAGATCCTTGTTCCTACCTATGGATTTCTCTATATCCTTTGCTTGGAATATGGGTTAATACTTTCCTCTATGAATAATAGACTTACGAATTTCAGAAATTGACAAAGAAATTTTTATACTTTCTTCCTTGATAAAAAGGTAGTAGTTAAAAATCATGATTAAGTATAATTATGGTTGATGATGAAGAAAAGAAATCAAGACGTTGAATGAAGAAAAGACACAAAGGAATTGGGATTGGTCTATAAATCACTATCAATCATATATTCACGTTGGGCATTATAAGGCAGATTTATGCATGAGTGGAAATACAAGAGTTTCTTGGATTTTGTGTATGATTCAATTTGATAGAATGGACGAGAATGATTGTTACTTGAAAACTTGGCCAAGTTAATAAATGTATTTAAAACTTAGTTCCAAGTATTTGTTACTCGTTTAACATTGATATGAAATTATCATATGCCAATGCAAAACAAAAGTCATTTGCATTCCATGAGTAGGAATTGACCAAAAATTGTATTCAATATTTTGATAAGATTGGCAATATCCCATGCTTGCGTAGCCTAGTGACTGATGCCTCGACTCTACGGGAGAAAGTCCCGAGTTCAAGCCTTGGTTGGACATGTTCATGAGTTCGCCAAGATCGGTGCCTCTACCCTATGAGGTTAGGTGTTTGTGTATTTCCAATTTATTGTACTCTCAAAAAGCAAAAGCAAGTAAGATTAACAACATATTTCGATGTTTAAATGGGTAACAAGTGATCCATGTCTATATGTGCACCATGTAAGTGGACTTATATGAGAGAGAGTGTGAATCGATAACTATGTGTGTGTACCTATATGAGTGACGACTGCATGTGACCATAAACATGTGCACAATAAAACCATTATTCAAAAGAAAAATAAGAAATAATATATTAAAATAATGAAACAAGTGTCAAAGAAAATAATTAAAACAAAAAGAAAATCAATAAAATAGGAAAGAAATAAAGAAATTAGAGAAATCAAATAAATAAAAAGGAATAGCAAATGTATATGTGAGTTAGATTCTATATGCATGTGTTTTCTAGTGGTGATTCATTCTGTTTTGAGAAGCTCTCTTTTTGACGTGCTTCTTTTTTAGGAAAGAGGAGTATGCATGCAGACTTCTAAGTAGGAATCTCTGTGCCGGATAGGAAAGTCTTGTCCCATGCAAAAGAGGATATGCACATCACGGGGAAGAGGAGGATCAATCGGGGATGTTTGTTCTCTACGATGCGTGCAGAAATCTCTGACGAATGCTGAAGGATAGATGATATGCGAAAACGCTTCTCTAGAATTTGTTCATGATGATTCTGATCCTCAGCATTAATCTTTGTTCTTTGCGCATTCAAACATCTCATTTATAGCAGACCCACAAACGTTTTGTGATGACAGACTTACAGGTAGAAGGACGGACAATGTTGCCGAATTCGATGGGAGACGCCTAGCATGGCCTGAATGCGATGCAGTGGAAGGTCCTATGATCTCTTTGGCTAATGATGTGGAGAAGATAGTGGCAAGCCACCGACTGAAAAGCTTCAGTCACGTCAAACATTTGAAGAAACCCTCCACTTTTGTATATATATACGTGGGAGGATTTTCTTCCCATGGAACACGATTGAAGAGTAAATGCCTGGAACGGAGCTTACAGGAAGGAGCAGGGAATCAGCATACTAACAGGAGCACTGCCCATTTGGATTGTTTCACCATTGTGCACACACACACACATTTATACACACACACATATAATATATATATATATATATATATATATATATATATATATATATATATATATATATATATATATATATATATCCTTTTTTGTTCGATATTGACCCATCTGAATTTGACCTTATAAAACCTTTCTCTCGGGTGAACCTAGGCCTGGGATACAAATGACATTCACAAAGAAGAAAATCAGTTTAGTTCAAATCAAAACTCACATCAGTTCTGCCATTTGTGTCAATGTACCGAGTATTTTCTGATGAGTTATATTTTCTCCTACATTTCTCATTAAAATATTATTGCTACTGTATTGATTTGTGCAACAACCTTGTGCCTGCTTTATCATCTTCACGAAACCTGTTTTTTGTTTCCTTTTTCCTTGTTATATCTCTTGAGAAATGTCCTCATGCTAAACCAAAATGAGCTTCTTGTAATACCACCTTCTATTCCAAATAAGGTACACAATGCCTGATTACCTGATCAATGCATTTCTTATAAAGAGGCCCCACAATTACTAAGTACGGTCTACTCTTCAAGCTAATATCTAGAAACCGGACTTAGTACATACAAGACAAACAGTTTTTCAGCACTTTTATGATGAGGAAAGGAGCTACAGGAATGAACTTTCTACAGGAGCTACAGGAAGCCGATGAGAGAAATGGTTATATTTTACAGGACCTACAGGAAGCCGATGAGAGAAATGGTTATTTTTACAGGAGCTACAGGAAGCCGATGAGAGAAACCTCCATGCTTGATCATTTCTTTTATTTAAGTTCTGCAATATACTAAATATAGCCACCGGGCTTCACCTCTTACAAAACGAAGCCTAAAAGAGAATATGCGGGGCATACGTATTTCATCAATTGAAAGTCAATTATAGATCTGAACAATCCAATAACTTAATATGTAAAAACCGGACTTAGTACATACAAGACCAACAGTTTTGCAGCGCCTTTAAGATGAGCAAAGCGGCTACAGAAATGAACTTTGTACAGGAAGCCGATGAGAGAAATGGTTATTTGTCATTCGTATGCGTACTTACATTTACAGGCTGCCTGACGAAAGGCAAAAAACCCTCTTAGCGTGCGGTGACTGAACATAATTTCGTGATCTTAGGTGACCACGCGTCTACCATGCAAAGAGTTCCTTGAAAAACACAGTTTTAACGCGAATCTCTCTCTCTCTCTCTCTCTCTCTCTCTCTCTCTCTCTCGGATTAGTGTTATGTATAGTCATATACACAGGACCTCTACTTGTTAGATGTCTTGCCTTTCAATAATGCAGCGATAACTCATGCATTAATGATCAGCAAACAGCCGATATGCTTTCTTAAACAATTCACGCGATATTCAAGAAAGCTATGCTCCGACTGATCAAGTACCATATGAGCAGGACTAACGCTTTCCCTGTTTCTCGGATCCTTATCGTTAACGCACAGATTATTCCATCATAAAAAGACTGTGGATAAAGCATTATTCAGTTTCTTTGAGCATTTCTGTTTCAGTTTCAATAGGAACAGTCCGATGGCTTTTACGGAACAGCTTTCCCTGTTTCTCGGATCCTTATCGTCAACGCACAGATTATTCCATCATAAAAGACTGGATATAAAGATGCTGTAGCATTATTAAGTTATTTTGAGCATTTCTGTTTCAATTTCAATAGAAACAGTCGGATGGCTGTTTTGGACCATAGGTGTGCTTTCAATAGAACCATATGTGTGCTTTCGGTGTCCATCGTTGCATTTCACCCAAAGAACATGGAGCTGCTGGACGACAATGCTAGAAATAATGCCTGATTCTTGTCTATCACCCAACCATGAACCGGCACGTGTAACACGGGGATACGTCTGGAAATGTATTAATATGTAACGCATGCATGCAGGCTCGCAAGAACACAGAAACGACATTTTTATAGGGGATCGTCAGTGGTCACAAAATTAGTTCCTCGGAGCACGCGACAGCATCGATACACATTTGCACGTACCCTAAAATGGCGAGCGTCCATCAAAACGTAACAGAGACGGCGTGCAGTTACCTGATTAGACTTCAATTGCAAGGTAAGCGAGGAGCAAGTAAACCTTCAAATTTTCATGGACATACGGTAGGGACTTTTTTAAACAATGTTTCAATTCGCTCTTTTAGAGATTCCTATAAACGTATTACAGCTTGAGGGTGAACTCGGCCGCTCCTCCTTGCTGATAAGCCATGGAAAGAAGCTCCTGCACAAGATTCAGCTTCCTCCGGATGCCAATGTTGCTGGAGCTAGGGCTACGTGGTGGAGCAGCAATTCGACTCTGCGCGTCGAAGTTCCGAAGTCGATAGCGATAAAAGTTCGCCCTGAATTAGCCTACAAACAGGTCGTTCCGATGTCGCAGGTGGTGCTCCTCCACCGGCAACCATAACGTTAACCATGCCGTATTTCGAAGACCGATCACATATATTACACATGATGTAACTATGCCTCCACCAGTCGTTTCGTACATATCTAAATGCATAGGAAAATTAATCTGAGTAGAGAACATAAAATAGATATGCAGACTTCCTTGATCTCTACGTATGGCTGCAATTTACGTATCTACGTATGGCTGCAATTTACGGACGAACTGTCAAGCAAATGATTTATGTTGAACTCCATTGCATGGTGCACGAAAAGAATCATCAGGTTTTCATTTTGTGTTCTGTTAATACCATAAAATACGTTTAAGTGAAGAAAGAATCAGTTCCTATGACTCCTTGATTTTCAAGGTTGAAGGTGGATGTGTGTGTATGTGTGAGAGAGAGGGAGAGAGAAAGAGAGAGAGAGTGTGAATTTATCTGTAGTTCGAATGTATGATTTATGCTTGGAAATGATTTATGCTTGGAATAATTCTTTGATGATACGGTGGATTCTTCTATATGAACTGATTCTATACGGTGTGCATTTCACGGGTGGCACTAGAACGCTGTTCATGAAATTCCGTCTGTGTGCGGAAGGAGAGGTGCAAAATAGTTGTGCAAGAAAAATGCAAACTAAACCACGTGTAGAAGACAACCCACATCGCTTTTTTTTTTTCAAGTTCTGATAACCTGAACTCTTTGAACGATCGTAAATGATTGAATGATGCAACCACATATGGAAGCGTAAGTAATTTAGGGATTGCAAAAGAAGTATGAATTTTCGAATCGGATTAGTGAGAAAAAATGCACTTTCATGGATTGATATGAATATTAGGAGATGTAAAGCCACATTCCGGTTGCTTCTATGAGAGATCAGCTCCGCCATGTATTTATGCATACAAAAATGCGGATTGTCATAGATGAAAGTAATGAGAAATAATGGAATAATTTCATAAACAAGTAATCAAAGAAAATAACAGTCTTTAACGCGAGCCAAGTACCAAAGAAACCGTGACGCGTGTTCCCCATCCTTTTAATCTGAAACGTTTCACGGACAAATATCTCCGTTCACTGCGCAAAAAGATCATATTCCTTTATTCTTATACGTTTATCGATCTTTCAAAGCATAATTTCAAAAAGCACATACGATCTTCTTGGATACTTAAACATGAATCATCACTGCATTATTACAAAGCGAGTGATGAATCATGTAGAGCTCGTATGGCTTCTTCTCACTGTTGGCTTCTCTTACTGGTGCCTGTAGATTATGTGAATTATCACATCTCCATGCGGCATGTTTTGATAACTGTATATCCTTGAGAGTTTATGAGATTTTCTGAATATTCATAGCCCTTCGCTTCTTTCTCTTTTTCATCTCCAGCACCGCAAAATATGAGTTTGTGATATCTGGAAGAATAAAAAATTCAAACCTTTTCATAAAAGGACGTACGTTGTCGTGCAATAATTCATGAGCGATATCTCCCAATAAACCCTTTCTAAGATTTAAATTGAGAGGGGCTCAAAATTAATTTTTAGCATAGTGGACACTCAAGTACAATAGTTTCCAAGGTCCCGAACTCAAAGAAGTGACAGGAAAGTCTATTGGGACAAACTATTAATTTGAAATAAGGACTCTCTTAGACTAGTGAGCCTTCTAGGGTGGAAGGAACTTGATCTTATCACTCTTTTTTTCTCCCCTATCTAGTGAATCCCAAAGGCATGAGCTTAGTTTTCTCTCTATGGAAGAGTTGGAATAACATCAAACAGTATGTAAAGATCAATGAAGATTGAAAATGTGTGGTGGGTATTAGACAAAATGATTCGATCTAGTTCTCTATGAAAGGTATGAGAGGGGTCGATTCTAGGAATCTCCAAAAAGCTATGAGGCGCTAGAACAAAGGGTTTTTTTCTTGCAACCATCTCCAGAATCAAGACACAAGACAATGGATTAGATTTGAGGACACTGAGCCAACTATGAGAGTGGACTATGAAGATTGGTGCTTATTGTGTAGCACATTCAATGCTTGGGATTGTGCAGAGACTCTACTCCTTATTGGACACGATCCTCCCTTTCCTCGAGGGTATAAGATGGCCTAGAGGCAACAAAAATGATAATATTTTGAGATTTAAGAAGAACGTGGACTTTCATATCAAGCTCAACAAGATCTAGTGTCTTAGTTGGTCAAGTTCAAGGTGGTATCTTAAGTTCCAATCCCTTTGGTATCCCCTCATCTAGATAAAAGAAAGGATTTTGATGTGGAAAATGCACCACCAAGGAATTCGGACCAACGTAAAACCCAACAAAATTTGTGCTTCTCCTCCTTACTATAAACCTTGCCTACATGGTAATGAAGACTTGGGGAACCTCTTCTTTTCATGTCCCAAGTCACTCTGGGCCTGGAAAGCCCTTAGGAGAATTGTGTTAATGTAGGGATAAATAAATTGTAAGCAAGCATTACTCGATGAGGCAATTGGTTGTTCTTTATCATTGTGGAATGCTATAAGAGGTGAGGCACTTTGGAAGATCTAGAAAGATAGGTGTGCTACCAACTTTGATAGCTCTCTGAAAGGATGGTCGATCAAAAAATATATTTTTCTTTTTTGCAAAAGATCATTTAATTGTGAGAAATGGGTTTTCCTTTTAGACATCGTAGAATGTTCTTCCTCAAGAGCAAAAAGGTCAAATTTAAGTAGGCCCCCCATGAGGGGGATGAAAAGGTATAAAGCTTCCTTCTAATATTCTCTAATTTTAGCAAGTTTTGTAAGAAACGCCTGCTTCATGGAATTTGGGGGGTCCCATGGGTGCTTGACCCATTCACTTGTAGGATTTTTGTTTCTCTTAATTAAAGCTTGGCAGGGTAGGATGTAGCCAAACTTCTTTTAAAAAAATATGAATTGAAAAAAATGTAGAGCCTTCTCAAATGCGCCTATTTCAAGACATATCATGACGGGATATATCTCTTTTATTAAGAAGAGACTTGGAATAGATAAGTTAACTGGAAAAGCATCAACAAGTACATGTTACGCAGATATTTGGTCATTTTCTCAAAGCCATATTTATTTGACGTCCACATTATCTGTTCAGCTAAGAAAAACAGCTAAGATAAACTTGATTTTTGAGTCCGGTACTTGAGAGTTAAACATAAAGGAAGGGAGGAAGATGAGTATTGACTAAGTTTTTTCATGGTTACTACACTTGTTTATACTCTACCCTCGAAAGCATAAACATGTGAAACGGCCGAAACAGCTGCGGAGCATTCATGTTCAGCATGAGAACACTTGAGATGCTTCATAGGGATGTTTTGAGTGTGAAACTTGAGAGTACAATTGAATAATGGAATAGGATATCATATACAAGAGAGAGACCCAAACGACAGAAATTCAACAAAAAACTACCTGAACATCATGATCTAGTCGAAATTGTAATAATTATACAGAAGAAAACCGCACATTTTCGCCAATGCCAAAATTGTCAAAACCGCATATATATATATATATATATATATATATATATATATATATATATATATATATATATATATATATATATATATATATATATATATATATATATATATATATATATATACACACACAGAGAGAGAAAGAGAGAGAGCTCTTGTAAGACGCAGAGAGGTTGAGATTTATACAATGAATAGCAGTGCAGTAGAGAGGACTTTACGTTAACCATCGTGACTAAAACACAGAAACACACACTCATGCGAAGACATGCGCATGAGCTCACACAAGTCCGACTTAACCTATCGACTCCTCTTAAAATAAAGATTAAGAGGTATCAATACATGTAAAAGGTATAACTAACAATCTTTATTTTTTCATCTTTAACTAACATATTGGAAAACTCACAAACTTAAGGGAACTACTTGAAAAGCGTGCATCCCATTCTCGTTTTCGCAATGTGTGTGTGTCGCTTAATAACCTAGCACTCATCTTTACGCTCCTTTTTTAACGATCATTTCACAAATCTATAGTTGGACATAACAAAAAATAGCGCACTCAAGGAAGCCAAATAATAATAGCTATTTTTAGAGGTTGACAAGGAACTTTGATTTTCAAAGATGATTTCCTTTTGTTATAAATTGGGGGAATGATAGGATTGAAAAAGTGTATGAGAATTTATCAATTCAAACTGCTAGTTCATCTGTTGTTAAGCTAGAGCCATTAAAGCCAAATGAGAAAGAACATCCGAATTGAGTGAATTATTGAAACTATTGAATTCAAAAGTTAATGAATGTGTTGCAGAATGGTTTATACCTCTCTACAACAGAGAGAGGGGGGGGGGGGGGGAGAGGCACAGAGAGAAAGAGAGAGAGTTGTGTCACCATATCTGCAACAAGAACAAGTATGCACGACTACAGAAAAAGGAAAAAAAGCTAACTTATCAAGAAAGTAAACAAAAATATGTGTGAAGCCATTGTTGGTGATGCATATGAGGAGGATTTTTCATTAGAAACAAGCCATATTGATAAAAATTAGGGGCCATAGAGGCTCTTCTTACTCACCTCGTTAACTCACCCTCCAGTTCAACCATACAATAGCATTATCCATCAAATATATTCTTAAATCTAGAATAGACCTAAGGGTAGCAAGATCTCCATGTGCTCCCAACACTTGCATGCACAGTGGACTTGAACTACCACTATCCCTTAATAAGTACTATCCCCTCATCAAAGTAAATAGTACATATAAACCATTTATAGAGTAGGAACCTTTATACAACATGTCATATAAGAAAGAAAGGCTGAGGCACATCACATCTCTAAGCCTTCTCCAAGGGTGCTTCAATCCACGAGCCTCCACATCTCTTGTGTTTGAGGATGTTGCTTCCATCACACTCGCTAAAAAAAAAGTTTCCGAAAGTAAGAACTCAATCCATAAACAATCTCTATATAGATCTCCATAGTGCTAAAGTGGTAGCACCTCCCTTGGGATAGAGTGGTCCAAATCCACAAGCATAGCCAATGCTAGTAGCAACTTGTCAAGCAAGTCATATATGTGCACACATTATCATGCTCTGCCATTATGAACAATAGATGGAAACCAAAGTGCATGGTTGGAGCATGGCATGGTGTGCAGATAAGGCTCATAACATGTCGAGAACTATAAGCAATGGGTAGTGCAAAGCAAAGTGCTTGGAATCGAATCCAAGAAATGCAAATACACTACACACGACTCACAACCTGCCCTCCTATTTGCATACATTGTCAAAGGGATTACATCATTTCATCAAGCAATGGGTATACAACATCCGCTCATATACAAAATAAAAGGTAAATGTGTAAGGATCAAGGTCTCCCATGTATACTAATGAGAGTAATTTTTTCCCATTGATTCTTTTCATGGGATATTGAATTCAGCAGGGCTGCTATTGTTTTGTGCTATAGACAAAGAGCTCAAAGCAATCTCGCGACATAGAAGGAAGTAGATCAGAAAACATGAACTTTAGAAGTGAAGCAAAGAAAAAAGTGAAGGAAGGTTCTTTTTAGCCCTCTAGCTGAGAAGATCGAGCATTGTTCTTCCTATCCGCACTGTAGAGGAATTGAAATTTATATTGATCCACAATGTAGTGAACTTTTTCACAATCCTTATGTAATAAAGTAAGTCTATGGTCTAGGGATCCGACTGCTTCAGAATGATCTGAAATCGGATACCGTTTGGTCACTCGACTGAAGAACCAAAGATCTCAAGAGTAGACTCAAGCATAAGTCATGTGCTCTCATATTTAAGTGATCCACTTAGCCTAGTGGTTAAGTCTCATGGTTGTGAAGGAGGAGGTCTTGGGTTCAGTCCCCATGGGGAGCATGGGGAGAGAGTTTTGCCCAAAGAGCTCTAGAGCCTTCTAACTCACGTTAACATGAGTTAACTTGAGTCCAGTGGACTTAACTCAAGAGGCGAGTACACCAACCACTAGTGGACTCTAGTGGAAGGTAGGAAAGGAGTGGTGGAGATCGCACATGCACTTTTGGACTCTAGTTACATTTGTGGTCCTCATTGATTCAAGCAGCTATATATAGAGGCATAAGGTTGGGAGGAGAGTCATCTCTCAAGCACGTGGTGGTCGTAATTCTTGTTCTCTTGCATTGGTATCAGAGCCTTGTTGAGGACCTCCCTTATCCAAGAGAGAAACGTTCTGATCGCATTAATAATTAATTCGCCAATAAATTTGGCAGCTTCATGCCTCAGAGAGACGGTCGTAGTGTCTTCCTTTTTCCGAAAACATCGAGATGGATGTTTCTCGACATGCCATCTCGTCATTGGCTAGATTTTGGGATGCTTAACAGAAACGTTTTGGGCTGCAGAAGCTTACAACAGAGATCGATCTCATCCACATGTGATATCAGGACAAAGGATGGACTCATACAAGCTTACAACAGAGATGGATCTCATCCACATGTCATATGAGGACAAAGGATGGACTCATACAAAGGAAGGCTTCACTTCTTTAATAAAGAGAACATGATGAAGCAACGATCTGCAAAAGATGATCCATGAAGTTTATGAAGATGAAGATTGACTCTTCCAAAGGATCAAGGGAAGGACGTAGCTCTATGTGGAGCTAAGTATTTTCCAAGTTATGTTTTCATTTTGATATTTGTTTGCTCGAATGCTTTCATTTAGGATGCATTAATTAGGACTAAAGGCATAGTCCAATTATGATTATCTCAACATGAAAGCTAATTAGAGGACTAAACGGTATTGAAATGACACAAAAGTATACAAAGTACTTTTCAGTTTTAGTCATGCAAATGAAATTTCTATTTCCATTCATGCACGAAAATAAAAAGATTATTTGTGCATAAAAGAATGTTTTATGCACATCAAGTTCGTACTTGCTTGGGAAAGGTAGTTAATTCTCCAGTTCATGCACTTGAATAATTACCTTTTGCCAGAATAGCAAGCAGGTTGTTTTCGCATGGATGCTTGTTTGCATACCTACTAAGCTTGAGATTTTCTTAATTTCATTACACTTGTATGTACTCACATGCATTTGCACCCAAGAATGGGCATTTGCATACATGAACATGCATTTGCATGCAATTAGATGCATGTGCATATGCATGATCTTTTGGTAAGTAGCTGAACACGTATACTTTCGTTCCTTTCTTTTTCTAACTTTACTTAGTTAGGTGGGAAAATAGAAAATTACCTAGTTTTAAGGATCTTGACCATCATGCAACTAAGTATCTAGTCTATTTTTTCAAAAATGAACTTTTCCTAAATTAAGCTATAAAGTTCAAAGTTATGTGTTCATAGTTGCATTACTATTGGATTAATCATCAATAGATGCTTGGACTTTAAACATAATTTTGATTAGTGAAATATGTTTAAAGGACTCGAGTAACATCTCAAGATCGACCAATAATAATGAATCTTGTATCAAACTCAAGAATAGGAGTCAATATCACATAAATGAAAGTTCAAGTGCAAACTTTCATAGTGGTATGGGAAAACCATATCCAAATGGTGATACTTAGTCTCTAGTTTGATACTCAAGAAATGAATACACTTGAATTAGTAAACCTTCTGGATATTCTTTCAAATATCCTTCCAACATTGCAAAAGATTCCAAGATGAATCATTTGCTCAAGATATTTGATTCCCTAAAAAGGAATCTCAAGTCTTTGAAGAATAACATTCTTCCAAGTATTAAGAATGAAGTTCTTCATACTCTTTAGTTAGTAAGTAGTTCCCTAGCAATTCCAAACCTCAAGTATTGGTACTTAAGTCCAAATAGTGATATAAACTAGAGGTATATCAAAGATTCTTAGCTTTGGAATTTTAGAGGCATCAGTGTATTCTTGGACTTAAGTTAGAAAAAGATCTCTAAAAAATTGTGCAGGTAAGCCAAAAACCTTAGAAAAGCTCAAGAGATCTTAATGATAAAGATAAAGTTTTTATTATTATCACATGATCAAAAAGATTTGATCAATCTTGGCCATGATTATCTAAGATAATTGCGATTGGAACTATAAAAAATTTTGCCCAAGTATTGGCAATCAAATTAGTAAGTTGTCCCAAGTTTGAACAGAGTAAATATTCCAAGTATGTAGTTTGCAACCGTGTCGATGATAATTAAGTCTATGGAAGGTAAAACATAATTTTTACCTATCCTTCAAGGGATTTTGGTACAAATCCAGAGAGCATGAGCGGATGCTTCAGACTTAGGCAGTAGAGAGATTCCTATATAAAGTCCTCGGGGTAGGTACCTAAAGCATTTGTAAGAAAGGAATCTAAAGACAAGAAGTCCAAAGCTCTTATCACTACAAAATTGGTCAAGAATAAACCAATTTAACTTGAATTTAAGAAAATTCAAGTACTTGGAATTCTAATTGGTTTTTATTTGAAAACCCAGTAAAGAAGAATTGTTTAGACTTTAGGATAAATATCATGCACACATTAATGTGAATATAAAATAGGATGGTATGGGACACCACATTTTATACTCAGATTGGTGTAGGAAAGATGGTATGGGACATTGGACCGTGGATGATAATTATCTTCTAGTCTGAGAATGGATTTTGAAGTTAGATTTGACCTTCAAGGGAATTAAAAATAAATTTTAATTCAAGAAGGATAAAACTAGTATCCTAAGATACTTTAGAATAACTTCAAGATCAAGGAAACTGAAGATATGAAGTAAGTAACTTCCAAGATCTTCTTAGAACACTTCAAGCTTAAGTGTTATCGATCAGAAATATTTGATAAATTTCTGAAAAAAAAGTTGGACTTTGATTTTCAGTTGATCTTTTCAACCAAGGATTTGATTGACTAAGTCAAGTATCAAGTTCCTAGTATAACTTGCTAAATTTACTCTTTTGATTCAAAGAAATGCACAAGAATTGCATTCACGATAAGGAGTCAGAAAGACTGAATGTGACTTGAACTTAGTCTCAAGTGAAGCATTGTTTTAGTAAAAAACTCATCAATAGAACCTCAGTGGGTCAACACACTGATGGTAATTACCACACCAGTATCCTGTGGTTTGATGATGTTTTTGATATTCTTCGATCTTTTTAAGAATCCAGTTTATTTCTCTTAAAGATAAAGAAAATGCTTCAAATCTTTGTTGAAATAGATCGTTCAGAAGTTAAAGTCATGAGTCATCAAGTACTTGACTCAGAGCAAGTTTAGATCTTATAAGTTTGAATTAGTTATACAGAGTTTTAGTTTGTTTCCTTTCACTTTCCAAATCCTTAGGAATTGACTCAGATAAAGTATCTGATTCCTCTCGCAAAAGTCTTGGGTCAGCTGATTGGAATTAGATAACTAAATTAAACATCCTAGATAGATGTTCTGTATAATAACATATTCACTCTTCAAAAAGATAACAAGTCCAAGATTGACTTATTCATGTGAGTTTGCTTCCAGTTATTAGCATACCTACATTGAAGTTAGGAATTTCTCACCAGATTGACAATTCCCAAGAACTTTCAATTAGAGTCTTTGAGAAAAGTGTCCTAAGTTGGATAGTTTTCATTTTGAATTTAAATTGGTCAAGTTAGTATGGTTGAATCAACAGAAATGGTAAACTTTCTCCTACAGTTTACATAGGATTTTTAAACTCATTAGGACAAAGTAGTCCTCTAAGTCGGGTAGAAAAATCAAGTAACTGTTGGATCAAAGTAAACCATTGTACAAACATCTAAGTTAGATGATTGAGACAACCAAAGTTTAAGTGATCCAAATCAAATTCAAGTGAATCAAGAGTTTTTAAATTCTTATAAAGGATAAGAATCCCACTTTCGTTACTAAGTTCATGCACCAATTATGCCTAGAAATGTACTAGTAATTAATATCCTCCTAGTTCACATGTTTGTGCCTAGGTTGCACATCCAAAAACTGTCAATTGGCCAGGAATGTATTTAGATCCACGCTTATTATTTATTCACTACTTTGTACTTTGTGTAGTTCATCAAAGTGCAAAGCTAGACAGTGTTTTGAATCATTTGGGCAGGGACGCCACCACAGAGATGAGACATGTTCTTCCAGTTCTAGAACATGACCATGTTCTTCTAGTTTTAGAATATGAGGCTCCGGGGTTGCCTATAGTTATATATATAGCTTTATTTTCGAGGATGAAAATCTTTCCCAAGGGGGGAAGAATGTAATAAAGTAAGTCTATGGTCTAGGGATCCGACTGCTTCAGACAGATCTGAAATTGGATACCGTTTGGTCACTTGTCTGAAGAACCAAAGATCTCAAGAGTAGACTCAAGCATAAGTCATGTGCTCTCATATTTAAGTGATCCACTTAGCCTAGTGGTTAAGTCTCATGGTTGTGAAGGAGGAGGTCTTGGGTTCAATCCCCATGTGGAGCATGGGGAGAGAGTTTTTCCCAAAGAGCTCTAGAGCCTTCTAACTCACGTTAACATGAGTTAACTTGAGTCCAGTGGACTTAACTCAAGCGGCGAGTACACCAACCACTAGTGGACTCCAGTGGAAGGTAGGAAAGGAGTGGTGGAGATCGCACATGCACTTGTGGACTCTAGTTACATTTGTGGTCCTCATTGATTCAAGCAGCTATATATAAAGGCATAAGGTTGGGAGGAGAGCCATCTCTCAAGCAAGTGGTGATCCACTTAGCCTAGTGGTTAAGTCTCATGGTTGTGAAGGAGGAGGTCTTAGGTTCAATCGCCATGGGGATCATGGGGAGAGAGTTTTGCCCAAAGAGCTCTAGAGCCTTCTAACTCACGTTAACATGAGTTAACTTGAGTCCAGTGGACTTAACTCAAGAGGCGAGTACACCAACCACTAGTGGACTCCAGTGGAAGGTAGGAAAGGAGTGGTGGAGATCGCACATGCACTTGTGGACTCTAGTTACATTTGTGGTCCTCATTGATTCAAGCAGCTATATATACAGGCATAAGGTTGGGACGAGATTCATCTCTCAAGCACGTGGTGGTCGTAACTCTTGTTCTCTTGCACCTTACCTCTTTTGAAGATCTTTTACTTCTCGTTTATCTTATATTAGGCTGTATACCCTTACATTGTATATGCCCATAGATGGCAACACAATTCATGAGTACCTGATTGTTGGGGTTTTGAGTTTATCTTTTGTATTGAGTATGACATTTAGTAGCAGCTCCTCTTTCAATTTTGAATTCCTCTTGCTGAGACTTAGTCCATCCCTACCTCGACCGCTGATTCTATCCCCAAGATTGTGCTCCCTCTTGCCCATGCTTCTCTCTTACCCCTAGAGTGCAAGTGGGGCTCGCCCGACTACCCCAAGGAAAGGTGCTTAGAGTGCAAGTGCCGCTCGTTGGATGGGGACGACACAACCTGAAGTCCTAATCAAACCTTATACCCCTTTCTCCATCACGATCCCCTTCCCTCCAACATCGCATACCTCATCTTTTGGAAAACAAATAGTTGGAAGTGATCCACCCACCTGAGCCCCTTTGTGCAATGAGAACCCCTTCACAACATGTGAACCTAGTGTGAGTCATTCCTTGGAAATTCCATCAAGCTTGGATGATATGTGTTTGAATGACTTTTGTTTTTATGTATAAACATGTAATTTGTTTTGTGCATATGAGCTTGTAGCTTCTCTTCCACTAACATAGCTGCCTAAATGAGATATTCTAAGTATTTCAAGGTGTCATTGAAAGAACTTGGAGAAGCTTGTAGGAGGTAGAAAAGTGAGTTTCAAAGAAACAAAGTTTCGTCCAGCCAAGGGGCACAAGACCAGACCTTGAGCTTATGGAGACTCAAATAGAACTTATAGGCATTTGATAAGTGCATTAAAATGAACTATGTACTTTGGTGCATCAATGAGAAAGATTCGATACAAAACAAATAGGTCCACACATCCAGTAGCTCATAAAACTTACTATCTTTGGAAGAGACCATGAACTTCAAATGCTTATAGCGACCAACGTGATTACAATTAGAGAAAATACTTTTATGGGATTGAAACACATAGGGTTGCATGTATATAATGCACGAGTATAAGGAATAAGCAAAAAATATGCTATAGGAATGAATCAGGCACTCAAGGGTGGAAGATCCTATTTTTCAAGAATACGTCAAGATTGCCACCATGACATAAAAACATAGATTTATCCCAATTTACAAGATCAAATGCTATGAACATTTACACACATAACCTAGTGTTAAACGCTTAAAATGTGAGACTAACTGTTAGTAGCACGTTTAAACGATTATTGGGTTCTTGGGAGTGGAAGGGGTCTGTTACACAGAGGCCCTATACTTAGTTCCCAAACTAACCACTTACACACAGCAATATACTGATGCTGAGAGCTCTATCAAGATTCTGTTGTACTTAGACATTTACAGTTCACGGTTTAGCTCAGCCAACGTGTACCGAATACGCTAAGATGCTATATTGCATCTGTACATAAACTTACTGAAAATACCAGAGACAAGAGTAATCGTTCAACCTTTACCGAATAGGTACCACCATCCGATCAACATCCGAAGACATAGAGAATTCGAGTGTTTTAGATACAACGTACTGAAGGTTTAGTACGCAACCCGAGAAATCCTTACTGTAGCTTAACCCTTACCGTATGATGACAGAACTCAATGCTGAAGACAACACGATCCCGCACAGTGTTAGAAACACTGCCACAGTTACACAGACTTCACCAGACAACTGGCAGAACATTCCAAGAACGAGTACTACCGCAATACGCGAACTTAACACAACAATCGCAATAAGGATTTGCAGATGATTCACTTCAGACAACAGACCGAATGATCTACTGGATGTAGATGATACTCACAACCGCAATAGATACCAATAGACAACAGACAAGACGAGACACAGATACGCGCATAATACTTAGAAAACTCCGAACACTTGGAATTAGACAAACCAACACTACAGTAGCGCTACGTTCAATCACCCAGACAGACAGTCCGGTGATCTCTCGAACGTCACTGAGCATCTCTTTTCATTGCTTTATATGAAAGATTACAAAGTGTCTGCGTAACAACCTTTCGAATGTGTGAAACAAGATTTCAGTTATACACTTCCAATCCGGGGGCCGATAACACTCTGGCACGCACAGTGGACTCGAACCCGCAAGTTTTTACAAAACTATTGTTCATCTATAATGCCTTCTAAGTACATATTTCTGGCTAATCTAAAGGTGCGGGTGATCTTTTTCTTTAGAGTTTCTAACATTTGTTTGAGGGTGTCCGGTTCTACTAGCTGTGCATCTACTCTTACAGAACTTAAAGCTATGGCTTCGGTGAGCAAAATCTCTGCTTGCATCTGCAGAAAAACTTCTTGTAGGTAGAATTCGTTGGACAACGCCGCATCTCTGGATATCTTCATTTCTGCAACCTGCTTGTCCATATTGATTACTCTTTCTTTTTTATTTTCCAACTGGTTTTCCCTTCTTTCGATCTCTTGATTCTGGAACTGTATAGTTCTAGAGTATGCGTCTCTTTCTCTCCGGAGGTCTGTTATTATCTTCTGTGTTTGAGCTTCTTTTGACAAATAACGTTTGAGCATTTGATTTATATCACCTAATTGATCCTTGTATCTTTGTAGTTCTTCCGCTGTCTTCATTGCCAGATCGTGCTGTTCTTGGCCTTTTTGTACCACTTCATCGAGCTTCACTCTGATCTCTTCTAATAAGTTACCTAAGGCTACTCTGGCATCTTCTTTATCCTGTAGATCTAGCTTTAACTGACTGATTTCGGCCTGTGCTTCGCTTAGTAACTTGTCCTTTTGGTTGAGATCTGCGAGTGTTGTATCTCTCTGATTGGCAGTTGTCTGCTGTTCTGCAAGCTGAGCTTGGAGATGGGTAATTTGGGATTGTAGCTGATGGTTTTTTGCTTTGACCGCATCTATCTCTTCCTGTAGAGGCGTGATATCTACTTCTAGGACATCCACCTTATGTTGTAACTCATTTTGAATATTATCAGTGACTTCTCTCATCTGGATTGGCAATTGCTGTGATAACTGAATTAACAGTTGGCCCATGTTTGCAAGTTTAGAGATCGTAGGGATTGAAGGAAGTGGCAGCTGAGGTTGAGGTTGGGATGAGGACGCGGTGAGCAGCTGCTGGGAGTTCGGTGGAGAGTAGTTGGGGGATGAGGAAGAAGAGGCAGTGGTTTCGTTGGGGTGGATGGGTTGGATAGGGATAATGGGGTTGAGTGGCGGCTCCAGTGGGGGAGTGGGAAGGACAGAGTGAGACTGCGTTACCTTGTCTACGGTTTGTCGTGGAGTGTCGGCGGTATCAGCAATTGTGGATTCTACTTCTCTAAGCAGTTCGTCGAAAATATCCTTAACGACCTGTTCTTCATCTCTTTGTTTTTCCGGCTCCGATTGTTGTTGTGATGCCTCTTCTTATGAGCTTGTGTCGGCTTCAGTGTGATCCTCCTGTTCTTGTTGTCCTTCTGAAGATGACTGCGCGGATGATTCGTGCTGCATAGATGTGGCGGTGTCGTGGAAGGTTTCTTCATCTTGCTTTTCTTGTTCCTTGTTATCTTCTTTGTTTCCTTCGGCTAATCACTGGGCTTCACTTTCAGATGAACTGATCGTGATTCTCTTCCGGCGGAAGAGTTGATTTAGTTCTTCTTCGTCTTCTTCATCATCCTCCAATAATTGCACAGACTCTTCATGGCGTAGGACCGGGCCTCTGGGTGGTGGTTGTGCTGCAAGAATGGCCGAAAACAGGAAGGATAGGATATGAGGGAGTCTTGATCTTGCATTCCTCCCTTGTTTACCTGTTTGATGATTACCACGCATTCTTTGTGAATGCGGTGGAAGAAATAGGACGCAAAATTCACTGGTTCTCGGGCTGCTAAGTCTATGGTGGAGTAGAAGGGATGAGATATTCCATAAGTACATTTCTGTAGGTTCAGGATAGCTACTAAGAATTGAAGGGCGGATCTTTCAGGTTCCGGTCGATAAAGGATCGCGTATTTGTTTGACGAATACCTAGGAAATAATTATGTCATTGTTGCTACGGGGAGGTTCGGGCCATTTTCCCGACCTTGCGAAGGGAGTCGAAATGACTCAGCGAAAGTTTGGAAGGTGATCATTGTACGGGATGGTAGGAAGGTGATCGGCCAACTCTGCTCGGTGGCAGGTGTGTTGGCGATGGCGGAGATGATCTGGGCAAAGAAGGGGTGGGATTCCACTGAATGCCAAGGCAGTTTAGCGAAATTAGATAGCCCACAGATGCGCAAGAACTCTCTTACGTCGGCAAGGAGTCCATCACGGAAATTAGCATAGTTCGCCAAAGCTTCCATGGCGCAAACAGAGAAAGCAATCACAAGTACACAGAACACAGGGTACGCACAATGACACAAATCACACAAACACAATAGCGATTTTTGGCGAAACAGAAAAGGTTAAGTAGATGCGCTGTAGTGGAGAGCAATCAAGAATGACTAATCATCGCGCAGTATTGAGATGATAATTCTTAACTTCCGTGTGCATGCATGAGTAGGTGGAAAGGGCAGTGCGGCTTTTGACATAATTAGGTATCAAAACGCGGATATTTACAGACTTGTATTAAGCACGCAAAAAAGAAAAGAAAAGAAAATAAAAGAAAAGAGAACGCCAAAAGACACGACCAACCGCAAAACGTTTCAGTGTGGATTAGATGCTTGTTGATACAGCTACAGCTTTGATCCATTTATCACCTTTGGAAGAGGAATTCTGATCAAAGTGGTCAAACGAAAAGTTGTTGGGCCCACTTGTTCAGCAATCCGATAGGGACCAAACCATCGTAACTTGAATTTTCTAGCAGAGCGATTCGACTTTGCATTGTAAAAGAGTACAAGTTGTCCCACCAAAAAAATTGGAGTCTTTAGATATCGATCATGTGTTCGAGCTTGTCTTAGCTGTACTTCCTGAATAGTCAAAAAACTGTGCCATCAATGCTCGTCTAATTCTCTGAGTGTATCCAACCGAAATGACAGAGATTCTTCAGGTAGCAGTCTCTGAGTGATTGCTACTCGTAAACTTGGCACAACTATCTCCATCGGTGCTATGGCTTCCAATCCATAAGCTAGTTTGAAAGGGGTTAATCCTGTTGCTACCTTGTATGTAGTCCGGTATGCCCATAATACTGCAGGTAATAGTTGATCCCATCTTTTCGGTGCTTCCAAAATGAGTTTTCGAAGCATATTCAACAAAGTCTTGTTTGTACTCTCAGCCGAACCATTTGCACGAGGATAATATGATGAACTGAATTTATGTGTGACCTGAAACGAATGTGTGAGTACTTTCATTAAATTGTTGACAAAATGAGTGCCTTGATCTGTAACAAGTTCCAGCGATAAGCCAAAACGTGGAAAGACATCTTTCAGTAGACACTTGGCTACCACAATAGCTATGGCAGACCATAAAGCCCAGGCTTCTGCCCATCTGGTAGCATAATCAGTACATGTCAAAATATAATGATTATTACTGAGGATTGTTGGTGGTGTAATAGGGCCAATGAAATCTAGACCCCACTCCTGAAAAGGCTCTAATGGCAAGACACATTATAGAGGGAAAAGATGACGTTGGAGGGGCTGTCCAGATCTTTGACAATTATCACATTGTTTGAGAAACTGTGATACATCCCTGTACATAGTAGGCCACCAAAGACCACTTTGCAGAATTTTCCGGTGTGTTAAGTCTGGAGCAAAATGGCCACCGAACGGAATTGAGTGAGCCAAATTAATGACTGAGTTAACTTCATGTGGTGGAATACAACGAAGTAAAACTCTAGTGTGATCCATATAGTATAATTCCCCAGCAATCAACCGAAGTCGGCGACTCAAAACTGAAATTTTTCTTCGTATTGCAGGAGAAATCTGAGGGGGTAGGCATCCTTCAGTGAGGAAGATCAAGATCTGATCATAATATGTAGATGGCATAGAATTGTTGTTGGAATTGTTGTCGAACTCCCGGTACTAGTGCAAGTAATTGGCCCAGAGGAAGAGTGATGGATGCTTTAGATAAAATTTCCCAGACCTTTTGTGATTGGATTGTATTTTCCACAGATTCTGAAGATGATGTGCCTGTTGAAGATGATATGCCTGCTGCTGAATTAGAATCCTGTTTTTGTGTTCCTTCCTTGGTTAATAGAGCGTGGGTCACCGGAATAGGATCTGGGAACACTGGAGGTTCGACGGTGGTCCATTGACTAGCCTTATCATACATCCTTTGTTGTTCACGTATGCCTGGTTCAAATATTTCTGCTGCTGGTTGTAGTTGTTTACCGGATCGGGTCTTAATTACTGCAGCGTGCGTTTCTACTGGTGTGATTTGTACCATATTAGTCATTGGGTTTTGACGTTCTTTCTTTCTCTGATCATACTCAGCTGCATCCTTACAAAATCTTCTAATGTGACCAAATTCACCACAAAAATGACAGCGCTGTGGTGGCAAATTGAGATTTTCCGATGCAGGTCCGGTCTGCCAGCGGTTTGCATTGTAGTTATTATTTCTCTGTCCTCTGTAATTTCGATAACCTTGTTGCTGGTTGTTTCTCATTTGTGGCGGTACGTAGTGATTGTCTGGCTGTCCTGGTTCCTGTATAATTGCATTGACAGTTATTGGTCCCTGTACTTTGGTGTTATATGCGCAGTTTTCAGTGGTGTGTTCGGTAGTGTTGCAGATAGCACAAAACAACTGATTAAGTGCACAAGTGGCACTAGTATGGCCTGAATTCTTGCATGTAGTGCAGTACATCTATCTGGTCGGGTCTTCCGCGACATTTCTATTTGCTTTTAACCACTCTAGATCTTCTGTAAATCTGCCAACCTTGTTTTCAAGTTGCAAAGCCATTGTGATCACGGCATCTAGCGTCATAGCTCCTACACAGCGTATGATCATAATTTGTTTAAGTTGCGGAGTCAATCCATTGATAAACCATTGCGTGATAACATCATCCGGCAGGTTAGCATGTGCTGGTGGTAATTGCCTCAAATGAGTTCTGAATAGAGTGGCATACTCCTGCACTGTTTGATTTATCTTCTGTCTATTATTTTGCAAATAGTCGAAAATTTCAATTGGATTCTTCTTTAGCTTGAATCTTTGCAGAAATGCATCCCTTACTGCTTCATAGGTGCCGAAATGGTTAATATCATATTCTGTAAGCCATCTAGCTGCTTCATTAACCAATGTAGATTGGAAGACAATAGCTTTATACGCCGGATCAGGTGGATGATTGAGCACTGCGTAACTTATCTCAAATGTGCGTACATGAGCATCTGGGTCATCACCTGGAAATCCACCAAATTTGGTGTACGTCACTCCTGTTGGAGTCTGCCTAGGAGGGCATAGTTGTTGTTGTTGCTGATGTTGCTGCTGCTGCTGTTGTTGTTGTTGTTGTTGTTGCCCGTTCATCGTGTTGATGGTTGTATTGTGACTATATTCTGTATCCCGAGGCTAAGTATCTGGACCGTCGGAATCTGTATCGTCAGCTGGTGCACTTTCCTGGTCGATAATCTTGTTCAGTATGTTTCGAATCTCAGCTTCGAACAAGCTACCTTCTTGCTTGATGTCAAATGTAGGAAAGATTACTCCCAATAGCGGTGATTGGGCTGAAGATTCACGAAAAAATGGTAAACCATCGCCGAAAAACTGCGATCTTTCAGCAACTGTTACCGAAATATCACCGGAATGTGTCGATTTTTCACCAATACAGGGTGTTTTTTCTCCCTTACTGATTTCTTTGGCTAAAGCGTTTCTATTCATAAACAAATTGGAATCCTTACCCAATGTTGTTAAACTAACCTCATGCTACATCCTGGTAGATTTTGGAGTTACTATCTCTTCGACAGACTGGGCCGAAATTGTACCGGAATCTACCAAAGATGTAGTAAGTTCCACCGGAATATGACCGGAATCACTACTAACGTTCTTTACTTTCTTGACAACTGGGTTACACCTATCTGCGCTTTTACCTCCTAGAGGCGTCCTTAGCAAATTAGGTACCCAAGGCTGTCTGTTCTTTGGATACATTTCACCGGATCGAGTAACCGGCATGTATCATCTTTTGGTACTAATCGCGTACTAGTAATGTCAATTCACAATCTACAGTCACGTTTCCACAACTGGTTTGCAACAATCTGATTTGTTGCCACCTTCCCACAAACTACGCCAGTGTTAAACGCTTAAAATGCGAGACTAACTGTCAGTAGCGCGTTTAAACGATTATTGGGTTCTTGGGAGTGGAAGGGGTATGTTAGACAGAGGCCCTATACTTAGTTCCCAAACTAACCACTTACACATAGCAATATACTGATGCTGAGAGCTCTATCAAGATTCTGTTGTACTTAGACATTTACAGTTCATGGTTTAGCTCAGCCAACGTGTACCGAATACGCTAAGATGCTATATTGCATCTGCACATAAACTTACTGAAAATACCAGAGACAAGAGTAATCGTTCAACCTTTACCGAATAGGTACCACCATCCAATCAACATCCGAAGACACACAGAATTCAAGTGTTTTAGATACAACGTACTGAAGGTTCAGTACGCAACCCAAGAAATCCTTACTGTAGCTTAACCCTTACCGTATGATGACAGACCTCAATGCTGAAGACAACACGATCCCGCACAGTGTTAGAAACACTGCCAGAGTTATACAGACTTCACCAGACAACTGAGAGAACATTCCAAGAACGAGTACTACCGCAATACGCGAACTTAACACAACAATCACAATAACGATTCGCACCTGATTCACTTCAGAGACCGAATGATCTACTGGATGTAGATGATACTCACAATTGCAATAGATACCAATAGACAACAGACAAGACGAGACACAGATACGTGCAGAATACTCAAAAAACTCCAAACACTTGGAATTAGACAAACCAACACTATAGTAGCACTCCGTTCAATCACTGAGACAGACAGTCTGGTGATCTCTCGAATGTCACTAAGCATCTCTTTTCATTGCTTTATATTAAAGATTACAAAGTGTCTGCGTAACAACCTTTGGCACGTGTGAAACAAGATTTCAGTTATACACTTCCAATCCGGCGGCCGATAACACTAGACACTAATACCTTTCCAATAAGACATGTCTCATCCAACTTGGAACTTTGTAGAGAGAAGAGCAACCTCTACAAGCTTACTGTTGGCGAAGAAGATGATGTAGAGAAATGAAGGAGCAAGACAATGATGGTCACAAGTGTATGTATTGTACAAGTGTTTCAAAGTCTTTATATAGACTCTTGAAGTGATCTAGGACTTCTATAGGGTGGATTTTGAATTCAAATGAAGGTGGGAATAGTTGTTGGAGAGAATCAATTCAGTTTCCTACAATCTAGGAAAAGTGAAGATCTAGTTTGATCTACTTTTAAGTGATTGATTGATTGAATGCAAATCAAAAACCAAAAATTCGTGCAACTTTGGCTCTGTCTTTTGACTTCTACATGTGTAAAGCTTAAGACTTTTACAATGGTAAAGGATCCATGGAAAATATTTTAAAAAATACAATAAGTGAGCATAATTAAAAGACTCTCCAATGGATAATCCTTTGACAAAATCCAAGCGATAGTTTTTGATTTAGATCAAATCCTACTCAAGAGGAGTGTAAGCTTGTTGTTCCACTAGCTCCCCTCATACTAAAGTATACCCGTGTCTTCATTATCTAATAGCTTGAATACCTGCCATAACTTTGAATCTACAAACGTTTATTCCATCAAGTGCCTTCATCATCATATTTGTTACTTGTTTCTCAGTAAGAAAAAAACGAAATGTCAATTCCTTTTGCCATGAGCTTCTACGTGATGAAGTGGTAATGCACCTCTATGTGTTTTGGTTCTTGCATGGAAAATAGGGTTTGCTGCTAGATGCATGGAACTTACATTATCTCACATCCTGCCCAATTTGCATCTGAATAGATCTTGATATCCAAGTCGGATGTGTAAGGAAAATGCAAACCATGATGTTGAGTGCCTTTGAGATACTTTAGAATTCTTTTGGCAGCTTCTAAGTGAGGTACCCTTAGCTTGTGCATGAAGTGACTTAGCACACTAACTCCATATGCAATATCTATCCTTGTTAACTAGCATAGTTCAAGCTTCCCACTATGCTTTGGTAACCTGTAATATCATCAATTTCATCACCTTCATGGGCACTTAGTTTTAGGTTTACCTCCATTGGAGTGCTTGCAACTTTTGCATCTTGCAAATGAAACTTCTTCAACATATCGTGTATGTATTTTTTCTGAATAATATAGATTCGAGAGTTAGTATAAACTAACTCAAGTCCAAGAAAGTACTTTAGTAGACCAAGATCACTAATCTTGAACTCCTTCATCATCTAGTTCTCGATTTGTCTGATTCCATTGACATCATTACCTATAAGTATGATATCATCAACATATACACATAGATATATTGTTGGAGCAAGTCTATGACAAGCCTAAGTATTGGCTTGAGTCTCACAAAGTCTTAGAAGAAGCTTTAAAAAGAAGACTATGTAAAGTTCACTTGTGAACTACCTCTTGTAACTTTTGAAGAGTTTACTTAATGTAAAAGTAAGAGAATCTTAAGTGGTTGAGTCCACTTGATCAAGAATGGAAAGAGGAGCCACGAATTCGTGATTTGTGGTAGGTAGAGAATCAAATCAATCATTGATTGATTGGAGAGTGATTGAGGGAAGTTAGCCTCCCAAACTCAACTATAAATAGATGGCAGTTTTAGTCGTGGTTAGAGAGACCTATGTGAAGACCTCCAAGAGCTGAGCTTTATGCCATATCAAGGTGTGATTACAAGGCACACATATGTATCAGTAAGTCATTGTATTGTACAAGCAATATACTTTCATTTTCATGATTATTTGAGTTCATCTTTCCATGTTCTTGTGAAGTGTACTACTCACTGCCATTACTCTCAGTTTTCTCAGTCAGCTTGCAGAGATGTTTTCTCTGAGCTTGGTGCATCATTTTCAGTGATGTAACTTTGTAAAGTTAGCTATATAAGTCTACTATATGCTCACAAATTTTCATGTCATTTGGATGTTGCAATCTTCAGTTATGTTCATTTGAAGTCAACAGGGTCTGTTCATCTTCACCTCTTTGTCAGGTACCCGACTTTTTCACTCATCTTGTCAGAGGTGTTTGTCAGTGGTTACTTATCCAAATTCAGTGACTTAAAGCTTGTTGGCTTCAGCGTACTGTCGAGTATAACCATACAAATTTTCATAATCATTGGAGTTCTACATTTTGAGTTATGGTGATTTTTTTGCTCACTGGTCTATTTCTGTAGCAGCCCGTGAAAATCGGGATGATGTCATCACTTGTTAAAACTCATTCTCAGTGTGTGCTTTGTTATTTTTGATGAGATTACTCTTGAAAGTTAGCTCTTTAAGCTAACTAGACTTCCCCAAGAGGAATTAAGCTAATTGCTGCTGTGATCAGAGAATTATGTAAAACACTGGACAGGTGTATGAACCAAGAATAGCAAGTTTTCACCTCTGAGCTAACTCAAACTTATCTGTTTTGATCTATCTTTTTGAGAGTGATCTTCCAAGGTACATAGGGTGTCTAATACATCCATTGGCAAGCTAAAAGGGCCCACCATATACTCCTGGAGTTCATTTGGCTGGTGTAGATCAAGGATTTTGCAACACCTCTTCATCTTCAAGCACATACCTATCCATCTCTTCACAGTGGTATCAGAGCAAGGTTGGACAACATGGCAGATGGATTTCCTTCATCAATTGACAAATTGGACAGAGGTAACTACTCAGCTTGGTCATTAAGGATGGAAGCTTATCTCCAAGGTAGAAGTTTATATGGTTATGTGGCTGGAGATGAAGTTATGCCAAGTTTCAGGAACAAAAGTCAACCAACACAAGAAGAGCAAGAAAGATTGAGCACATGGTGCTCCAAGGATGCACTTGCAAGGTCTTATCTCCTCAACTCTATCTCAGATTTTTTGTTGCCTCACATTAGAAGTTGTAAGACATCTCAGGAAGTGTGGGATGCACTTGAAGCTTTCTTTTCTTCAAGTACCAAAGCTAGGAAGCACCAACTATGGTTGGATTTCACAACTCTCAAGAAGGCTCCCAAACAAAATGTGACTGATTTTGTCACAAAGCTCAAGGACATAGCGGATCAGTTGGGAAGCATTGGAGAGGTAATAGATGAAGAGCAAATTGTAAGGCAGGTCATCAATGGCTTGAAGGCAGATGATAAGTGGGAAGCATTCACCACAGCTATGGATTTGTACATGGACATGCATGTACCTGATTTCAACACACTCATTGGACAACTACTTACTCAAGAGGCAAAGCTTATCAAAAATGGAGAAAGCTCTAGAGGTAATCAATCCTCAGCTTTATACAGGGATAAAAGCAAGTCTAAAGATAACAAAGGAAAGGCAAAGAAAGTGGATGATGAAGCAGGTACATATCAAGCTAACTATGCAGGTAGAGGAAGACATGGCAGAGGTAGAGGAAGAGGAGGTAGACAAGGCAGGGGGAGATCCCAAGACTCCAACTCATGTTCTATTTGTGGATTAACTAATCATACAACTGAAAATTGCTTTAGGAATTCCAGGAATCAAAGAGGCAGAGGATACAATAGAGGAAGTTATGGCTACTCAAGAGGAAGGTTCAACAACTACCATGGCAACTACAACAACTACAATCATTCAAACTATCAAGGAGGCTACAAAGGAAGGAGAGACTACAATAACTACACAGAAGACTCAAACAAAGAGGATTCATTATTGATCATGAACATGGCTATGCCACAAGGTAAATCTGATGAGCATGTTTTCTACATAGATTCAGGTTGTTCAAATCATGTGGCAGGAAATGTGGCACTCCTATCAGATTTAGAAGATCCAAGGAATAAGCATGAGGTACAAACAGGAGATGATACAAAACATCCTGTGGAGAAAATAGGCAATGTCAAAGCACCTGATGGAAACATCAACCTACTCAGTAAGGTACTCTATGTCCCTACCATTACAAAGAATTTGATAAGTGTTGGGCAGATAGTAGAGAAAGGGTTGCAAGTCAGGTTCACAAAAGCAGGAGCATTTGTTGAAGATCCAAGTCAAGGATTCAGAAGAATTGCAAAAGGTGAAAAGACAGGTAGATTGTTCACATTTGAATTACAAGACACTAGAAACATTGCTCTCTTTAATTATGGTAGTCAGACACTCACAGAATTGGAAGTATGGCACAAAAGGTTAGCACATATTGGTGAAAGGTCATTAAAGCAAATCTGCAGGGACCAAAGTGTACTTGGACTTCCTAATTTGTCAAAACAACATATGATTTATAAGTGCAGTGCATGTCAATTTGGAAAGTCTCACATGTTACCATTCATGAAGAAAGGTTATATGCATGGAGATCTCTTGGAGTTGGTTCATACAGATGTATGGGGACCTAGCAAGGAAGCTTCAATATCTGGATCAAGGTATTATGTTTCCTTTATTGATGATTGCAGTAGATGGACTATCCTATTCTTTATGAAACACAAAGATGAAGTTTTTTCATGTTTCAAAAGATATTTGGCTCTTGTGGAGAATCAAACAGGTAAATCACTAAAAAGGCTAAGGTCAGATGGAGGGGGAGAATACTTCTCCCATGATTTTGATTCTTTTCTTCAAGAAAGAGGAATCAAAAGAGAGGTAACTACAAGGTACACTCCTGAGCAAAATGGAGTGGCAGAAAGGAGGAATAGGACAATTGTTGAAGCTGCAAGATCTATGTTAAATGAAAAGCATTTACCTAATTACTTATGGGCTGAGGCTGTATCTACAGCCACTTACTTGATTAACAGGTTGCCTTCAAAATCCCTTGATGGGATGACCCCATATGAGGCTTGGAATGGAAGAAGACCAAGCTTAGATCATTGTAAAATTTTTGGATGTATTGCTTTTGCTCATGTTCCTTCACATGTTAGAGGCAAGATGGATCCAAAGGCAGAAAGGTGTGTATTTATTGGATATGACAACAATCAAAAGGGCTACAGGTTATACAACCCTACCAACAAAGGATTCTTGGTAAGCAGAGATGTATTTTTTATGAGAACAATTCATGGTATCAAGATTCATGCAGGAAGATCAATTTACCATATGATCTTGAAGAAGATTTTCCAAAGCTTGGTAGAGAACAATCAAAGATTGAAGAACAAGACACCTCAGAGGATGATGAAGAATCTCACATGGAAAAGATCAAAGCATGGAAGTGTAAAGGTAAAGCAAAATTGCAGGAACTTGGACATGAGGCAGAATCATCACATCATGGCCTAAGAAGATCTATGAGGGAAAAGAAAAAACCAGAAAGGTATGGGTTTGACACCTCATTGGTAACTAAACATTCTATCTACATAGCACAGGACATAAACCAAGAGGAGCCATCATCATTTGAAGAGGCCAAAGCAAAAACAAAATGGAAGCATGCAATGAAGGAAGAGATTGAAGCACTTGAGGAAAACAACACTTGGGATTTGGTGCCCAAGACTTCATCCATGAAGGTAATAGGTTCAAGATGGGTCTATAAACTCAAGAAGAATTCTGATGGTTCCATTAATAGGTATAAGGCAAGGCTTGTAGCAAAAGTCTTTGCACAAACTCAGGGAATTGATTATGAGGAGACCTTCTCTCCTGTGGCAAAGATGCCTACTATTAGGGTTTTGCTTAGTATTGCCTCTTCCAAGAATTGGAAGATACTTCAACTAGATGTAAAGAATGCATTCTTGAATGGTTGGATAACAGAAGAGGTATATATGGCACAACCACCTGGTTTTGAGAATCAAGTTTATCCTGATTATGTGTGTAAACTTAACAAAGCATTGTATGGTCTCAAGCAAGCTCCAAGAGCTTGGAATTTTAGGCTTGTTTCATTCTTGCAGGACAAAGGCTTTCAACCAAGCAAGGCAGATCCTTCACTCTTTATCAAAAAGAGTAATTCTGAGGTCATCTACCTATGTGTATATGTAGATGATATTATGTTGACAGGAAATGATGCAGATGGTATGAAGAAGATCAAAGATCAGATGAGAGAAGAGTTCAAGATAAGTGATTTGGGTTCACTTACCTACTTCCTAGGTTTGGAAGTTGTCTACAAAGATCATGGTTTGTTTCTCACTCAAAGGAAGTACATTAAGGACATGTTGGCAAAATTCAAGATGCAAGATTGTAAGATTGCAGGTACTCCAATGGAGGTCAATCACAAATTGAGCTCACATGAAGGTGAACTCATAGAGGACATCACATCATATCAAAGTCTAGTAGGTAGTCTCAACTATGCCACATTGACAAGAGTAGATATATGTTACAATGTGAGTGTGCTAAGTCAATTTATGCACACACCAAGGAAACCACATATGGATGCTGCCAAAAGGATTCTCAAGTATCTCAAAGGAACCATAAATGAAGGACTTTATTATCCTTATGTATCTGATTTAGGTTTGAAGCTATTTTCTGATGCAGATTGGGCTGGCTCCAAGGAAGATAGAAGGAGCACTTCAGGTTATCTTACCTTTGCAGGTTCAAAGCTTATTTCATGGTCATCCAAGAAGCAACCCACAGTTGCTCTCTCTTCTATTGAAGCTGAATACAGAGGTCTTGCTATAGCTACACAAGAAGCTATGTGGATGAAGACATTATTCAAAGATCTTGGATTGGAGTTTGGAACTCCAACTATTTTTGGTGACAATACGAGTTCTATTCACTTGGCTGCTAATCCTATTTTTCATGCAAGGACTAAAAATATTGAAGTTCATTATCACTATGTACGAGAGAAGGTTCTAAGCAAAGAGATTCAAATATCATATGTGTCCACTCATCAACAATGTGCAGATATTTGAACCAAAGCATTGGATGGTACAAAGCTTTGCAAATTCAAGGCTATGATAGGTTTGCAGGTAATCTTGGAAGATTGAAGACCTCAAGCATACTTGTCTTGAGGGGGAGCTGTTGGAGCAAGTCTATGACAAGCCTAAGTATTGGCTTGAGTCTCACAAAGTCTTAGAAGAAGCTTTAAAAAGAAGACTATGTAAAGTTCACTTGTGAACTACCTCTTGTAACTTTTGAAGAGTTTACTTAATGTAAAAGTAAGAGAATCTTAAGTGGTTGAGTCCACTTGATCAAGAATGGAAAGAGGAGCCACGAATTCGTGATTTGTGGTAGGTAGAGAATCAAATCAATCATTGATTGATTGGAGAGTGATTGAGGGAAGTTAGCCTCCCAAACTCAACTATAAATAGATGGCAGTTTTAGTCGTGGTTAGAGAGACCTATGTGAAGACCTCCAAGAGCTGAGCTTTATGCCATATCAAGGTGTGATTACAAAGCACACATATGTATCAGTAAGTCATTGTATTGTACAAGCAATATACTTTCATTTTCATGATTATTTGAGTTCATCTTTCCATGTTCTTGTGAAGTGTACTACTCACTGCCATTACTCTCAGTTTTCTCAGTCAGCTTGCAGAAATGTTTTCTCTGAGCTTGGTGCATCATTTTCAGTTATTTAACTTGGTAAAGTTAGCTCTATAAGTCTACTATATGCTCACAAATTTTCATGTCATTTGGATGTTGCAATCTTCAGTTATGTTCATTTGAAGTCAATAGGGTCTGTTCATCTTAACCTCTCTGTCAGGTACCCGACTTTTTCACTCATCTTGTCAGAGATGTTGCTCAGTGGTTACGTATCCAAATTCCATGATTTAAAGCTTGTTGGATTCAGCTTAATGTCTAGTATAAGCGTAAAAGTTTTCATAATCATTGGAGTTCTACATTTTGAGTTATGGTGATTTTTCTGCTCACTAGTCTATTTCTGTAGCAGCCCGTGAAAATCGGGATGATGTCATCACTTGTTAAAACTCATTCTCAGTGTGTGCTTTGTTATTTTTGATAAGATTTTTCTTGAAAGTTAGCCCTTTAAGCTAACTAGACTTCCCCAAGAGGAAGTAAGCTAATTGCTACTGTGATCAGAGAATTATGTAAAACACTGGACAGGTGTATGAACCAAGAATAGCAAGTTTTCACCTCTGAGCTAACTCAAACTTATCTGTTTTGATCTATCTTTTTGAGAGTGATCTTCCAAGGTACATAGGGTGTCTAATACATCCATTGGCAAGCTAAAAGGGCCCACCATATACTCCTGGAGCTCATTTAGCTGGTGTAGATCAAGGATTTTGCAACACCTCTTCATCTTCAAGCACATACCTATCCATCTCTTCACATATATTACCTTTGAATTGCTTCTCTTGATGAATAGAGAAGTTTCTGCCTTGCTCATGACAAAACTTTGGTCTTGAAGGTATGTGGTCAACCTGTGATTCCATGCCCTAGGAGCCTGCTTTAATCCATAAAGAGCTTTATTCAATTTGCACACATATGTTACCTTGTTTGGATCCTGATAGCCAAGAGGTTGTGACATATATACCTCCTCTGAAATCCATCCATTAAAAAAAGTATTTTTTACATCTAGTTGATACATGTTCCAATTTTTAGATGCAGCCACACTTACTAATACCCTGATGGTTGGCATCTTGGCTATAGGTGAGAATGTTTCTTCATAGTCAATGCCTTGGGTTTGTGCAAAACCCTTGGCCACCAATCTGGCTTTGTACCTATTTATTGACCCATCAGAATTTCTTTTGAGTTTATAAATCCATCTGGATCCAATTACCTTCATGGACTCTTTCTTTGGTACTACTTCCCATGTGTCACTTTCTTTGAGTGCTTCTATCTCCTCATCCATAGCTTCCTTCCATTCTATATGAGTTTTTGCTTCTTCATATGATCCTGGTTCTTCAATTGACAAGTCTTTGGCTAGATAAATAGAATGTTTAGTAACAAGAGAGGTATCATACCCATATCTGATAGGTTTTTTGCTCTCCCTTTGTGATCTTCTGATTGATTGATTTGAAGATTAAGGTATGTCTTCAAGTTTCTTCATCTTGAGTTTGCCTTTGGACTTCCATGCCTTGAATTCTTCAAGATTGATAATATCTTCATCATCTGAATTGATGTCTTCATTCTGAGTAGGTTCCTCCTTAGTAAGACTTGGAAACTCCTCCTCCAAGTCATAGGGTAGTTTAAACTTCTTGCATTCATTCTCATACCAAGAATCATCTTCATCAAAGAAAACATCTCTACTAACCATGAATCCCTTATTTGAAGGGTTGTAGAGCCTGTACCCTTTCTGATTTAGATCATATCCAAGATAAAGATACACTTCTCAGCCTTAGGGTCTAGCTTACCTCTTATCTGAGAAGGAATCTGTACATATGCTACACATCAAAATATCCTGCAATGATCAAGTGAGGGTCTCTTACCATGCCATGCTTCATAAGGAGTCATCCCATGAAGGGATTTAGATGGCAACCTATTTATGAGGTATGTGGTAGTAAATACACTCTTTGCCCATAAGTAGTTAGGTAATTTCTTTTCATTCAACATTGACTTAGCTGTTTCAACAATCAATCTACTTCTTCTCTCAGCTACCCCATTCTGTTCAGGAGTAAACCTTATGGTTATTTCTCTCTTGATTCCTCTGTCCTGCAAGAATGCTTCAAACTCATTGGAGAAGTACTCACCTCCTCCATCTGACCTTAGCCTCTTTAGATTCTTTCCTGTCTGATTCTCAACAAGTGCAAGATATTTTTTAAAACAATTGAACAATTCATCTTTGTGCTTCATAAAGTACAATACAATCCACCTGCTATAGTCATCAATAAAAGATACATAGTACCTTGATTCTGAGATTGAGGGGTCTTTTCTTGGTCCCCATATATCTGTATGGACAAGCTCTAGGTAATCCTCATGCATGTAGCGTTTCCTTGAGAATGGTAACCTGTGAGACTTCCCAAACTAACAAGCACCACATTTATATATCATGTGTTGTTTGGAAACATTGGGTATTCCAGTTACACATTGATCCTTGCATATTTGTTTCAAGGTTCTTTCTCCTACATGCCCTAATCTTTTATGCCAAATCTAAAGCTCTGAAAGTGTTTGATCTTTATAACTGTAGAGTGCAATATTCTTTGTGTCTTCTAGCTCAAAAGTAAAAAGTCTACGTGATTTTTCTCCTTTAGCTATTCTCTTGAACCCATGCTTTGGATCCTCCACAAATGCTCCATATTGGTTGAATCTAACCTACAAACCTTTTTCCACAATCTGTCCAACACTCATCAAGTTTTTTGTAATGGTTGGTACATATAGTACCCTACTCACCAAATTCTGATTTCCATCACAAGTCCTAACATTTCCAACTTTAACTACTGAGTGCTTGGTGTCATCACCTGTTTGTACTTGATGCTTACCTCTTCGTTCTTCAAGGGGAGAGAGTAGAGCTACATTGCTTGCCACATGATTTGAGCATCGTGAGTCAATGTAGAAGTGATGGTCATCATTTGTACCTGGTTTTGAAGTCATGTTCATAATCAAAAGAGAATCATCTTGCTCTTTTGTATAGTTGTTGTAGTCCTTTTTGGATTTGAATCCTCCTTGATACTTGCCATTGTAGTTGTTTTTGTAGTTGTTATTGTAGTTGTTGTTGTATCCTTGATGATGGTTGTATCTGCCTCTTGATTGTGAGTATCCACCTCTTCAATATCCTCTTCCTCTCTGACTCTTGTAGTTCGTGAAACACTCATCTGTAGTATGATTCGATAAACCACAAATGTTGCATGGTGAGGCGTTATAGGATCTCCCCCTACCTTGCGTACCTCCTCTGCCCCTTCCTCTTGATGATCTACCTCTCCCTGCATAGTTGGCTTGGGAAGTAGTGCCTTCATCCTCTCCTTTCTTGTTCTTGCGTTTATCTTAAGACTTATTTTTATCATTGTATAGGGAAGAAGAGCTATTACCTTTGGATGAGTCTCCATTCTTGTTGAGCTTGGCTTCATGAGTGAACAATTGCCCCATGAGAGTTGTAAGATGTGGAATTTGCATGTCCGTGTATAGGTCCATGGCAGTGGTGAAGCTTTCCCATTTTTCATCAGCTTTAATCCCATTGATCACTTGCCTCACTATCTACTCTTCTTCAATCTCTTCTCCTATGCTTGCTAACTGATCTTCTACATCTTTAATCTTAGCCACAAACTCTGAAATAGCCTACTTAGGTTGCTTCCTTAGTGTGGTCAATTCAATCCACAATTGATTTTCTCTGGCCATTGTGTTGGAAGAGAAATAGGACGACAAGGTTTCCCAAGTGTCTTGGGACATCTTACAGTTTCTACTATGTGGCAAAAGAAAATCAGAGATGGAGTTGAGTAAGTAAGACCTGGCTAATGCATCCTTGGCACACCATGTGTTGAGCTTTTCATGTTCTTCCTTTGTTGGTAGTCCTCTGGTTTTGAATGAGGGCAATTCCTCATCTCCTGAGATGTATCCATAAAAACTCCTTCCTTGTAGGTATTTCTTCATCCTTAGAGACCATGCCTGATAATTGTTGCTATCCAATTTATCAATAAATGAAAGAAAACCATCTCCCATTTTTTACCTTGACTTTGCTCTGATACCACTATTGGAAATGATGGATGGACACTTCAAGAGGATGAGTAGGTACTACCAAATCCTGCTTTCTACCAGCGCTTTGATACTTCAGAGTTGATAAGTGGACCTTCTTAGCTTTCCAATGACACCATAAAATGGCCTATGTACTTTGGAAGTGATGTATGAAAAGATTGAATCAAGACAGACAACTTTGAACTTCGTCTTCAAGAAAACCCTCTATTTTTTACAAGACACCTGTTGTATCTTTTGCTCAGTATGACCAGCACAATCAAAATTGGAAAAAATCCTTTTAGGGGTATCTAATTAGCTTAGCAAGCTAACTATTCCAAGTGCAATCACTTAAAAAGATTAACTATGGCTCAGAGAAACTAATTTAGCAAGTAAACCTTTACCCCCGATATTATAGGATTGTTGCAAACTTCGACTAGTGATCGCTTCGATGGCCTTTTATCTTAAATGGCTGCGTAGAAATCCTTGAAATTTTGACACCATGTAGACAATATTGTGCTAGTTCCAACAAGCTATAGATCTTTGAATTTGGTGACGAAATGAGTGAGATATGATCTCCACAAGCTGACAGACTTTCAAGCACTATGACAGAGAACTCAGAAATGAACAATGTAGATATATGTATTAATGAACACTATTGTACAATGCCATAGGCATGAATATCATTGCCTAATGGTATAGACAGGTGTGGGCTAGCGTGAAGGCCTCACACACACTGAGAAATGAGAATGAGAATCTCGAGAAGTGACTCATCTACCCGCGACTTTTTCAGTTGATCTTTTATAGAGGTTGAGTCCAAAGTTTGAATTTGAATTCAAACTCTACCTCTCTATAATCATTCTCCTACATCTGAGGAGATATTCTTTCTATTTAATTGATGCTTTTCAACTAATAAAATCCAAGACTCCCTTGGGTAGGTGGTTACAAAGATTCTAAGTCAAATATGACTTTTACAAACAGTAAATGGGTAATTATCTTCTAGCATTAGTTTCCATGATTCTCCATATGTGTATGGACTTCAAGCCAAATGTGTAGGCTTGTGAATTGCACCAACAATTAGTAAGATTTCGGAGATATGTCAAAATTGTTGAAAGTTTTTCAAGCTCAAGAGTGTGGGAACATGCCCCAAATTGAACCTTCCACATCATCCACAATCAAAGGAGGCTGATTTCCACGAGTTGGAGGCATCAAATCATGCCCATAATGGAAGAATTTGATTAGAGAAGATTTAGCTCACCTCTTGATGTGATTGGACCTCACTTTTGACATGTATATGCTTTTGATTGGTTAAAGAGGTTAGTATGAGGTCTTTAAAACCTCTAATGAGTTTTATTATGACTTAGAGTCGTGGAAATACGTGCCCAAGCTGCCCCCTTGCTTAAGCACACCCCCTACTAGCTATTCTCTGCATATTTTGCAGAAATTTCACTTTTACACACTCTATCTATCTAGATGTTTTTGGTAGACCCCCCGGTCTTGTAATTGTTGTTTCTCCTTCATCCGGAATCCATTTGCAATGATTTTTGTCTTGTTGGAAAGCTTATAAGTTCTACTTTGTCTGCTATAAGTATCAGGTTCAGTGCCTGCACATGTGCAGAGAAATGTCCAGAATAGTGTCTGTCTAGTTAGCTCATACTCTGTGAAGAGATCAAGTTATCTGTTTTGTTGCAGCTGGTTGAGGCATCATCCAGTATTCAAATGGAATGATTTTACTCTCATTTGAAAGCTCTTAAAGTCTAGTTTATGCCTGCAAAATTTCATTTTCAAAATCTGCATATGCTCAGAGAAACACAGAAAATACAGAGCCTATGTCTGAAAAATTTCAGGATCCTAGGAGGGTTCATTTGCTTTTGTTGTGCACATAGGAGTGTTTATCCTCCAACAGTGGTATCAGAGCTATAAGTGGAGTATCAAAGAGAGAAGAAGGAGCTACTGAAGTGAAGTGAAGACTTCATCAAATTTTGAAGGAAGGAAGCAAAGAACGGGCACGTCAACAACAAGGGGAAGCAAATACATCATCAAATCAAAGACAAAGCTTCATCAAGAGGAGTAGCTCTATTTTTTGAGGTAAAATCCATCCTTTTCAACTTCATTGCATCAAGGGGGAGGTTCAAAAGAGTTAGGAGGCACCATGGCTGATCTCAATGCTCAGATTGAGAAGCTCGAAAAAGGAAACTACCAACCGTGGCGATTTAGAATAAGCAATTTTTTGATGGGGAAAGGTTTGTGGGGACTTGTGAGTGGTGGAGAGCCAAAACCCTACATAGATGAGGTAAATCCAACCAATGACCAGAGAAGAGCAGTAAGAGAGTGGGATGAAAGGGACAAAAGGGTCATTTTCATTTTATCTCAGCATATTAGCAACTCTATGGTAGGGCATATTCAAGATTTTGATACATCGAAGAAGGTGTGGGAGTGCTTGGAGAGATTGTACTCAACCTCCACAAAAGCTAGAAAAATTCAGCTCAAGAATGAGCTAAATAATCTTAGGAAAAGCCCCTCTCAAGGTGCTAATGATTACATATTAAAGGTTAAAGAGCTTGCAGATGCACTAGGGTCAATCGGTTGTGCCCTAGATGATGACGATCTTGTCGCCCACACCCTAAATGGACTTAGGGATGATGAAAAATGGAGGGCTTTCACAACTTCAGTGTATGTAAGGGACTCTCTTCCTGATTTTGATCAACTAATCACTCTCATGGTGAGAGAGGAGATGAACCTTGGTGGTCATAATGCCAAGGATAGCCAAGGGCAATTGTTGTATGCAGGTAGAGGAAGAGGAAGACACAACCGAGGTGCTTCAAGAGGAAGAGGAAGATATCAAAGCAACCAAGGAGGTCAAGGACAACAAGAAAATGCAGGTCAAAGAGGTGGAAGAGCCACAAATAGAGGAAGAGGTGCAAGATTTTGTGGAAGAGGACAAGCCACTTCAAATGGATGCTTTGTATGCGGTAAGCCCGGTCATTTTGCAAATGAATGCTATCATAGAGCTCAAAGACAAGGGAACCAAAGCAACAACAACAACAATTATAGAGGGCAAGGCAATTATGCAAACACATCATCCAACCAAGGGAATGATTATTTACTTGCCATGAGGTATGGTGAAGATACAACTCAAGCTAGTGAAGATGTATGGTATGTAGACAGTGGATGTAGCAATCATATGTCATGTCGAAAGGAGTTTTTTAGTAATTTGCAGGTCCCAAAGCATCAAGGGCATGTGGAAACAGGTGATAACTCAGAGCATATCATTCAACATGTGGGAGATATCAGTTTGGAAGGAAATCAAAGAGCAAAGTGCTTATCAGAGGTATTACATGTCCCTACTATTACCAAAAACTTGATTTCGGTAGGCCAAATGGTAGAAAAAGGCTATCAAGTTAGGTTCAATGAAAGAGGATGTTTTGTTGAGGATCCAAGGGCAAGTTTCAAGCTCATAGCAAAAGGAAAAAAGCAAGGGAGAATGTTCACAATGGACATAAATCAGCCACACCATTCAATGTATGTCACATATGGAGACAAGAGGATAGCAGATTTGGATCTATGGCATAAACGAATAGGTCACATCAACCTACAAAAGCTCAAGGACATGCAAAGGAGGAGCTTGGTAAGAGGCCTACCAATTTTACATCTAAAATGTTGCATGAAATTTGTGTAGCTTGCCAACAAGGAAAACAATCAAGGCTGTCCTTCAAGAAGAGTACCTATGTAAGTGCAAATGTTTTAGACCTCATTCACACGGATGTTTGGGGTCCAACAAGAGAAGCATCCCTTGCTGGAAATAGGTATTTTGTAACCTTCATTGATGACTTTTCAAGGAAAGTGTGGTTGTATTGCATTAGAAACAAATCAGATGTGTTCCACTACTTCAAGAAATTCAAAGCACAGGTGGAGAAGGAATCTGGCAAGTTTATCAAAACTTTGAGATCCGATGGAGGGGGAGAGTACTTCTCCCATGAATTTTCTGAATTTTTGCAGGTCAATGGCATCAAAAGACAATTTACATGCAGGTATACCCCTCAACAAAATGGGGTAGCAGAGAGAAAGAACAGACACATAGCAGAGGTAGCAAGGTGTATGCTCAATGAAATGAATATGCCGCATTGTTATTGGGGAGAGGCTACATATACAGCCACATACATCATGAATAGATGTCCTACATCAGGTATACATCATCTAACCCCTGAGGAAGCATGGAGTGGAAGAAAACCTTGCATTTCACATCTTAGAATCTTTGGTTGTATATGCTATGTACATGTACCTCAAGAGTTGAGGTCAAAGTTAGATGCCAAATCGGAAAGGTGTATTTTTTTGGGATATTCTATGGAACAAAAGGGGTATAAATGCTATAATCCCATCACCAAGGAGCTGAAGGTAAGTAGGGATGTTGTCTTTGATGAGTTGAAGCCTTGGTATGCATGCACAAGTCCATTGCAGGTTGAAGACATAGGTGAGACAAATTTGAAGAATGATGATAGAGTTCAAGAAAGCATGGATTTGAGTGGTCCAAGCAACTCATGCAACACAAGGACACCCTCACCATGGAGTGGAAGGCTTAGGGAAAGAGAGACCAGCTCTGAAGAAAGCAAAGTCAAAGGCAAAGAGAAGATTTCAGTTGAAGAAGGAAGCTATGTGGACGAGAGCATGTTGGAAGATGAAGAGATAGAAGAAGTTCAAACTCCAAGAGTGGCTAAACAAAGAAAGAAGATGGCAACCACACCAAAAGGAAGTGAAAGAAGGTCTTCAAGAGTACGATATCCAGTACAAAGGTTAACATATGATAATTTCATTGCAAAGCATTATGCATACATGACTCAGGTAATCAAGAACAAAGAACCAACTAGTTATGAAGAAGCTAAGGATTGCAAGGAATGGCAAGAGGCAATGAAGGAAGAGCTCAAAGCACTTGATGAGAACCATACTTGGAGCTTGGTACCAGCTCAAGAAGGCATGAAGGTGATAGGTAATAAGTGGGTTTACAAAATTAAAAGAAATTCAGATGGTTCCATTGCTAGGTACAAAGCAAGGTTGGTGGCGAAAGGCTTCTCCCAAAGCTACGGGATAGATTATGATGAAACTTTCAGCCCCGTAGCCAAGATGCCAACAATTAGGACTTTGATTGTAGTGGCCACATCAAGGAAATGGAGCTTATATCAGTTGGATGTGAAGAATGCCTTCCTCAATGGAGAGCTTGAAGAAGTAGTCTACATGAGCCAACCTCAAGGATTTGCTAGTATGAGGTACCCAAATCATGTTTGCAAGCTAAGGAAAGCACTATATGGACTAAAGCAAGCCCCAAGGGCCTAGAATCAGAGGTTAGTGGATTATTTATCAAGTTGTGGATACAAAGAAAGTGTTGCAGATCCGTCACTTTACATGAAGAAGCAAGGAGACAAGACGGTATATATATGCATCTATGTGGACGATTTGATCATCACAGGAAGTGATATTGCAGGTATTAAAGATATCAAATCAAAGCTAGGAAAGGAGTTCAAGATATCTGATCTTGGAACACTAAAATACTTCTTGGGAATAGAGGTAATCTATGCACACAATGGCATCTTCTTGATTCAAAGAAAATACTTGTTGGATGTGCTATACAGGTTTGGTATGAGTGGTTGTAAGCCACTTTCTCAGCCCATGGAGCCCAATACAAAGTTGGTTGCAGGTCAAGGAGAGGCTATACAAGATATTACACTATATAGAAGCATAATTGGTTCATTAATTTATGCTACATTCACTAGACCTGATCTTGCATATGTAGTAGGTGTTCTCTCTCAATTTTTGCATGCACCTACTCATGATCATCTTATGGCGGCAAGAAAGGTGCTTCCTTACATCAAGCACACCATCAACCAAGGTCTATTTTACTCATATGATGCTGATCTAAGTGTCAAAGGATATAGTGATGCTGATTGGGCAGGTAGCAAGGATGATCGAAGGAGTACATCGGGTTATGTTTTCATGATAGGTACAAAAGTGATCTCTTGGAGCTCTAAGAAGCAACCCACTGTTGCTCTTTCATCCACAGAGGCTGAGTACAGAGGTTTAGCATTGGCTACATGTGAGCTATTATGGCTTAAGAAGCTACTTAAGGACTTGGAAGTGGAAGTGCAGGAGTTTCCTCTTTATGGAGACAACATTTCAAGCATCTATCTAGCTAACAATCCCATGTTTCATGCAAGGAGCAAGCACATAGAGGTTCATTACCACTTCGTTAGAGAAAAGGTGATGGGAAAAGAGCTAGATATAAGGTATGTGAACACTAAAATGCAGGTTGCAGACATGATGACAAAGTTTCTTGAAGGTCCAAAGCTTGGAGGATTCAAGGAAGCTATCAACATAAGAGACATAGGCTGAAGCAACAAAGGAAAAGACTTGAGCTTGAGGGGGAGTGTTGAAAGTTTTTCAAGCTCAAGAGTGTGGGAACATGCCCCAAATTGAACCTTCCACATCATCCACAATCAAAGGAGGCTGATTTCCACGAGTTGGAGGCATCAAATCATGCCCATAATGGAAGAATTTGAATAGAGAAGATTTAGCTCACCTCTTGATGTGATTGGACCTCACTTTTGACATGTATATGCTTTTGATTGGTTAAAGAGGTTAGTATGAGGTCTTTAAAACCTCTAATGAGTTGTATTATGACTTAGAGTCGTGGAAATACGTGCCCAAGCTGCCCCCTTGCTTAAGCACACCCCCTACTAGCTATTCTCTGCATATTTTGCAGAAATTTCACTTTTACACACTCTATCTATCTAGATGTTTTTGGCAGAACCCCCGGTCTTGTAATTGTTGTTTCTCCTTCATCCGGAATCCATTTGCAATGATTTTTGTCTTGTTGGAAAGCTTATAAGTTCTACTTTGTCTCCTATAAGTCTCAGGTTCAGTGCCTGCACATGTGCAGAGAAATGTCCAGAATAGTGTCTGTCTAGTTAGCTCATACTCTGTGAAGAGATCAAGTTATCTGTTTTGTTGCAGCTGGTTGAGGCATCATCCAGTATCAAAATGGAGTGATTTTACTCGCATTTGAAAGCTCTTAAAGTCTAGTTTATGCCTGCAAAATTTCATTTTCAATCTCTGCATATGCTTAGAGAAACTCAGAAAATACAGAGCCTATGTATGAAAAATTTCAGGATCTTAGGAGGGTTCATTTGCTTTTGTTGTGCACATAGGAGTGTTTATCCTCCAACAAAAATGTGAGTGAGGTTCATAGATTCTTAGGAGCTTGTATCTTCTATGTTATATGGATACCACAGTTTGCACATGTAGCTGACTGTCTTTATGATTTATTAAGGAAGAAAAGAAAATCTTTATTGACTGAAAAACATACTCAAGCAATGTGTAAATTAAAGAAGTTATTGCAAGAAGCTCCAATCCTTAACCGAGTAGATTATAGAGATAATGAGCCTATTATTTTGACTATTGATACTAGCCCTATTGGGATAGGCTGGGTCATAAGTCAGGATGATGAAGAGGGTAGAAGATATGCTATTAGATTTGGGGCTAAAATATTGCATAACACTCAAAGCCATTATCAGCAAATTAAAAGAGAACTTTGGGGATTAGTCACAATACTAAAGTCTGATAAGGAATATTTAAGAGGAGCAAACATAATTGTTGAAACAGATTGTTTACCGCTAATTGGAATGATTACAAATTGTTCTTCATCGGATATTACCATGCTTCGCTGGATTTCTTATATTAAATTTATAAATCCCGTTTTAATCCATATCTCAGGCAAATCTAACTCTGTTGCTGATATGCTTTCAAGAGATAGGTACGATGAAAATGAAGAAGCCAAATTAGATATTAATGCCATTAATTATGATTCTCAAGTATATGTATATGAAAAATTTAATACTGAGGAATATGAAGGAGAGTAGCTAGATATTGGGAGGTATCTTAGTACTTTAATTAGATCACCTTCATGGTCTTCAAATAGATTTAGAAATATTAGAAAAAGAGCTTTTAACTTTTTCTTGAAAAATGGGTTAATTTGGAGACATGATATAAATAAAAAGGATATAGATTTTTTTAATCCATCCAACAAAGGATGTATGATCAGTAGAGATGTTGTGTTTGATGAGAATGAATCCTGGTTTTAAAGTGAATGCAGGAAGGTCAAATTACCATATGACTTGGAAGAAGAATTTCCAAGCCTCATGAAGGAGGAGCCAAGCATAATTGAAGACATCAAATGAGATGATGAGGACACCATCAGCTTGGAAGAATTTAAGGCATGGAAATCAAAAGGCAAGGTCAAGATGAAGAGGATGGAGGACTTATTTGAGTCATCCAACCAAGCCTTAAAAAGATCACAAAGAGAGAGTAAGAAGCCAATTAGATATGGGTATGATACTTCATTAGTCACTAAGCATTGTATTTATCTTGCTAACGATTCATCACTGGAAGAACTTTCTTCATATGAAGAAGCAAGTACCAAAGCAAGATGGAAGGAGGCTATGAATGAAGAAATAGAAGCACTCCAAGAGAATGCCACTTGGGAGCTAGTACCCAAGAAAGCATCAATGAAGGTAATTGGTTTAGGTGGATTTACAAAATCAAAAGGAACTCAGATGGATCCATAAACAGGTATAAAGCTAGGCTTGTGGCTAAGGGTTTTGCACAAACCCAAGGAGTAGATTATGAAGAAACCTTTTCACCTTTAGGTAAAATGCCAACCATCAAGGTATTGGTAAGTGTAGCTGCATCTAGAAATTGGAATATGTATCAAATAGATGTGAAAAATGCTTTCCTCAATGGGTGGATTTTAGAGGAGGTTTACATGGATCAACCTCGTGGCTACGAAGATCCAAACAAGGTAAATCATGTATGCAAATTGAAGAAAGCTCTTTATGGTTTGAAGCAGGCACCTACGGCATGGCACCATAGATTACCAACCTATCTTCAAGACCAAGGATTCATGATGAGCAAGGCAAATTCTTCTCTATTTGTCAAAAGGACTATTTCAAAAATTATATATTTATGTGTAAATGTGGATGACATCATTCTTATAGGTACTGATGCCAATGGCATCAAACAAATAAAAAACGAGATGATGCAGGAGTTTAAGATGAGTGACCTAGGGTTTCTAAAATATTTTCTTCGACTTGAGTTAGTATACACTAACTCGGGAATCTACATTACTAAAAGAAAATATGTGGAGGACATGTTGAAGAAGTTCCACTTGGAGAATGCAAAATTCGCTAGGACCCCTATGGACATAAATTGTAAATTGAGTGCTCATGAAGGTGATTTGCTTTAAGACATTGCAGGTTATCAAAGCATAGTTTGGCTTGAGGGGGAGTTGTTGGTGCAAATAATCAAGCCTAAAAATTTGGATTAGAAGAAAATATGTGCAACTATCACTTGATGATGCATGAGAACTTTAGCTTGTAATCACTTCGTCATTTACCATTGTAAAAGTTTAGATCTTGGAAGAATCTTGTAAACTCTTGTATTTCGTGGATCTAGGAGGAATATTAGTTATACATTTCAAATGAGAGAATAACTCCTAAATTATTGGAGTCACATTTTAGTTGGATCCAAGTTTGAATTCAAATTCAAACTTAGAAGAAAACTCTTATTAAAATCCTTTGAAAGTTGCACGACTCTCTAGCCTCACTTAGTGCTCTCTCCTTGATCATTTGTAGAAGGTGAGTGGATCACATCATAGCTCACTCAATCCATCATCATTGAGCTTCATTACAATGCCAATGATCTTGTACAATCATGTCATATAATGCATATAGCTCATTGAACATCTCTGTCTACTTCTCTGCTATGACTACTCAGAACAATCAACTTTCTCTTGTCATATCTCAGTGAATACTCAACCATTTTCTATAATCTTTCACTTGTTGAAATCGGCTTGAAGTCTACTTTGCGCTATCAAAATTTTAAGGTATTTAGTTTAGATATCTGGGAGAAATGGTATTCGAAGTGCTCACTGGTCATCTACTAGTTAGTCTCTCAAAGATCGGGGGTAACTTTTGAGTTTGTGAAACTTATTTCTCAGATTATAGCTTATCATTTTAGATGATTCCACTTGAAATCATTAGCTATCTAATCTCATTGAATTCCCCCAAAACGAATTTTGTTAGTTGTTACTATACTGTGAGCTCTATGCAAAAGAACTAGCAGATGTATGGACTAAAATAGCAACTTTTGTGACACTAGCTATTGATAAAGTAGTCTATTTTGATTCAATTTTTTCAAACACAAAATCCAAAGTACATAGGTACTTTCTTGGTGTCATTTTCAAGTTAAAAGGGCCTACTTTATAACTCAAAAGTGTATTAGGGCAGGTACAAAGCAGGTTTTAGCAGTACCACCTCACTTCCTTGAGGTATCCATCCATCTCCTCCAACATAGATGAGGAAGTATTGGAGAGATCATAGATGAGGAACCTCTTGTCAAAGAGGTTTCTAATGGTATCTAAGCTGATGAGAAGTGGGAAGCATTTACCATTCCCATGCATTTGTACATGTATATGCAGGTGTGAGACTTCAACACACTCATGGGACAAATTTTCTCTCAAAAGAACAAACTTATGAAGAATGATGAGACACAATATGGTAATAAATCATGTACCCTTCACAAAGATAAACGTAAAGGTAAAGATGCAATGAAAAGGGCCCAAAGATTTTTTATGAAGAACGTAGCTCCCAAGCTAGGTTTTCACGTAGAGGTAGAAGCTCAAGAGGAAGACTCAAAGGCCATAGACAATTCAAGGGGACATTTCAAAGCTTCTCACCTTTCTCCATGTGTGGCTTAAACAACCACATAAAAGATCATTCTTTCAAAAACCCAATGAAGTAGAGCAGAAGAGGTTATAATAGTGGAGGATATGGAGCTCCTAGAGGCCGATAAAACAACTCTTATGGATATGAAACGACAAAAAAATACAACAACAAGAACTATGAAAGGAGGCTACAAAGGACAAATACACTACAAAAAGGTAGATGCATGCAAAAGTGGAATTACCAGTAAGTTCTCATGAATGTGTAGGTAAATGTCATTATAATGTTTCAATAAGATGATGACTAACTTATAGAGTAGTAGATATGAACGATTATACTGGAACACCTATTGATTTCTATAGGCAAACTGTTAGATTACTTTCATAATCATATGTTGAATGAATGAGTTGTCTAGTTTTATCTTCGGTAATTAAAAATTGATGTTACTTCAAATCTACACTTATAAGTAGAAGAGATCCATCCTGAATATGAAAAACATGCGAAAAGTATTTGAAAATGTTTCAAAAGATCTTTGATACTTCCCTAACTAAACATGTAGATTTACCCATCAAGGATGATGTTCATGTTTATTAAGGAGCAACATGAAGAAGATCTTGTGTAAAGGCTAGGAATTGAAATTTCTTTTCCAAACCTATGGTACTTGCTCATTTTGACTCTTATCACATCTCTAATCTCCCTCACATCATTTGATGTTATTGAAACTTTTTACTAGAAAATGAGAAGGAAGAAGTTCGAAGAACACATGTGTTTGGCTACGAGATGCCTATCTATATCTAGATGTGCATGTTATATTTGTGCATGTGTATATGTATGATGATCTAATGTCATGCTCAAAGTATTATCTTGATGGTTTTAGCATGTGTATGAGAGCATCTGTGTGTCTATGAAACTTCGGTTCAATGAATGTATGTGTGTCTATATCATTGTCTATGAGTCTCAATGTGCCTACATGTGAATGTGTTTCGATGTTGTTTGGAGGTTTTAGCATGTGTATGAGAGCATCTGTGTGTCTATGAAAATTCGGTTCAATGAATGTATGTGTGTCTATATCATTGTCTATGAGTCTCAATGTGCCTACATGTGAATGTGTTTCGAAAAATTTGTATGTTTTTCTAAATTTGAGTGTATAAATGTGGTATTTGTATGTAAGTGTATATTTGTATTTGTACCTGTGTGGTACATTTGATTATATATATGTGTATATGTATGTTTGGAGGTGTATTAATTCTCATGTCCCTGTTTAGACCTATATTTATGATACAATTTTGTGTAGAGAATAATTTTACATGGTCTATCTTCAACATTGAAAGAGTGAACAAAATACTCTAAGTTAATTGAAATTAATTAAGTCCTTTTTTAGATGGGAACTTATCCAATTCTAGTATCTTTCTCCCTCTACAATATTTTGAGATTCATCTCCAATTCTTCAGGCAGATTAAACGTAGCTTTTGTCATAATCTTTCTCCAAGTAAATTTAACTCATAACGGAAGTTCAATTCCAATTTGGGTGAGGTTTATGAAATGATTGGAACTCTTTTGCATGTTTTTGAGACTACCATCAACGTGTTGAACGAGATACACTCATTTTGGTATCTAAACTATGTGTTTTAAGATCTAATGATGTTCGTCCAAGCTCGGCTTAGATGCGAAAGTTATATATATCAACATGATTGATAATATGAGAGATTCTTAGGACATGCAACTTACATATGGCTCTAGAAGAAACAATATACATTCATTGTTTCGTTTTTGGCTTTTTTGAACTTGGGAGTTTGGAAAATTATTGTACTTCAATGCCCACCATGCTAAAAGAATACAAAGCCCCTCTCAAACTAAAGCTGAGAAGTTGGTATTTTGGTAGCAGACTATGACAAAGAAAGCATAACGAATCAGGGTGTGTGTTTGTTTTATTCCTTATGTTGATCAGTGATGTGAAATGAGTAGTCTATTGAGAAAAAAAAAAGCAAAGAAAGATGGCTAGATGTACTTTTTCACATTCTTGAGGGTGGCAAATAATGAAGAATGAAAAAGGTAAATACAAAGGTGAAATCGAGTTCTCTCATCTTAAAGTCCACAATTGTAGATTTACGGAGCTTATTAGTTTCTAAACGTGCCAATTATTCTAATCAAATGTTCATTTTATAGAATAATCAAGTACTATACTATCTCACATTATTTACCTGATCTAAAAATACTTACGAATGACGACTATTTGATACTGTTTTACAGTTTATCAAGCATGTATCATTTGACGTCGAACACTCTCGCTAGAAGTTTGAGCACGACGTGGTTCAGATCCTAAAAGATATCTTGCGGACTTCCTTAAATATCTGATTAAGGATTCGAAATGCTTTATGGGCCATTTGTATCTCAGGTATTACCTCTAACTAGATTTTCTAGGTTTTGATCCCTTCGCAAGATTGTTTTATGATCTTGTGCTTTCCTTTGGGAACTTGAAAACCTCTTGATAGAATATCAATTCTTCTTTTGCTTGGGTTTTCAAACGAAAACCATTTATACAGAGGTTTGAAATATTTTGATTTCCCAGATATCAAAAACTCATAATTTGCACTGCTCGAGAAGAAAGTATGTATGTATATGTATGTTAAAGTGTATGAAGCCTATGTATTTATATGAATTATTAGATGTATGCTTAAGTAATGTATGATGGAATGTTTGAAGTATGTACAAGTACATAACAAATGAGGTATTAGTGTTCATGTGTGCATGAATGAGTTATGTATATTATTATGTGTATATTAAAATAAATGTATGTACTTATGATATATATATATATTAGAAAAGTTAATAAACGTATATTAACCTAAGTTTTAATATGTTAAGTTTAATGAGTGTTTAGTATTTTATGAAATTATACTTATGGTTTTCATGTTATTTTGCAGATGATATGCAGCCTTGATGAAGAAGAGCTGAAGAATTAAAGTGTGGAAAAGAATTTACTTAGCTAGAATTCTATTGATTAGTTTTGTATAAGATATCATTGTTATAAACAATATCTTATAGCTTTTGTATAGAAAATCTTTCATTTAAACGGTTTATATTATATTAATCTATTTGCATTTCATCTTATATGTCTGAAGAAGCTTCATCTAGTAGTACTTTTTTACCTCCATCTACATTTGAAATACTATTTCCTAGTCTAATTGAAGTTAGTGATAATCAAAATATAGAAATTGAAGAACTAATTAAAGATAAAATTGTAGAAGAAACTTTGCATTCAAGAGAGTTTGATCGCGCAGTCAATAGATATAGAAATGCTTTGCCTTACGGACCTTAGGAAAAAAAAATACTTGTTCTACATAGTCACCCTGTGTGCGCCGTTAGCGAGACGATTGAATTGATGCACCAGTCATCATGAATCGGTCCCAGAGCGGGTCGACTAGCTCAAAAAACTTACTATCTATGGAAGAGACAATGAACTTCAAATGCCCATAGCAACCAACGTGATTACAATTAGAAACAATCCTTTTATGGGAGTGATACACATAGGGTTGAGTCTATAGAATGCACAAAAGTATAAGGAATAAACAAAATATGCTATAGGAATGAATGAGACATTCACCGGTGGTACTTCCTATTTTTCAGGAATACATAGAGATTGACCCTAAGAAAAACAAACTTTGATTTCTCTCAATATACTGAATCCAATGCTATGACAACTTATAGGCATAAACTAGACACTAATACCTTTCCAATGAGCCATCTTGCACTCCATTTGGTACTCTAGAGAGAGAGCAACAGCCTCTACAAGATTACTATTGGTGAAGAAGATGATGCAGAGAATTGAAGGAGCAAGACAATGATGGTCACAAGTGTATGTATATTGCTTCCATGTAATGTACAAGTGATTTCAAGTCTTTATATAGACTCTAGGAGTGTTCCACGACTTCTACAAGTGAAGTTTGAATTCAAATAAAGGTGGGAATGGTTGTTTGGAGGGAATCAATTCACTTTCCTATAATCTAGGAAAAAGTGAAGATCTAGTTTGATTTACTTTTAGATGATTGATTTGCTTGATTGAATGCAACTTCAACCACCAAAAATTCGTGGGATTCGGTCTCTATCGTTCTACCTTTACATGTGTAAAGCTCAAGGCTTTAACAATGGTAAATGAACCATCAAAAATATCTCAAAAAATACAATAAATGAACATAAGGAAAAGAACTCTCCAAGAGATATTCTTTCGACGTGATAGCCTTTGATGTAGATCAAATCGACCTCAAGCATAGCATAAGCTTGATGTTCCAACAGCTCCCCTCAAGCTAAAGTATGGTTGAGTCTTCATTCTTTGATAGGTTGAATACCTACCATAGCTTTGAATCTACAAAGCTTTATTCCATCAAGTGACTTCGTCATCATATCTGCTACTTGCTTTTTCAGTTGGAACAAAAGAAATGTCAATCTCCTTTGCCATGAGCTTCTCCCTGATGAAGTGGTAATGGACTTCTATGTGCTTGGTTCTCGCATGGAAAATAGGATTTGCCGCTAGATACATGGAACTTACATTATCTCCAAATATGTGAGGTTTGGAACTCATAAGTCCCAAATCTGTATACAATGCTTTTAACCATATTGCCTCTTGAGTTGCTATGGTCAAGCCTCTGTACTCTGCTTCAGTTGAGGATAAAGCAACTATTGGTTGCTTCTTTGAACTCCATGACACTAGCTTCGAGCCTGCAAATGCTAAGTAACCAGATGTACTTTTTCTATCATCCTTAGCTCCTGCCTAATCTACATCTGATTAGATTTTAATATCCAAATCTGAAGAGTAAGGATAGAATATACCTTCATTGATTGTACTTTTGAGATACTTAAGTACTCTCTTAGCCACATCCATGTGTGGTCTTCTGTGTGAGTGCATAAACTGACTAAGCACTCCCACACTATATGAGATGTCTACCCTTGTATGAGTAGCATATATCAAGCTACCTACCAAGCTTTGATACTCTTTAATGTCTTCAATTTTCTCACCTTTATAAAACACTTAGTTTATGATTCATCTCCAAAGGTGTACCTGCAGGTTTAGTGTTCTCCATTTTGAACTTGACAAGAAGATCCTGAATGTATCTTCTTTGAGTCAAATACATTCCTTCATCTGTATATATCACCTACATACCTAGGAAATATGTGAGCTCACCTAGGTCATTGATTTTGAACTCCTCTTGCATGTGTCTCTTGATCCTTTGAATGCCATTTGGATCATCACCTATCACAATAATATCATCTACATATACACATAGATAGATTAACCTCATTGTGATCCCTTTTGATGAATAGAGAAGGATATGATCTGCTAGCCTTGAACCCTTGATCTTGAAGATATGTAACCAACCTGTAATTCCAAGCTCTTGGAGCTTGTTTCAATCCATACAATGCTTTCTTAATTCTGCAAACATAAGATGGATGATTAGGGTTTTCAAAACCTGGTGGTTGTGACATGTACCTCTTCACTTATCCAACCATTTAAGAATGCATTTTTCACATCAAGTTGGAGGAGTCTCCAATTCCTTGCAGCAGTTACACTTATCAATGTCCTGATTGTAGTCATCTTTGCAACTGGTGAAAATGTTTCCTTATAGTCTATATCATGAGTTTGTGAGCATCCTTTGGCAACTATTCTTGCCTTATACCCCCAAACTGATCCATCTGAATTTCTTTTAACTTTATATACCCATCTGCAACCAATTACCTTTTGATTCAGTAACATTGGAACCAAATCCCAAGTGTCCATTTACTTCAATGCATCTATTTCTTCTTTCATGGCCTTTTCCCAATTAGGGTTTCCCTTTTCCTCTTCATAGGTTGAGGATTCCTCTGAAATAGAGTCTTTTGCCAAGTATATTGAATGCTTCGTAACAAATGTGGAATCATATCCATACCTTTCTGGTTGTTTCTTCTCTCTTGCTGATCTTCTAGGTACTTGTTTGGAGCATTCTCCAACCTCTTGCATCTTTGCTTTGCCTCTTGACTTCCATAGCTTATAATCCTTATCTCTTTCATCTTGGTCATCGTTTGTATCACTTCTTGGATCCTGGACCTGTGTATCATGCTTGCTTCCTAATTGATCAGAGTCAGAATCAAGATCATATGGTAGTGTTACCTTTTGTTTGTCTTCATCATACCAAGACCTGTGTTCTTCAAACACAACATCTCTACTTGTAGTGAATTGCTTGGTTGAAGGATTAAAGAACCTGTAACCCATCAGAGTTGAATCATGTCCAATAAACACTACCTTTGTTGCCCTTTCATCTAGCTTACCTCTTATTTGTGATGGTACATGAACATAAGCTAAACAACCAAAAACCTTGCAATGTACAAGACTAGATTTTCTTCCATGCCATGCTTCATAAGGAGTTATACCTTGAAGTGATCTAGATGGTAGTCTATTGACAACGTACACAACATTTGAAATAGCTTCTGCCCATAGATAATGTGGCAACTTCTTCTCTTCAAGCATTGTTCAGGATGATCCAACCAATGTCTTGTTTCTTCTCTCTCCAATTCCATTTAGTTGAGGAGATTACCTAGTAGTCACTTCCCTTTTGATACCTTTTTCCTGCAAGAACTCATCAAACTCTTTGGAGAACTATTCTCCCCCTCCATCAGATCTGAGCTTCTTTAGTGATCTACCTATATGATTCTCCACATGTGCAAGGTACTTCTTGAAGCAATCAAACACTTCATTCTTACTGTTGATAAAGTATAGAAGAGTCCATGTACTATGGTCATCAATAAATGAGACATAATACCCTGATCCTGCCAATGAAGGTTCTTGACTTGGTCTCCATACATCTCTATGTACTAAGTCCAATACGTTGTTTTGGATGTAGCCTTTGTGGTTGAATGGTTGTCTTTGTGCCTTCCCACTCTGACATGCATCACACCTGTTGAACATGTGTTGCTTTGATCTGTTCGGCAATCCTAGAACACTTTGATCCCTGCATATATCCTTCAAGGTTCTTTCATTCGCATGAGCAAGTCTCTTATGCCACACTTCAAGCTCACTTAGGGTTTGAGACCCAAAGTTGAATAGAGCTATGTTCCTCATTTCTCCTACTTCAAAAGTAAAGAGCCTACCATGCTTCTCACCTCGGGCTATCCTTTTGAAGCCTTGACATGGATCTTCCACAAAACCTCCATGTTGGGTGAACCTAACTTGCAAGCCTTTTTCAACTATTTGCGCTACACTTATTAGGTTTTTAGTGGTAGTGGGTACATGGAGAACCTTACTTAGAATATTTGTCTTGCCATTGGAAGCCTTGACATTACCAATCCTCTCCACATTGTGCTTTGTGTCATCCCCTTCGTGTCTATGCTTTGGAAGTTCCAAATCAGATAGAAGAGCAATGTTGCCTGCAACATGATTCGAACATCCTGAATCTATGTAGAACAAATGATCATCTTCTTTGCCTTCTTTGTGGCTCAGATCTTTTGAATAATTTTGTAGTCCCTTTTATTATAGCTTCTATTGTTGAAGTTGTGTCCACCTTCTTTGTGGCTCAGTCTTCATGTGGCTAATCTTTTGAATAATTTTGTAGTCCCTTTTATTATAGCTTCTATTGTTGAAGTTGTGTCCACCTCTACCTCTATTGCTGCCATATCCACATCTTCCACTTCCTTTCTGGGTCTTCCCATTGAACCAAAAATTTTGAGTGGTGTGGTTGGTCTTATCGCATATTGCACAAGGTTGAACATTCTGACCTTTTGCTTTGTCTTGCTTTGGTCCTTTCTTCTTCCCTTTCCACTTGCTCTTGCTTGTGAAGTTGGCTTGTGAGGTCTCTTCTTCATCTTCTTCCTTCTTCTTTCCTTTCTGCTTCTTATCCTTCTTATCTGCATATAGAGCACTAGTTGAATTACCTTCCTTTATGTTATTGTTGGCTTCTTGATTGAAGACTTGTCCAAGAAAGATGTTGAAGTCTAGAGTTTGCACATCCATGATGAGATCATAAGCCGTCGTGAAGGATTTCCATTGCTTATCACTTCGAATGCCGTTGAGAATTTTCCTCATGATGAACTCTTCTTCAATCAGCTCTCCAATGGATGCTAACTGATCTGCAACCTCCTTGACCTTGGTAAAAGACTCTGTGATGGTTTGTTTAAGTCTCTTCTTCATTTGGTTGAACTCGTTCCAAAGATGATTCTTTCTTGCTTTGGTACTAGCAGAAAAGAAAGTATCGAGGGCATACCAAGTCTCTTGAGATGTCTTGCATCATCTAATATGTGGTAATAGAAAGTCAGAGATAGAGTTTAGTATGTAGGACATTGCTTGAGCATCCCTTGCACACCAAAGTGTGAGCTTATCTATCGCCTCTTGTGTAGGTCCTCCTTTGGATCTTGGAATAGGCATAGCTTCATCTCCTGCTACAATTCAATGAAGATTTCTACTTTGCAAATAGGCCTCCATTCTTATTTTCCAAGCCGCGTAGTTGTGTCGATCAAGCTTCTTGATCATTGCCGGAAAGCCGTCACCCATCTTGATCTAGCTCTGATACCACTGAAAGAACTTGGAGAAGCTTGTAGAAGGTAGAAAAATGTGTTTCAAAGTGACGAATTTTGGTCCAGCCAATCAGCAACAAGACTAGCCCTTGAGCTTATGGAGACTCAAATAGACCTTATAAGAATGTGATAAGTGCAAAGAAACACACTATGTACTTTGGAGTGTCAAGGAGAATGAGTCGATACAAAACAGATAGGTTCGCGGGTCGAGTAGCTCAAAAAACTTACTATCTAGGGAAGCGAAGCTGAACTTCAAATGACCATAGCAACCATCGTGATTACAATTAGAAAAAATCCTTTTATGGGAGTGATACACATAGGGTTGAGTGCAGAATGCATAAAATTATAAGGAATAAACAAAATTTTCTATAGGAGTGAATGAGACATTCACCGGTGGTACTTCCTATTTTTCAGGAATATGTAGAGATTGACCCCGAGACAAAAAACTGCAATCTCTTCAAATATATTGAATCAATGCTATGAAAACTTATACGCATAAGCTAGATGCTAGAACCTTTCCAATGAGATATCTTTGACTCAATTTGGAGCTCTAGAGAGAGAGCACCAGCCTCTGCAAGATTACTATTGGTGAAGAAGATGATGCAGAGAATTGAAGGAGCAAGACAATGATGGTCACAAGTGTATGTATATTGCTTCCATGTAATGTACAAGTGATTTCAAGTTTTTCAAGTCTTTATATAGACTCTAGAGTGTTCAAGGAATTCTACAAGTGAAGTTTGAATGCAAATGAGGTGGGAATGGTTGTTGGAGGGAGTGAATTCACTTTCATACAATCTAGGAAAAAGTGAAGATCTAGTTTGATCTACTTTTAGGTGATTGATTTGCTTGATTGAATGCAAATTCAAACACCACAAATTCGTGGGATTTGGGCTCTATCTTTCTACCCTTACATGTGTAAAGCTCAAGGCTTTTACAATGGTAAATGAACCATCAAAAATCTCTCAAAAAATACAATAAATGAACATAAGAAAAAGAACTCTCCAACGGATATTCTTTCGACGTGATAGCCTTTGATGTAGATCAAATCCACCTCAAACATGGTGTAAGCTTCATGTTCCAACAAATCAGTGGTCCAAGCATACAAAGGAGTCCAAGCATGGATTCAGCCCATCAATCCATGAATGAAGGAAATGCAAGATTGGTAGAGTTTGATGAAGATGGACATGAAGTTAAAGACTTTGAAGAACCTATGTTAGAAGGGGGAGCTACATTAAATGCACAAATCAAGGCACAACTATGCTTGAGATCCAGAGGATTTTATCATAAAGCATAAGAAGGCTTCAGAGTGTGAGAATGTTTTAAAAAGGAAAAAATTCTACGTCTCTAGATTGATCTCATGTTTAGTGTCAAACGACAAGGGGAAGCATCCTTATCCGCTCGTTATGTGTTTGATTATCCTACATATGGAGGATCAGTGGATCTTAATGCATTCATTGATCCCATTCAGTGTGCCAGTCTAGAAACCTAGCTATTTAAGTATTGTATGCTAAAGATTGTGAGTTATTCCATAAATATATGCTCACTTTTTGTCCAATATAATTCCTTTGATGAACATGTTTCTCATTTTGAACCTATGAAAAAATTCATGGGGTCAAGTGGTGTAACTCTGTAATGGCTTTGAGTGCAATAGTGAGAATTTGCAAGAGTTAGGTGCTTCCTCCATCCCTGATTTGCCCCTTGAATAATGGAGAACCATCTATGGATTTTCAATTTATTTGTATATCCCTTCTTCTTTGAAAGTATGGGTTCTAAAGTTCCATGAATCAGTTGCTTCTAGTCATCAATATGACCCTATTTCAAGGTGGATAGGTAAAAAGAATAATGAAATAATCAGTCCAACATACATTTTGCATTGGTCCATAGGATAGACTCATTGGTGATCCTAATGGGGATGCAATCTTAGCACATCCTATCCAAGAGTTTTGGAGGCTCCTTTGGTGCGCCATAGTGTGGCACACCTTGCGATGGAATCAAAGAACAGAGGATGATTTGGTCGTGCTACAGCTATTGCTACAAGTCCTCGCATGGGTCATGGCAAAAACTCAATAGAAGATGAAGAAGAGGAGGAGGTAGAAGATAAGGCCTATGATGAGAATCAGAAGCTTGATGAATTTCAAGGTAATGATTATGGGAGTGTGTTATCACGTGCAAAATAGGAACAAAATGTAGAGAAAGAAAAGGTAGCTAAAGAATCCATAGTAAATGCTGAAACTAAGGATGAGGAAATGGAGAATCACCAAGTTGAAAATGTGGGTAAACAGTTTGGACGTTGCATTGTAGCTACTTACATAAGGGATCATTAAAAGAGATAGTTGTTTGGTGGGCGGGTTTCTTGTTAGAAATGTACAAGCTCAAATGTGTGTAAACCAAGGCTTAACTCAAGTGTCACATCATTTCAATTTTTGGTAAAGTTTACAACCCACTTTTGCATGACTTTTTTAGCTCAAGATTCCATCTACCTTAATTGAGAAAAGTAGGGGATTTTGGAGGCATGATTTGATTTGAAATCTACACCAACTTTTAGAGCATTATATAAGCAATAGCTTGGAAGAAAGTTGTGGCCTCTTCAAGCTTCATTTTTGCACCTTTAGGCTCCCATTGGGAGTGTATACTCTAGTTCTAAGCTATTCCCTAGCTAAGCTAGCCCCGTGCTTGCTGAAGTTTTCACTTTTGCTGAGATTTTGTATCACCTATATCTATTTGTGTAGTTGTCCGTTTCATGTGCAAGATAGCTCGTCTTAAAGATCTTGTTTTAAGATTTCTTTTCAATATAATCTTACTAGCAACTGTTCATTATTCTTGTGTATATTGAGCTTGAAATCTCTCTGGTTGTTAAGCCCATAAAAGTCATGTTGATCAAAGTCAATTGCGGTCAAAGTCAAAAGGTCAAAGTCAACTGGTCAAAGTCAACAAGGTCAAGGTCAAAGTCAACAGATGCAAAGTCAAAGGGTAAATTGGAGAAAGTGGGTTGCAGGTTGCAGAGGTATTTTCTCTAATTTCCCTAAGGTTCAAAGTGTGTTTTAAAGTAGTTTGAAAGGTTCAGGTGAACCCCCTCTTATGTGCAAAAGTGAAGACTTAAAAGGGAAATGTGAAGGTATGTGAAGCGGCAGCGTACGCACTGGTGAAAGTATGGCCCCCCCATTAAAATTTTGATTTTAATCTAAAGACACTACAGGACAAAACAGTGAGTCGTTGGCTGCCACTTGTGAAGGCAATCTTGGGATATCAAAGGGAGCACCAAGATACCATTGCAGTTAGGAGCGTACATGATCGGCACACTCAAATCAAGGCAAGGACCATTCTTGGACCTATCTTAGAGTAAGCAAGAGAAGCATAGTCTAAGGGAAGCAAGAGAGAGAAGTGCAAGAGTCACTAGAGTGCGACGCAGAGAAGTGGAAGTGCAAGGTGCATGGAGAGTGACTAAGGATCTGTGCAGTGAGTGCTAAGCTATACTCCCCCAAGGATCTCAAGGTCTCATTGCAGTGTGCACGTGCCGACAGAAGGTATTCACTCCTCCCCCTTTGTGGAAGCTTGGTGCAAGGTGTGCACAAGGATAAGCTTGAAGCAGGTGGAGGTCTGGTGCAGAGGAGGCTGGTGGCAAGAAGACTTTGGGATATTGGGTATTTTGTAATTGAGCACTCTGTGTGATTGTGCACAGAAGTATTGGCTTGTATTTTGCTTCAAACATTGTAATTGTCTTACTGTAATCAATCGGCAGAAGCTTCCAAGGTGTATTTCCTCTTTTGGTCCTTTCATTTTCTCCTACAAACCCTCAAACTCCTTCTTGTCTAAGAATCCCCCAACAAAATTTGGCATGCCCGGTGGGACTTCCAAGGATATTTGAGCTTAGGAGAAACCAAGTGCAAAGCATAGAAGAGATCAAGTGTCGAGAGAACCGCAGTGCTACTTCATCAAACAAAAGGTAAATATTGTTATCAAGTGTCTCATATTCAGTGGGCTATGAGCTACTCATGACCGCAACCCGGTCCCAAGTATTGAGGGTCACCTACAAGCAGACAAGAAGGAAAGTTGTTAGAAGGTCCCCCAGTCCACTATCTTCAACATCATCAGTCAAGAGCATGGCGGGTCAGGTAGACTTGGAAACTTTACTCTCTAGATAAATATAAAGTTTCCTTCTTTTAAAGGCCTAGCTCAGGAGGATCCGGATGAACACATTAGAAGGTTCTTGGCACTATGTAAGACTAGAGGCCTAATGGGTAGGGAGGATGCCTTTTTGATTCTCTTCCCTGCCACATTAGAGGGGTTAGCTGATAAGTGGTTCAGCCAGTTTGCTGAAAACCATTTTACCACTTGGGATGTGATGAAAGATGCTTTTAAAAATCAGTTCCAACATGGAAACACTGCGGAGATTATCATAGAAGAGCCAGAAAATTTAAGATTAGGTCCAGGAGAAAGTTCCCAGAGTTTGTGACTTGGGCCAAAGCATTAATGGCTAAATTGCCAGATCCACCACATGATTTTTTTGTTAAGAAATGGTTGGCTAAGCCCCTACCAGTGGCCACCCAATGCAAAATAAAGGAATTAGTGTTACCTATAGCCTCCATAGAGGAGTTCATCAGCACAGCCACACGCTTGGAGCAGATAAGGTACCAGTATGGAGAAACTTCTTCCAAACCAACATATGGTATAGAAATGGAGGATCCAGTGATACAGCTAAGGAAAGAGCTGGAGGGCTTAAAAAGAAATAAGCCCATTAAAGAGGAGGAGAATGATGTTGCTCAGTTGAGAAGGGAGATTGAAGCACTAAAGCTCCAAAAGGAGGAGGAGGCCCAGGCAGAGGAATTGGCTCAGCTGCGACAGGAGTTGCAGGAGCTCAAAGGAGGTGGCATCAAGAGAGGACTTTGGTGTTCCATGTGCAGCAAGCAAGGTCACATAGTAAGTGAATGTCCTCTGTTAAGTGTGACTTGTTAATTATGCAGGAAAGTTGGCCATGAGGCCCATGAATGCCAATCAAGAGGAATGCCTGCAACGACATACTAGACACAAGGAGGACCCCCAACACCAACAAATGTGATGGCTGTTGCACCAAATCAAGGTAACAACTATAATCCTACACAGAGGAATAACTTTGGAAATGGGCCTAGGAGGCCAATCATCTGTTTCAGATGTGGAGAATGTGGGCACTATCAAAGTAGGTGCACCCTACCAAAAAATGCCCCTCCTTGCAGGAACTGCCCTGATGCAAGAGACCATTATACAAATTGTTGTCCTAAGAATCAAGCCTCTTCATCCGGGCCTCATATTCAAATGATTTTGGTGCACAAAGAAGAAGTGTGTGATCTGGTCAATGAGCCATCACCATCTACCAGGGTGGTGCAATTAGAAGAAATAGAATCTTTGACTATGCAGAAAAGAAGCAAGGGGAAGGCTTAAGCAGACATAGGACAAGGATCAAAGATTAAGGAATGGAATCAAAATAGAGAACCATTTGAAGATAAAGTCACCACAGGTGCAGATACAAGTCAAAAAGGAGATCTCATATGCACCAATGATGCCATTGGGCATGCCTTCAACAGGGCTCATGAGGAGTTTGATAAGTCAACTGGAGCCCATGCTCTCAAGGAATCAGAGGCTTCAAAACTACTCAAGTGCATGAAAAAGGAGGTTAGTATTTTTGATTTAATAAAGATGGATGGGAAATTCAGGTCAGAGTTATTGCAAATAATTGATGAAGCTTCCACTACAAGTTTGGTGGCAAAGACTGCTGTTTTACATAAAGGAAAAATTGTAGGGGAAGCACCCCTTATAGATTCTAAAAGTCCTCGGCTGACAATATCTATCAAGGGTCATGAATTTCAAGGAGTTATTGTGGATGGTGGTTCTAGCATTAACTTGATGCATGAACATACAATGGAAAAGATTGGACTCCACCCTTCAAGGCCTGCAAATTTCACTGTTACTTTGGCAGATCAGAGCAAAGTAAGGCCCTTGGGACTCATCCCAAAAGTTCCGCTTGAAGTACAAGGTAATCTATTCATTTTGGATTTTGTGGTTTTAAGATTGCCCCACGTTGAAGGAGGATTTCCCCTCTTAATTGGACGACCATGGCTGAGGCATGCAAGTGTCATTCATGATTGGGGCAAGGACACTATGTGGGTACAAAAGAAAGGGCAAGAGCTGACACAGATTCATTTAGAAGAGGGCCCAGATAATCAAGGAAACACTAGCATGATGCAAACAGTTGGTATATGCATGGAAACAGAATTGGAGGATCAACCCCAAATAGATTTTTAAGGAAGAAGAGGATATTCTAAATTGGCTCCAAGCAGGCAAATCTTCCTCTTGTTTTGGAATTTTTCTTAATAATTCTTGCACGAATGAAGGTTATGGTGAAGATAATGAGAACGTCCAAGTTGATGGATTGGGAGAGCCCATCATAGACCACAGAAGGGGCAGGAAGACACCCCTCAAATACAACTTGGAGGAGGATATGACAACCACAGATAAGGAGGTTACTGAAGCTAAAGGCAAGGTAAAAAATCCTAGTGAAGAATGTTCTTTCCCAATTCAAGAAATTCCTGCAGGATGGATGCAGGACAAGGAGGAACACATTGAAGTCCAAAATACACCTGCTTATGAAGCAATGCACGAAAGGCTAGTAGAAGAAGACAAGGTAGAAGATGAGCACGAAGATAATATGGTAGAGAGAAATCCTGTCCAAGAAATACAATTAGGCACTCAAGACAATAATCGGCCAGTTTTGGTGGCCACTTGGTTGTGGAGCCACCCAGGGCTCCTTGAAAAGGTAAAATCATTCTTGACCCATTATACATGTTTTTGCTTGGCATTATAAAGACTTAGAAGGAGTGCCTGCAACTTATGGAGATCACAGAATCCCTCTGGTTGATGGAGCCAAACCCATAAGAGGGAAGAGTTATAGACTTAATCTAAAATATGCTGAAGTTGTCTATGTGGAAATCCAGAAGATGGAGGATGCAGGAATCATCATTCCTGTAGAACACTCAGAGTGGCTCTCACCTATGGTTATAGTACCTAAGAAGAATACTAATAAAATCAGAATTTGTGTTGACTTTAGAGCACTCAACAAGATGACCATTCCAGATGGTTTCCCAATGCCTTTTGCAGAACAGGTCATTGAAGAAGTGGCGGGGCATGCATTATATAGCTTTATGGATGGATTTAGTGGCTATAATCAAATATCAATACATCCGGAGGATCGTGAAAAGACTGCTTTTATCACACCTTGGGGAACATATGTGTATGTAAAAATGCCATTTGGGCTCAGAAATGCTCCAACCACCTTTAACAGAACGGTCAATCTCATTTTTGCCCCCCTATTGCTGGAATCACTTAGAATCTTCATGGATGACTTCTCTTTGTTTTCAGGATCTCACAAAGAAACTCCTCTAGATTGTTTGGACAATCACTTGAGGCAGCTGCAGAATGTTTTCAAAAGATGCAGGGAGACTAAGCTAAAGCTCAATCCAAACAAATGTCATTTCCTTGTGACAGAAGGAACTCTCTTAGGACATGTGGTGTCGGCTAAGGGTATGGCCCCAGATCCTGACAAAATCATTTCTATATTAAAGCTACCTAAACCTAAATCTCCTAAAGAGATTTAGAGTTTCTTGGGGCATACTGGATACCATAGAAGGTTTATAAAAATGTATGCAGAGATAGCCAGACCACTGGCTAGACTTATAGGTAAGGAAGTACCTTTTAAATGGGAAGAAGAGGAAAAAGCATATCAAACATTACGGGCAAGGTTAGTGTTTGCTCCTATTTTGATCACACCTGAGTGGTCGAAAATCTTTCATATACATGTAGATGCCAGTGCCTATGCAGTGGGGGCAGTTCTGACCCAACCCAGTGAAGAATTTAAAGTGGACATACCAATTCAATATGCCAGTAGAATCTTGACCAAGGCTGAAAGGAATTACAATACTACAGAAAGGGAAGCCCTAGCAATGGTCTTTGCTGTCCAAAAATTCGATCATTACTTACTGGGAGTAAAATTTATTATTATAACAGATCACCAACCACTAAAATACCTACTCAACAAACCACAAGTCACTGGTAGAATATGGAGGTGGTTATTGTTGTTCCAAGAGTTTGATTTTTTTGTAGTCCATAGACCAGGTAAAGAAAATGTTATGGCGGATCACCTATCCAGAATCAATATGATGAATCAAACTAGTGGAATCAATGATGATTTTCCAGATGCTCATTTTGCTGTACAAGCTCAAGGTTGGTATTATGATATCAAAAATTTCATTAAAACTGGGTTGTATCCAGAAAAGGCTAGTGATGTGCAAAAGAAGAGACTGCTAATCAAGAGTAGACCATATACCTTCATTGAAGATAAATTGTATAGACAGGGCAAGGATGACAGGTTTAGGAAGTGTTTGGAAGAAGAAGAAGTGAGGGAAGTCCTTCACTCTGCACATGAAGGAGCAGGTGGTGGGCACCTTCCAAGGCATATTATGAGTCAGAGGATACTGGATGCTGGTCTATGGTGGCCTACACTATTTAAGGATGCAGATGAATGGGGAAAGGCATGTGACGTTTGCCAGAGGTGTGGACCTAAGCCAACAAAGCAGAGGCATAACCCCTTGATTGTTTCCACCTCCTGGCAACCATTTGAGAAGTGGGGGCTAGATTTTGTAGGCCCATCTAACCTCCCGCAATTCCAAAAAGAGAAAAATATCTCTTGATAGCTACAGATTATGCGACAAAGTGGGCTGAAGCTATTGCCTCCCCCGACTGCACTGCCCAAACTGTTGCTGATTTCATTTATAGTAGCATCATTTGCAGGTTTGGATGCCCACTTGAAATTTGTACAGTTCAAGGTACCCATTTTGTCAATAAGGTCCTGCAGGAAATTTTCAACAGGTATAGAATTCTACATAGGACCTCTTGTGCTTACTATCCAAGAGCCAATGGACAGGCTGAATCGACAAATAAGGTTTTAATCTCAATGTTAAGAAAGGAGTGTATGTTACAGCCCACTTCCTGGGGCATTGCTTATCAAGGTACCCTATGGGCATACAGGTTAGCCTACAAAGAGGCCACAGGATATTCTCCATTCCAACTAGTTTATGGCATATTGCCCATTGAGCCCTTTGAATTTTTACATGGATCACCATAGCATTCATGCAGGGCAAGAAGGACTGTGATGTCTCTCAAAGGCTCGGAGCACTACATAAAGTGGAGGAGATTCGTCTACTAGCAACAAAACAATTGATAGAGACTCAGATGAAGAGGAAGGAGGCACATGATCGACATCTGTGGAACAACAACATTGAAGTAGGCATGTTAGTTCTTCTCCATAGACCTCATCTTCATACACAACTGAGAGGAAAATGGCTTCCACATTGGGAAGGACCTTATAGAGTGAAAACAATGCTAAATTGGGGTGTTGTGGAGTTAGAGACGCTGAAAGGAGAGGCCTTGCCACTGGTCAACATATCCAGGCTCAAGGCCTAACATCAACACACTTGAAGAAGCATGGATCACCTCGAACTGCAAAATCTGTCCAGGTTGTACATAGCTTTCTCATCTCATTTTGCTCAGTTTTAGTAGTTTTCTTTAGCAATTTCATTCTTGTTCCAGGTGTTTTTAGCAAACCTAGAAGGCATTTCATAACCTCTGCAAACGAAAAACTTTTGGGTATTTTTTGGAAATTTTTCTAGCAATTTTAGCATTTTTCTAGCATTTTTTATCCCTTTCCGATGTCATTTTCTTGACAAATAGGAGGAATAAAAGGAGGCTTTCTGTGGTTTGATGAAAGAAATGGGGACTAGCCCTATAGAAAATTTCATGAGAATTTTTACAGAATTTTTTGGTAATTTTTTGGCATTTTTTTCGATTTTTCCTTCCTTTTTTCTATTTTTTTGGGTTATTTCCCAAAAAAAAGCCCCCCAGGAATTTCGGGTTCAGGCATAAAAGAAAAAAAATAAAAACACCCCCCCCACCGACCACCACCGACCATCCCCCCCCCCCCCCCCCCCACCCTCCGCCCCCCCCCCACCGACCATCCTCCCCCCCCCCCCCCCCCCCCCACCGACCACCACCGACCATCCCCCCTCCCGTTCTAACAGCGCACCCCCCCACCAATTTTATTTTAATTTTTCTTCTTTTTTTTATTATTGTTTATTTTTTGTTTTTTTATTATTATTTTAATATTTTTATGTTTATTTTTTATTTTATTTATTTTATTTATTTTGTTTTTACTTACTTTATTTATTTTTTTTTAATATGGGCGTTCCAAAAAAAAAAAAAACAAGGAAAACACGTTTTCTAATTTTTATTATATATATAATTTAATTTTTATTATTTTTTTAATTTTAATGGCTAAAAGCTTTTGGCTCTGGATCGTGCCTCGGTTGGCCGTTGTTTCCACAAATGGAGTCATTTTCATGTTTTTTCGCACCTGTGGAATCAGATTTTGGCTTTATTTTTCCAGATTCCCACATTTTCTATGAGTTTTGGTCAGAACCCTCAAGTTTTAAGCACATTTATCACATGTTTTTATTTCACCACATTGTCCACATGGTATATTCTCACCTCAACTTACATTTGGTTTTTATATTTCGCATATGTACCCTCTGTGGCCATCCAGTTTCATCATTTTAACCCCCTCCAGACCCCTGATTCCTACTCCCTATCCCTTCCTTTACCAATCTGCCCAGCCACATCATCACCCCTCCCTGCCCCATCCATCTCCGCACCCTCAGCCCTCCCTTCCCATTCCTTTCCACACTCCCATTGCCATCATTCTTTGCTTTTCCATAACAAATTCCCACTTCTAGTTCTTTTCTGGTGCTTGATCTGGTGGAATTGGTTGCTGCTCAAATGTCCTCTTCAAGTTTCTGCAGCCCCATTATCATGGTGTCCTCTATGCTCAGATTTTTGGTTGTAGCTCTTCGGGACGGAGAGCACATTAGGTGGTGGGCAACTGTTGAGCCCATAAAAGTCATGTTGATCAAAGTCAATTACGATCAAAGTCAAAAGGTCAAAGTCAACTGATCAAAGTCAACAAGGTCAAGTTCAAAGTCAACAGATGCAAAGTCAAAGTGCTAAAATGCAGGTGTCAAAGTGCACAGGTAGTGCACAATTATTTGTCCACAAAGGGCAAATTGGAGAAAGTGGGTTGCAGGTTGCAGAGGTATTTTCTCTAATTTCCCTAAGGTTCAAAGTGTGTTTTAAAGTAGTTTGAAAGGTTCAGGTGAACCCCCTCTTATGTGCAAAAGTGAAGATTTAAAAGGAAAATGTGAAGGTATGTGAAGCGGCAGCGTACGCACAGGTGAAAGTATGGCCCCCCCATTAAAATTTTGATTTTAGTCTAAAGTCACTACAGGACAAAACAGTGAGTCATTGGCTGCCACTTGTGAAGACAATGTTGGGACATCAAAGGGAGCACCAAGATACCATTGCAGTTAGGAGCGTACGTGATCGACACACTCAAATCAAGGCAAGGACATTAATTTGGACCTATCTTAGAGTAAGCAAGAGAAGCATAGTCTAACGGAAGCAAGAGAGAGAAGTGCAAGAGTCACCAGAGTGCGACGCAGAGAAGTGGAAGTGCAAGGTGCATGGAGAGTGACTAAGGATTTGTGCACAGAGTGCTAAGCTATACTCCCCCAAGGATCTCAAGGTCTCATTGCAGTGTGCGCGTGCCGACAGAAGGTATTCACTCCTCCCCCTTTGTGGAAGCTTGGTGCAAGGTGTGCACAAGGATAAGCTTGAAGCAGGTGGAGGTCTGGTGCAGAGGAGGCCGGTGGCAAGAAGACTTTGGGATATTGGGTATTTTGTAATTGAGCACTCTGTGTGATTGTGCACATAAGTATTGGCTTGTATTTTGCTTCAAACATTGTAATTGTCTTACTGTAATCAACCGGCAGAAGCTTCCAAGGTGTATTTCCTCTTCTGGTCCTTTCATTTTCTCCTACAAACCCTCAAACTCCTTCTTGTCTAAGAATCCCCCAACACTGGTCTATCTCTGCATACTCCCCATCATATGTGTTTGAAGAGGTACATATAAGTGTAAGCTATCTATTCAAGCCGATTTCGGTCTGTCTTGTGCAAGGAGGTTGACATAGGTCACATTCTCCAAATTGATTGATATATGGCTTGTTGGAAAGCTTAGAGATTCTCTGTTTAGTGTGCAAAATTTTATAGGTTCAGTTCTCAGGTCTCAAGAGCAATTCAATTTTTGGTGGACTGTGGTAGTGAACTGTTTGGTCCTAGGAAGGGCCTATCATTCTTCTACTGCAGCTAGGAGTGGATATACTACATTAGTGGTATCAGAGCTCATCATTGAGCATTGAAGACATCAAGAGGAGGTCTTCGAAGGAAAGAGCAACAAGATTTGAAGGAGTTGAAGCAAGGGGGAGCTTCTATCATCATCGATAGTTCACAACAAGTGGAGATTCTTGTGGGAAGGTAACATATCATTCTTTCTCACATCTATCACAATCCAAGGAGGGATTAGAATCCACATATAGTCTCATACACAATGGGAGATTATAATACTTAGATTCAAAAGCTTGAAAAGAGCAATTACCAACCTTGGGAGTTTAGAATCTCTAACTTCCTCACGGGAAAGGGTCTTTGGGGGTTGGTTAGTGGTACTGAGGTGAAGCCATACATAGATCGACATACTCCTAATGATCATCAAAGGAGAGCTAGTAGAGAATGGGAAGAAAGTGATAGGAGAGTGATGTTCATTCTTTCTCAACACATAAGCAACTCCATGATAGGTGATATCCAAGACCTAGATACATCTAAGAAGGTTTGGGAGTGTTTAGAAAGGTTGTACTCTACCACTACAGAGGCTAGAAAAGTTCAGCTCAAGAATGAGGCTCAACAACCTAAGAAAGTCATCAAATGAGAGCATTAATGACTTCATACTCAAAGTAAAACAGATCTCAGATGCACTTGGTTCAATAGGATGTGTTGTAGATGATGATGACCTAGTTGCCCGCACACTTAATGGGCCTAGAGAAGATGATAAATTGAAGGCATTCACAACCTTCGTGTATGTAAGGGATTCATTACTAGATTTTGAGCAACTTACTTCTCTTATGGTGACTGAGGAGCTCAACCATGGAGGCAACAAGTCAATGGGCAACCAAGACCAACTCTTCTATACAAGCAAAGGACGAAGAGGCAAAGGCAATAAAGGTGTTTCAAGAGGAGGAGGTAGAAGCAACTACCAACAAGGCAGCCAAAGCTATCAAGGGTTTCAATCAAGCCAAGATGAAGGTCAATCATCAAGAGGAAGAGGAAGAGGAAGAGGTAGAGGAGGAAGATATGGAGCTCGAGGCTACTCCAACTCAAATGGATGCTTCAATTGTAATAAGCAAGGACACTATGCCAAAGATTGTTGGCAAAAGCAAGGTGGGAACGATTACAAAGGGCAAGGTAGTTATGCTAACTCCTCAACAAATTCAGAAAATGAGCATTTGTTAGCTATGAAGAATAAAACTGAAGGTCAACCACATGATGAGGTGTGGTATATAGATAGTGGTTACAGTAACCACATGTCAGGTAAAGAGGAGTACTTCAGTAATCTTCAAGCACCCAAGCAATGAAGCTTTGCGGAGACAGGAGACAACACAAAGCACAAGATAAAACAAATAGGAGATGTGAAGCTTGAAGGCAACCACAAAGCAAGACAACTATCTGAGGTATTGCATGTTCCTACTATTACAAAGAACTTAATTTCTGTTGGGCAGATGGTTGAAAAGGGATACCAAGTCAATTTTAACCACAAAGGATGCTTTATTGAAGACCAAAGGAATTACTATGAGTTGATAGCCAAAGGAAAGAAGTAAGGGAGGATGATCACTTTTGACATTCGCAAAGGACAAAGCAACAAGGCAATGTTCATCGGCTATGGAGACAAGAAGATTAGAGATTTGGATTTATGACATAAAAGGTGTGGTCACATCATTATTCAAAGGTTGAAAGACATGGAGAAGAGGCAATTGGTAAGAGGTTAACCACATTTTTCATTACAAATTTTGCATGAGATGTGTGAAGGTTGTCAACTAAGAAACTCTACTAGGCAGCCCTTCAAGAAGAGTGGATATGTAGCACATGGTGTGTTAAACCTTGTGCACACAGATGTGTGGGGGCCAACCAAAGAGCCCTCTCTTGCAAGTAATATGTACTTTGTAACCTTCATAGATGACTATTCAAGAAAATTATGGTTGTATTGTACAAAACAAAAATCATATGTGTTTGATGTATGCAAAAGATTCAAGGCACAAGTTGAAAAGGAGACAGACTGGTACATCAGAACCCTAAGGTCTGATGGAGGGGGAGAATACTTCTCCCATTCCTTTTGTGATTTCTTGCAGGAACAACGTATAAAGATGCAAATCACTTGTAGGTATGCTCCCCAACAAAATGGGGTAGCAGAGAGGAAGAATATTTATATTGCTGAAATTGCTAAAAGTGTGTTAAATAAAAATATGCCTTTAACATATTGGGCATAAGCTATATTTACTACTGTGTACTTGATGAATAGGTGTCCCACATTAGAGGTACCTGACATGACACCTGAGGAGGCATGGAGTGGAAGGAAACCAAACCTTTCTCACATTAGAACCTTTGGTTGTGTATGCCACACACCTGTGAGATAGATGTAGTGTTTGATGAACTCAAACCATGGTATGTTTCCAAAGTTCCATTGCAGGATGAAGTTATTGAAGAGGCAGAGAGAAGATATGAGGCTAGGTTTCAAGATAGCTTGGAAATGAGTGGTCCAAGCATACAAAGGAGTTCAAGCATGGATTCAGCCCATCAATCCACGAATAAAGGGAAGGCAAGATTGGTAGAGCTTGATGAAAATGGACATGAATTTGAAGACTTTGAAGAACCTATGTTAGAAGGGAGAGCTACATCAAAACCACAAATCAAGGCACTAAGGCAAAGAAGGTTCATTCCACCAAAAGGAGAAGAAAGGAGGTCAACAAGGGTAAAACGTCCAATCTCAAGGCTTGTTTATGAAAGTTATATTACTACGCATTATGCTTTCATGACTAAGTTTATCAAAGATCATAAACCTTCTACCTATGAAGAGGCCAAAGACACAAAGGAGTGGCGAGAAGCTATTGAAGAAGAGTACAAAGCCCTTGAAGACAACAACACATGGAGTCTTGTTCCCAAATAAAAAGGGATGAAGGTAATTTGAAACAAATCGGTCTATAAAGTGAAGAGAAATTGTAATGGCTCAATTGCCAGGTACAAAGAAAGGCTTGTGACAAAAGGATTTGCTCAATCCTACACGATTCACTATGAAGAAACATTCAGCCGAGTTGCAAAGATGACCACAATTATGGCAATCATTGCGGTTGCCACATCTACGAGGTGGGGAATATATCAATTGGATGTAAAAAATTCTTTTCTTAATAGTAATTTATAGGAGACAATGTACATGACTCAACCATTAGGGTTTAAGAACCCTAAATATTCAAATTTTGTTTGCAAACTTAGAAAAGCATTGTATGGTTTGAAGCAAGCTCTTGAAGGAGGACTAGTTGTCTATCTATGCATATAACAGGAAGTGATGATGTAGGTATCACATGGATAAGCTTGATAATGAATTCAAGATTTCAGATCTTGGAGTTCTTAAAGAATTTCTTGGGATTGAGGTTATTTATATGAAAAATCATATTTACCTTGTTCAAAGGATATACTTGCTAGATGTACTTTATGAGTATGGTATGAGTGGATGTAAGCCACTCACACAACTTGTCGATTCAAACACTAAGTTATGTGCAAGTGAAAGACAACCTCTTGAAGATATTTCAACATATAGAAGCATATTTGGAAGCCGTAACTATGCTATCATCACAAGACCTAACTCGTCTTATGTTGTAGGCGTTATTTCTCAATTTCTAAATTCACAAACTGATGTTCATATGAATGCAGCTAAGAGATTGCTTAGGTACATCAAGCACACTATACAACAAGGGTTTTACTACCCTTATGGAGATGGATTACAACCTTAAGGCTTTATTGATACTGATTGGGCTAGTTCAAAGGAGGATAGATGGAGGAGATCTGGCTGTGTCTTCATGCTAGGTCAAAGAGTCATTTCATGGATGTCCAAGAAGCAATCATCTACTGAGGCTCAATACAGAGCTTTACCACTTGCTACATGTAAGATAATGTGGCTCAAGAAGCTCTTCAAAGACTTGGATGTGGAGGTCAAAGAGTTCACTCTATTTGGAGATAACATTTCAAGCATTCATCTAGCAAGCAACCCTATGTTCCATGCAAGAAGCAAGCACAAAGAGATACATTATCACCTCATAAGAGAGACGGTACTAGAAAAGAAAGTGGACATAAAGTACATCAACACAAAGGAGCAACTTGCTAATATCATGATCAAATTCTTGGATGCAAGCAAGTTGGAGAAGTTCAAGATCAACCTCAACATAAAGGAGATCAATGGAGACTAACACGTGAGCTTGACAGGGCATGTTAGAAATGTAAAAGCTCAAATGTGTGTGAACCAAGGCTTAACTCAAGTGCCACATCATTGCACTTTTTGATAAAGTCTACAACCACTTTTCCACGAATGTTTTAGCTTAAGATTCCATCTATCTTGATTGAGAAAAGTGGCGGATTTTGGAGGCATGATTTGAATTAAAATTCTATACCAACGTTTAGAGCATTATATAAGGAATAGCTTGGATGAAAGTCGCGGACTCTTCAAGCTTCATTTGTGCACCTTTAGGCTCTCATTGGGAGTGTATACTCCAGGTCTAAGTTAGCCCCCAGCTTGCTAAAGTTTTCACTTTGGCTGAGATTTTGTATTGTCTATATCTCTTTGGGTAGTTGTCCGTTTCATGTGCAAGATGTATGTTTCATGCGCAAGATAGCTAGTCTTAAAGCTCTTGTTGTCAGATTTCTTCTGAATATAATCTTAGTATCAAGTGTTCATTATTCTTGTGTATATTGAGCTTGATGGTCTCTCTTGCGAGAGCTGAAGCAGGGGAGAGCCCCTATCAATGAGCTCGATTTGCTTGCAATATGTCTCAAGTATCCCTTGAAAGAAAGCATTGATGGGCGCTTAGGGAGTCTAGGAAAGTCCTCTTCTTGGAATGGTGAAGTTGTAACTAGATTCTGAAGGAATCGTTAGAAGCTGAGGATTGGAGCTTGAGATGAGAAAGGAGAAACTTGCTTTTCTTGCTATGGATTTTTTCTTCTTTGTGACGTTTAAGGTTCTATTGTGGATAGATTGGTTTCATGGAAATTTATGCATTCAAGCTGGATGCCAACAACCACTTTTCTAGAGTTGTTGAATGCCAAGTGAATGCTCTTCTAGGTCAAAATGTAGGATCATTTGAGGCATTAGTGCCTACAATTGATGAGTGCATATAATGGAGATTGAGGCCAAACATAGAAACTTTTCAATATCTATCACTCTCTACATCTAGATGGATGTCTTCAATAGTTTCTCTCTACAATGTGCTCTTCCTCTCACAAGTATGTACGTGCAATATCTCTTGTCCTTTTCCAAAAAAAGCTTGGATCTTGGTCTAAATGAAGTGCTCAGACTCAGGCCTCTATCAAAGAGAAACTTTATTTCTACATATAGTAGGAAGAGAAACAATGTGTGCTCAAAAGCACTATGATACTATCACTAAGGTTGTTGGTAATATTCTTGAAGAAGCTTCATCGATGGAAATTTTACCATTCTTATCCCAATGTGTGAATTCTAATGCGAATTGTTTGAAAGTCATGCCTTTTGCATCTTTGGAAAACTCACACAACGTATGGGACCTCAACTACAACCTCACTTGTCTACTCTTCACAACCTATTCTAGAAAACTTCATCTTCATCAATGTCAAAGGATGTCAGAAGTGTTGCCTTGCGTGCAACATCATATTTTGTTCAAACTTTGGAAGATGCACAAGACGGAGATATATTTCAAGATTTTCTTCCTACTATGATGCAAATAGTGACCCAAGCTATTGAAATGCTCAAGGACTCTATTGCACAAGATGCTCTAGAGATGCTTATTAAGAATACAAGATTAGAGCCAAGATTTTGAAGGAAGCAATTGGTAGAAGTTGTTGGAAGCATTTTGCAAATCACACAAGCAGAGGGTTTGGAGGAAAGTACTCAACATTTAGTGGTTGAGTTTCTAGTTTACTTACAAAAGCTAAAGAGTGGGCTAGTGGAATGATGCCGAAGCCTCCTCATTTCACTGGAAGAATCTTTTGTAGTTCTTATGAAGATGATGAAAGATATTGAAGATGATCCGGCATGTGAAAGTGCTGAGATCAATTGTGAGGATGCAGGTGAGATAAGAAAGTATGAGATGAGAGATGACTATCTTGATCGATTGGCTATCCCAATGGAAGGCAATTCTCTACTACCTACAACATCAAAACTCTTACTAGTATACCTTGGTAATGGAGACTCAAGAACATGTCATGCTGCTCTAGTTTCTTTGTCTAAGATTGTAGAAGGATGTGCTAAGACCATGTCAAAGTGCTTGGAGCCTATAGCCTTGCCCGAGATTTGCAAAACCAATTCCATCAAAGATTATTGCCTGCATCTAAGCCATATAGGGTTTCCAAAATGCTCGAGTACAGTCTCATGTTGTAGCAACAATCTTGAATTTTAGTGAGAGGTATGAGCTAGAGTTCCTCAATCCATATCTTGTTGGAGTTGTGAATTCTTCAGATATAGTTTTGTCGAAAGGTCAAGAAAAGTCTAACATTCAAAGGCAAGGGATTGATCTAGTAAATCATGGAATGTCTATGAAAGATGAGCATCAATCAATGGAATAGTGCTCTGTTGCCCTTCCTACTGACATGGTGGTTCTGGTGGTATTAGAGAATCCTCCAATGTAGAAAGAAAAGGGCTATAAAAATGTTTTCACCAAATATCAGAGGAATTTTCTGCCCCAATACGACCTATCTCTAAATTGCATAGTGTGGAAAATAATGGTAGACCTATGGATAAAGATATCACCAAATATTAGAGGAATTTTCTACCCCAATACAACCTATCTCTAAATTGCATAGTGTGGAAAATAATGGTAGACCTATCTCTAAATTGCATAGTGTGGAAAATAATGGTAGACCTATGGATAAAACTTAATTGCAAGGTGAGAAGAACCTAATAAAAAATGATCATTTGAGTATAGCAACAAGCAGCAAAAAAAAGTTTGTAAGGAAAGTTAGCCTTAGTAATCTTGTTAGTGCTCGGTCTAATGATCCAACAAGCATGGACAATGGTGACTCAAAATAGAACATGTACAATGAGAGGGATCCTCATGACAGCAAAAAGCTCTGTGTACCAGGAATGAGTAGCAATTTTGCTCATGTTGTCAACGTGGTAGGTCAAGCTCTTTTGAAAATGGTGCTTTTCACCCTAGGCTCTGGAGATCTACATGGAGAACTCAACAAAAAATAATCTAAGAGAAACAAAAATGGATATTGATAGTACAACTTAGTTTGAAGTAGTGGTGAAGATCCTTTCCATGATTTCTCATATGACAAGATGCGGAGGAAAAGCATCACTATGATCGTTTTCATGTGGCCGTTGAACATACATTTTGCATTGGGCTCTAGGAGAGATTCAAATACACTCCAAAGATGAGGTGGTTTTGCAAAAATCCTGCTCTACACCTACCAATGTAGCTTACGAGTACCTTATTCCACACCCTTAGCTTCTCGAATATGCATTTGAATCCACTATCTACCTTGGAGCATCATCCTCAAATAGTTATATCAAGACAAAAAACTTTCACAGTTGAAGGGCTCAAAAAATGTGCTATTTATGGACTAGGTTCCTCTCAGAAAAATACTCTGTGCTCACTCAATGATTTTAATTGACTCAAGATCTTTTACACATAGCTAAATAAAGATCTTAGCTCACTATTGCAAGTCCTTGTAGTAATTGGGGATGAGTACATGGTCAGAAATGAGATTTAGAAATTGGGGGTGTAATCTCAACTTTTTATGAAGATTATAGTAAGGAGACATAGGTTGCTTGGAGAGCACATATCGCATATTCTAATGAAACAAATGATGTGAAACATGATAGAGAGCAAGTAGACTGATCAAGCCTCCTAATGCAAGTTGAATCATAGCAAAGGGATGAGTATAAATAGAGAACCTGGCTGATCTAAATTGCTTAAATGAAGACTTTCCTAGAGACAAGAGTATAGAGAAAATGACTTGCATTAAATGAATCAAACGTATATAATTGTGAAAGTATGATACAAGGGAGATAAGGTAGACTTACTCAGACATATGTGTGCTTAGTGTAGCCAAAAACGTGACGCTCAGTAACTCCTTCTCTGCTTTATATGCACGACTAAAAGTGATGTAATTTTATAGTCATAAAGTGAGTTTGAATTTTGAATCTGCCACCTAAAAGGGTTCCTACCTTTTTGGTAGTGACTGATTTGATTCTAACTACTTAGCTAGTTGTGACATAAAACTTGTAATGCCACAAGATTTCTTCAATCAATTTATATTACTTTTATCGCAACAGTTAAAGTTTATGCTTTTACAAGAGGTGTTCACATATGCTCTATGAGTGATCAAAATTTATGTGAGATAAACCTTTGATGTTTGGTCAAGCATCAAGGCTCGCCAAATGTACCAACACCTCCCACTCAAGCCTAAGATGCTTGAGTTATCAATCCTTCGGTATTTCCTATGATCCAATCATGGATTTGAACTTGTTAAGCTTGCTTCCATCCAATGATTCAGTCATCATGTTTGCACATTGCATATGTGTAGATACATAGGACAATTGTATCTCCTTGCTGGCAATCTTTTCCGTAACAAAATGATAATGGACTTCTGTATGCTTATTCCTAGCATGAAAGGTAGGATTAGGAGATAAATGAAGTGAGCTCATGTTATCTCCAAATATAAGTGGAGTGCAAAAATCTAACTCTAAATATGTGTATAAGATCTTCATCCACATTGCTTCTTGTGTTGCATTTGTCAAACCTCTATATTCAGCTTCAATTGAGGAAAGAGCTATAATAGTTGCTTCTTTTAAGACCAAGAAATAAGCTTTGCACCTACGAAAGATAGATATCCAGATCTACTTCTCCAATCATCTTTTGAACATGTCCAATCTACATCAGTGAATAGCTTCACATTTTAGTTAGATGTGTAAGGATAATATAGAACTTCATTTAGTGTTCCCTTCAAATACTTCAATATCCTTTTGGCTGCATCCATTTGAGGTTTCCTAGGAGCATGCATGAATTGGCTAAGCACATTTACTCCATAGCAAATATCTACCCTAGTTAGGGTAGCATAGTTCAAGCTTCCAACTAGACTTTGGTAGCTTGTAATGTCTTCAATTAGTTATCCTTCAGGAGCACTTAATTTGTGATTGACCTCCATAGGAGTACCTACACCCTTAGTGTCTTGCATTTTCAACTTTTCAAGCATACCCTTGATGTACTTCCTTTGTGTAAGGAACATTCCTTGATCTGTGTAGACCACTTTGAATCCAAGAAAATAAGTGAGAAATCCAAGATCACTTATCTTAAATTATTTTTTCATTTGGGCTCTAATCTTTGTGATTCCATCAACATCATCATCTACAAGAATGATGTCATCTACATACACACAAAAAAGTATAAAACTTTAGATTTATTTTTCTTAATGAAAAGTGAACAGTCATCCTTGCTTAGTTTGAATCCTTTAGCCTGCAAGAATGTAACAAGTCTATGGTTCCAGGCTCTAGGAGCTTGCTTTGGTCCATAGAGAGCTTTCTTGAGTTTGCATACATACTCAAGATGTGATTCATCTACAAATCCAAGAGATCATGAAATATACACTTCTTCAAAAATCCAACCATTCAAGAAAAGATTTTTGACATCCATCTCATAGATGTTCTGATTTCTTCAAGCAGCTATACTCATGAGAACTTCGATTTTTTGCATCTTTGCCATAGGAGAGAAAGTCTCCTCATAATGTATGCCTTGGGTTTGAGAAAACCCTTTAGCCACAAGCCTTGCTTTATACTTGTTTATTGAACCATCTGAATCCTTATTTACCTTATAGATCCACCTAGATCTAATGATCTTCATGGATGGATTCTTGTGAGCTAGGTCCCATGTATGATTTTCTTGGAAGGCTTCTATCTCTCCTCCATCGCTTCTCTACACTCGGATTTATTGTTGGCTTCTTCAAATGTTGATGGCTCCTCTGAGTTGATATATTGAGCAATATAGATCGAATGCTTAGTGACCAAAGAGGTGTACAATCCATAACTTTTTAGCTTCTTTCTTTCCCTGGTTGATCTCCTCATTATTTGTTGAGAAGATTCTATAATATCTCTCAAATCTTGCATGTTCTCTTTGCCTTTATTGTTCAACGCCTTGATCTTCGTCTTTGGTGTCTTTTGATCATCATCAGAATCACTTGTATCTTCATGTAGTTGAACATTTACCTTTTGTAATGATGGAAATTCCTCCTCTTGGTCATAAGGGAGCTTGACCTTCTTCCAATCATCTTCAAACCAAGAGTTGTTCTCATCAAACAAAACATCTCTGCTAAAAATAAAGCCTTTTGCTTCATGGTCATGTTCATCAATAGAAATGAGTCCTCTTGTGTCTGCTCTTTAGTGTAACTGTTGTAATCTCTTCTTCCTCTAAATCCTCCTTGGTTATTGATATTGTGGTAGTTTTTGTTGTAGCCATTGAAGTTCTTTGGTCTTCCTCTTCCATATCTTCCTCTAATGAAGCCTCTTCCTCTCTAATTTTTGTGATTCTTGAACCCATTCTGAGTTGTATAGTTAGTCAAACCACATATGGCACATGGAGAAGAGCTTTGGAATCTCCCCTTGCCTTGACTACCTCCTCTGACTCTTCCTCTTGTACCTCTACCTCTTCCTACAAAATTAGCATGTGAGGTACTAGCTTCATCATAAGATCTTTTTCCTTTTCCTTTTCTATCCTTAATCTTATTCTTATCATTGTATATGGTAGAGGATTATTTACCTTTTGAATTATCATTGTTCTTCACAAGCTTGGCTTCATGAGTCAATAGTTGTCACATACAAGTATTGAAGTCATGTACCTGCATATCCATGTATAGGTCCATTGTTGTGGTGAATGCGTCCCATTTATCATCTTCTTTGATTCCATTGATCACTTATCTCATAATCTGCTCCTCTTCAATGAACTCTCCAATGCTTTCAAGTTGTTTTGGTGACATAATCAGTCACACTTTGCTTGGACATGTTTTCGAGTGTGGTGAATTCCATCCAAAGTTGATTCTTCCTTGCTGTAGGGCATGAAGAGGAGAAGGCTTCAAGGTCATTCCATGTCTCTTGTGATGTCTTAAAACTCATAATGTGTGGAACTAAGAAATAAAAAAACTGTGTTGAGAATATGAGACTTGGCTAAAGCATCCTTTTGAACACCATGTTCTTAACCTTTCTTGTTCTTCTTCAATATGTTGACCTTCACTTCTGAGTATTGGCCTCAACTCATCTTGAGATATGTAACCATAGAGATTTCTACCTTGAAGATATGCTTCCATTCTAAGTGACCAAGCACAGTTATGACCTCGATCCAATTTTTCAATAGATGATGGGAATCCATCTCCCAGATTGAGTTGATGATGGCTGTGATACCATTATGAGGAGATGGTTGGATACATCTCCAAAGATGAGGTGGTGCTACACAAAACCTACTCTACACCTACCAATGTAGATTAGTTATACCCTATTAGACATCTCAAGCTTCCCAAATATGCATTTGAACCACAATGTACCTTGAATCATCATCCTCAAATAGTTATATCAAAACAGATAACGTTTAGAGTTGAAGGGTTCCAAGTTCTTGTTATTTATGGACTAGGGTCCTCTTAGAAAAGTACTCAATGCCTACCCATTGATTACAATCGACCCGAGAGCTTTTAGACATAGCTAAATGAGAATTGTAGCTCATGATTACAAATTATTTCACTAATTTAAGATGATTATATAATGAGAAATGATATTAATACATTGGGGGTGTAATCCTGAATTTCTAGGAGGATGACAGTGAGCAAACATAGGTTGCTTGTAGAGATCTTATCTCACAATAGAATGGACCAAATGATTTGAAAATGGATATAAGCAAGTGCACTAATCAAGATTTCTAGCCCAAGTTGAATCACATCAAATGGATGCATGTACACAGAGAACGTGACTTATCAAGATTACGAGAATGAAGACTTAGCAACACACAACAGTATGGAGAAAACGACTTGCACTAAATGAATCAAATGTATATAATTCTAACATTATGATACAAGGGAGATGATGTAGGATTACTCATACATATGTGGGCTTAGTGTAGCCACAATATTGAAGCTCAAAAGCTTCTTCTTCTCTGCTCTATACCCACGACTAAAAGTTATGTATTTTTACAGTCATAGAGTGAGTTTGAATTTTGAATCTACCGGCTAGACGTGTTCCTACCCTTTTGGTAGTGATTGATTTGATTCTAAAGACTTAGGTAGTTTTGACATACAACTCCTAATGCTACGAGATTCCTTCAATCAGTGTATTTTACTTTTATCTCAAGAGTTAAACTCTATGCTTTTACAAGAGGTTTCCACATATGCTCTATGAGTGATCAAAACTTATGTGTGATAAATCTTTGATGTTTGGTCAACCATCAAGGCTTGTCAAATGTACCAACACTATCATCCAACATGTTTTCAATGTATCCAAATCATGTAATTACATCTTCAAGTAAGAACTTGCATACATTATATGTCATTGTAGCTCCTAGTGATTAGTCTTCTACATGGTCCATTGGAGTTTCTCTTGTATCAACCATGTATCTGACCTTATCTATACCTTGAGGCATGCTCACATGGTCAACTATACACTTTTAGGGAATACAAGGGGGGTATGAAGAATGCAAATAATCTCGATGTTTCACAAATGCATGTATCTAAAATGTAGTACAAGTATTTATGTAGGCCCTTATATTGACATAGATTCCCGCCCACCAATAACTCTCTCCAATATTTTCACATGTAGCCATGAACCCTTTATCTCCACCCCATATGTACTGTGTAATGTCATAAATTGCAGCCAAATATGCTTCTTTCCTAGTACCCTTTGTGGTATTTTAACTTCTACCCTAACATGTATCCAAATAAAGACCATCTTTTAAGAAGAAATTGTAAGATCATTTTCTAATATCTTTGAGTCTATTTATTGAAAACGTAGGAGAGTATTTATGGGAAAATAGCATTCAAATCTCTTGTTGATATATTTGGTTAGTGATGTGTGTGAAACACTTGGGATTGTGGGGGCATGTTTTCCCTCTTTAGGATGTTTATTTCCCCACCATGGATATAATCGTATAACTCTAAAGGGAAACTTATATTTGTACATTCACTTTGAAATTTATTCAATGTTGTGTTGTGCTCCAAGCTTATTCTTATTCTTCTTCAGCCTTGCGCTCTTTATGTGCTTTTGTAGTCCTCAAACTCCAACGTTTGGTATTAGATTAGGTCGATACTTCATCTAGGACATTGTCGACACCCCTTCACACATGGTCTTAGAATCACATGAAAATTAGTGAGAATAATGAACGTGACTAGAAATTCAAAAGTGATGTGCTCTAGGACGTCAACATTTTGAACTCAGTTCATTTGGGCCTCAAAATGTACTATCCCAATTCATGTGTACGCAATTTCATCCTTTTCTACCAAACATATATAGGTTTAGATTCACCCCTATAAATGCTCCAAAGTCTTCTACAGGTCTAGTGCAACTCGAGAGGGTCGTTTTGTATAACCTTTTGAGATAGATTCATTTTTCCACTTGAGGGTATTCGTACAATGGCCATGGTTTAAAGCAATGATGTATGTTGTATATTTGTTTCTGAGGATAAGCTACTAATTAGCCATTATGGAAATATATGATGCATCATTTATTGATGAAAAATGCTATTGAATATTGCATGGGCTATTTAAAAATGCCCTACGTCATCTACAAATATAGTCATTAAAAGTGATGGAGATGGCATTGAAGATCATGATCTTTAGATTCCTATTTGTGTTATGGTTCTTGTTGCACCTACTATAGAGTAGCTTCGTTGGGATGGTAAAGATGCTCAAGCACATGCACTCATAGTTTTCTCTATCAAATGTGCCACTTGTTGGAGGAGATGGTGGATAGTCTTCAGAGATGAAGTTGTGTTGCTTAACCTTGCTTCACACCAGCCAAGAGTAACTCCTAGAGAGTATAGTGGCCCTCTCTAGCTTGCTAATGATCATAAATAATCACATATCGTGTTCCGAACATGATCCACTAATTAATAGATCAAAATAGATAGGTAGAAAATCGATCCAAGGTCATAAACTTTCTATTGTTGTCTCTACACATGTTGAGTATGTTGAATAGTTCTTTGAGCACAGTAGCAATTAGCTTGATCCCTTTTGGTAATGTCTAAATAACTTAGATAGTTACCAAACATGAATGATTTCAACGAAATTGATGAACTACACGCTGAGTATGATATATAGAAAATCATAGGACATGCCTGACATTTTTGGGGTGCATCAATCAACAGACTAGAGAGTAATGAAATGATAATATCTCACAATTCAGAGAAGCAATGATAATGATAATGAGATTTTGTAGCTATATAGTAGACAATATACTGAGTCTATGATGCTTTAAATCAAGGCAAATGATCAATCATACACTAAGAACGAGCTCTGAGAAGATCACTATACTGTTGTAGTCATGGTAGAGAGATGAAGTGAAGATGTAATGAAAATGTATGTATTAAATCATATATGAATACAATGTCATTGGCAATAATCTATTGCACAATGTGAGAAACGTGATTGAGTTATGAAGTGAGCTCTCAAATCACAATGTATCCCATTCAAAATGATCTCATGGAGTCAAGATATCACATGGGTTCATTTGATCCTCTTTTTATAGTTGAGTTTGGAACCAATCTTTTGAATTCAAATTCAAAATGTCCACCTAAAAGTGAATCCTAAACTATAATATATATTCTCTCATCAACCAACTATCAAATGAATCGTGATTTGATGCTTCCTAAATCCTTGTGCAAGTAATGCAATTTTACAAAGGCTTGGATTCCCTTACACCAAAGGCTCCCCCTCAAGCTGAACATGCTTGGTCTTCATTCCTTCTTGATTTCCTACAAAGAAATTATCAATTTGAACCTTTTTATCTTGCTTCCATCCAAAGACTTTGTGAGTATATTTGCACAATGTAAGTGAGTCAATACATAGGATAATTGAATGGTTTTGCTAAGCAATTTCTCCCTTACATAATGATAGTTCACTTCAATGTGCTTAGACCTTGCATGATATACAGAATTAGCAGCCAAATGAAGTGAGCTAGTGTTGTCTCAAAAAATTATTGGAGTGTAAGAGTGTAATCCCAATTCTTCACAGAGTTGCTTGGGCCACATAGCCTCTTGTGTTGCATTTGCTAAACCTCTGTATTTGCCTCTATAGATGACAAAGCCACAATTGGTTGCTTTTTAGATGACTATGATATTAGCTTTGAACGTGCAAAAGAAAAATATCCTAAGGTGCTACTTGTATCATCCTTGGAGGCAGCCCAATCCGCATTAGAATACATCGTTACGTCCATGTGAGAAGTGAAAGAGAATAACAACACTTCATTCATGGTACCCTTTACATACTTTGGCACCCTCTTGGTAGCTTCCATGTGAGGCTTTCTTCATGCATGCATGAATTGGCTTAGTGTACTTACTCCATAAGCAATGTCTACTCTTGTTAGGGTAGCATAGTTGAGACTCCCAACACGTTTTGGTACCCTGTAACATTCTCAAGAAGTTCTCCTTCATGAGAACTAAGCTTACAATTGAATTCAATGGGTGTACCTGCAATTTTGGTGTTCTCCATCTTGAACTTTAGGAACATATCATGAATATTCTTTCTCTGAGTAATATACACACCAGAATTTTCATACACAAGTTCTATTCCAAGAAAGTATGTTAACAAACCAACATCACTGATTTTAATTTCTTCCATTAGTTGAGCTTTAACCTGTCTGATGACATTAGCATTGTCCCTCTAATGATAATGTCATCCACATAGACACATAAGTAGATTACTTTTGAGTCGGTCTTCTTTACAAATAAAGAAGAATTTGCCTTGCCAGCCACAAAACTTTGATACTGCAAATAAGTAACTATCTTATGGTTCCAAGCTCTAAGAGCTTGCTTTAGACCATAAAGTGCCTTCATTAGCTTGCATACAAAACAAATTTTATCCTTATCTTCAAATCCTAGTGGTTATGCCATATATAATTCTTCTTAGATCCATCCATTTAGGAATGCATTCTTGACATCTAATTGATATGGATTCCAATCCTTGAAGTAGCAATACTTACCAAAATCATAATTGTTGGCATCTTAGCCATTGGTGAAAAGGTTTCTTAATAGTCCACTCCCTGGTTTTGAGCAAACCCTTTTGCCACTAACCTTGCCTTGTACCTGTTTATAGAACTATCTTAATTTTTCTTGACTTTATATATCCACCTATATCCTATTATCTTCATGCTTGGGTTCTCGGGAACCACGTCCCATGTATTGTCCTCCTGAAGTGATTCCACTTCCTCCTGCATGGCTTCTCTCCAATCTGTCTTCTTATTGGCCTCTTCAAATGAAGAAGGTTCTTCTATCATAGAATCTTCAATGATATACATAGAATGCTTGATGACTAATGATATATCATAGCCCTACCTTATCGGCTTTTTGCTCTCCCTTTGATCTCCTAAGAGCTTGATTGGAGGACTATGGAATGTCTTCCAATTGCTTGAACTTGGGCTTTCATCTTGACTTCCAAGCCTTGAAATCAAATTGCTCTTCATCCTCTGAATTGATATCTTCTGGTAATAGTTGATCTTCTTGAGTGAGAGTTGGAAAGTCATTCTCCAAATCATAATGTAACTTGACCTTCCTGCAATCATCTTCAAACCAAGAATTATTTTCATTAAACACGACATCCCTACTTACTATGATTCCTTTGTTACTGGAATTATGTAGCCTATAACCCTTCTAGTTTTGGTCATACTCAATGAGTATACAATTTTCAGCTTTAGGATCAAGCTTCCCTCTAATCTGTGAGGGTATATGTGCATAAGCAATGCACCCAAATACTTTGCAATGGTCCAATGAGGGTCTCCTATCATTCCCTGCTTCATAAAGTGTCATTCCATCCAAGGGATTTGATGGGAGCCTGTTAATCAAGTATGTGGATTTGGAGATAGCCTCTTGCCATAGCTAATTGGGTAGTTTCTTCTCATTCAACATTGACCTTGCCGCTGCTACTATCAACGTGTTCCTTCTCTCTACCACTCTAGTTAGTTCACAGTATATCTTGTTGTGAATTATCTTTTTATACCTTTGTCCTATAAGAATGAATCAAATTTATCTGAAAAATATTCACCACCTCCATCAGATCTGATCCTCTTTAAGCTTCTGCATGTTTGGTTCTCAACCATTTCCAAATACTTTTTGAAACATGCATATACTTCATCCTTATGTTTCATGAAATAGAGAATTGTCCATCTATTGTAGTCATCTATAAATGAAACATACTACCTTGAACCTAAGATTGATGGATCTTTGCTAAGACCCCACACATCAATGTGTACAAGCTCCTAGTAGTCTTCATACATGTACCCCTTTCTCTTGAATGGTTCCCTATGAGCTTTGCTAAATTGGTGTGCTCTACATTTGTATATGATGTGTTGCTTGAACACATTTGGAATGCCAAGCACACTCTGATCCCTGCATAATTGCTTTAGTGTTCTTTCTCCAATATTTCTTAGCCTTTTGTGCCATATCTCTAGTTTAGATAGAGTTTCATCTTTGTAGTTGAAGAGTGCTATGTTTCTGGTGGCTTCAATCTCAAATGTAAAGATTCTACGAGATTTCTCACCTTTTGCAATCCTCTTGAAGCCTTGTTGAGGATCTTCCACATATGCTCCATAGCTTGTGAATCTAAACTGTAAGCCTTTCTCAACAATCTGTCCAATACTAATTACGTTTTTGGTTATAGTTGGCACATACAAAACCTTACTTAAGAGGTTCAATTTACCATCAGAATCCTTGCATTTACAATTTTCCTGTAGAGTGTTTAGTGTCATCACTTGTCTTCACTTCATGCTTCTCTTAAGGTTCTTCAAGATCAGATAACATTGCTACATTTCTAGCCACATGATTGGAACAACTTGAATCAATATAGAAAAGATTCTCATCACCTTTACCTTGCTTGGATGTCATGTTCATGATGAATAGAGAATCCTGTTGGTCTTCTGTGTACTTGTCATAATCTCTTCTTCCTTTGAAACCACCTTGATAAATTTTTTTGTTGTAGCCTTGGTTATAGTTGTGATTGTAAATGCTTCCTCCATTGTTGAACCTCCCTTTGGATTTTCCATAGATCCCTCTATGGAAGCCTCTTCCCCTTTGATTTCTTTTGTTCTTGAAGAATTCTTCTATGGCATGGTTGGTAAGGCCACAAATGTTGCAAGGTGGAGTGTTGTAGGATCTCCCCTTGCCTTGCTTTCCTCCTCTACCCCTTCCTCTAGAACTTCTTCCTCTTCCTGTGTAGTTAATTTGAGATGTGCTAGACTCTTCTTCATTCTTCTTGCTTTTTATATTTATGCCTACTTTTATTCTTATCTGTGTAAAGGGCTGAAGATTGGTTACCTCTATAGTTTTCACCATTTTTGTTGAGCCTTGTCTCATGGGTGAAGAGTTGCCCCATCAAGGTGTCGAGGTTAGGTATCCATATAAAATCCATGGCTATGGTGAAGGACTCCTACTTATCATCAGCTTTGATGCCATTGATGATCTACCTTAGTATGTGTTCTTCTTCTATCTGCTCTCCAATGCTTGCAAGTTGGTTAGCCACATCCTTCATCTTGGTCACATAGTTAGCCACACTTTGTGGTTGCTTCTTTATGGTTGTAAATTCCATCCACAGCTGATTCTTCCTAGCTCTTGTATTTGATGAGAAGCATGAAGAAACTACTTCCAAAGTATCTTAGGAGGTCTTGCAATTCCTAATATGAGCCAATAACAACTCAGATATTGCGTTTAGTAGATAAGACCTAGCAAGGGCATCCTTTGCACACCAAATGGTCGACCTTTGTTGCTCTTTCCTTGTGGGTGGATGCTTGCTCCTGAATGTTGGCATTTCTGTTGGAGCAAGATAATCAACAATTGATGATTATATGAAGCTTAGGAGTGAAGGATTGAACAAAAGATTGAAGCCTAAGAGCATGAAGTGAAGTTCACATTCAGAAAGATATGGTCTATACACACATGTATATTAGCTTTGTAAATACTTCACAAGTACTTGAAGTAATGATGAACCCACACCATGAAAGATGAGCTGAATAGAAGATGTTCTCTAAGAATTGTGCATCAATCTTTTCTCCATTTCTTCCTCTGTGTTTGAATCCTTTTGCAGATCTCTAATTCCATCCTTAATGCATCTATGGTCAAGATTTGAGAGTCTAATTGCAATCGGGTTGGGAGAATTGTGAGTAGGAACATTTGTATGTGAAGAAGTGATAAGTGTCTTCAGAAAGAGGCACAATCCCAATGATCCAAGAATTGATCTGATCTTAGTGCATAGTGTAAAGTTTTACACAAATGAGGAGTCAAAATCTAAGTTGGAAGGTGAGCTATCTATGTATAAAAGAATTTTATTAAAGGGGTTGTATTTCGTGAGAAGAAATTGTTTTAAGTTGCATATGTAAAAGTCGTTGTTCTTTTTATACCTCTATACTATAAGAATGAACCAAATTCATGTGAAAAATACTCACCACCTTCATCAAATCTTATTATCTTCAAGATTCTACCTATTTGGTTCTCAACCATTGACAAATACTTTTTGATACATACAAATACTTCATCCTTATGTTTCATGAAATAGAGAATTGTCCATCTACTGTAGTCATCTATAAATGAAACATAGTACCTTGAACCTGAGATTGATGGATCTTTGCTAGGACCCCACACATCAGTGTGTACAAGCTCCAAGTAGTCTTCATACATGTATCCCTTTTTGTTGAATGGTTGCCTTTGAGCTTTTCCAAATGGCATGCTCCACATTTGTATATCATGTGTTTCTTGGACACATTTGGAATGCCAAGCATACTTTGATCCCTACATATTTGCTTTAGTGTTCGTTCTCCTATATGTCCTAGCCTTTTTTTCCTTATCTCTAGTTCAAATACAATTGGATCTTTGTAGTTGAGGAGTGCTATGTTTCTCACCTTTTGCAATCCGCTTGAAGCCTTATTGACGGTCTTCCACATGTGCTCCATACCTTCTCAATCTTACTTGTAAGACTTTCTCAACAATCTGTCCAACATTAATTAGTTTCTGGTTACCATAAGAAGCCTTGAAATTTCTAATTTTCTTGAGAGAGTGCTTACTGTCATCACCTGTTGGCACTTCATGCTTCCCTTTGGGTTCTTCAAGATCAGATAACAATGCTACATTTCCACCCACATGATTGGAACAACTTGAATAAATATACAAAAGATTCTCATCATCCTTATCTTGCTTGGATGTCATGTTCATGATGAGTAGAGAGTCCTCTTGGTCTCCTGTGTAGTTGTTATAATCTCATCTTCCTCTAGAAACCACCTTGATAATTGTTGTTTTTGTTGTAGCCTTGGTTATAGTTGTGATTGTAATTGCTTCCTCAATTGTAGAACCTAACTCTCGATTGTCCATAGCTCCCTCTATGGTAGCCTCTTCCCCTTAGATTCCTTGTGTTCTTGAAGCATTCTTCCACTGTGTGGTTGGTAAGGCCATAAATTCTGCAAGATGGAGTGTTGTAGGATCTCCCCCTGCCTTTCTTTCCTCCTCTCCCCCTTCCTCTAGTATCTCTTCCTCTACTTGTGTAGTGAGTTTGAGAGATACTTGCCCCTTCTTCATTCTTCTTGCTTTTACATTTATCCTTAATTTTATTCTTATCTGTGCAAAGGGGTAGAAAATTGGTTACCTCTAGACTTGTCACCATTCATGTTGAGCTTTGTCTCATGGGTGAAGAGTTCCCCCATCAAGGTGTTGAGGTCAGGTATTTGCATATCCATAAAAAGATCCATTGCTTTGGTGAAGGAATCCCACTTATCATCAGCTTTGATGCCATTGATGATCTGCCTTACTATATGTTCTTCTTCTATCTCCTCTCCAATGCTTGCAAGTTGGTCAGCCACATCCTTCATCTTGGTCACATAGTTAGCCACAATTTGTTTTGGTTGCTTCTTTAGGGTTGTAAACTACATCCATAGGTGATTCTTCCTAGCTCTTGTTTTTGATGAGAAGTATGAAGAAAGTACTTTCCATGTCTCTTGAGAGGTCTTGCAATGCCTAATATGATGCAATAAGAAATCAGATATTGAGTTTACTAGATAAGATCTGGCAAGGGCATCCTTTGCGCACCATGTAGTCAACCTTTGTTGCTCTTCAATTGTCGGTTGATGCTTGCTCCTAAATGTTGGCATTTCTTCATCTCGTTAGATGTATCCATATAGACTTCTCCCTTGAAGGTAGGCTTGCATTTGTAGTGACCATACTGAGTAGTTGCTTTTGTTCAATTTGTCAATGAATGATGGAAATCCATCCCCCATCTTGCTTGTTGTTTCTCTAATACCATTGTTGGAGGAGATGGTGGATAGTCTTTAGAGATGAAGTTATGGTGAAAATGTAGGCTTTACCACATAACTTCTACCTTGAGGTGTTATATGTGCAGCATATGTACTTAAGAGGTATCTCACCAAAGCATTAAAATATATCACTCCATATGAGACTTGGCATGTTCACAAGAAATCTGTTGCTCATCTACATGTCTTTGGTTGTTTGGCTTATGCATTAGTAGCTAAACAATAATGCAAGAAATCCAATGATAAAGTAGTGAAATGTATTTTCGTTGGATATAGTTGTGAGAGCATCATCCATATCATCCATAGAATCAACTTACTTTGGTTATCCATGGATTTGTTTTTGTGGAAGATAAAAACCATCCATTACTTTCATGTAATAAAGAGACATTGGTTAGTTGCAAAGCTATGTATGAAACTTTGCATCCCCTTTTTGGAGATGGATAGTCAAGTGCTATTCCAAATGAGACAATATCTTAGCATTAATAGATACCACATGATTGTGTGGATCACTCCATTTTTTTATGCATATTTACATGATGAGCATGATGAGAGGGCTGATAAAGAGGAGGCCAAACTATGCCTAAATGGCTGGTGCAAAATTTTAGAGATAGAAAATTACATGACCTCTATCATATCGTGCTTTGTTAGGTCACTATAGTTCTTCCTTTCCATTAGATCTCCATGCAATGGCTACCTCTACATATCAATGGCTACCTCTACTCTTTGTGATGTGGATGAGCCTTATTCTTTTGATCGAGCATAAAATTCAAAAACTTGGTTGGTTGCTTTGCAATAAGAATATGATGCTATGATAAAAAATGGTACTTGGTCTTTACATGTTTTGCCTATAGGAAAAAAAGGATATTAGCACTAAATGGATATAAAATCTAGAGTGTAAGCCTTATGGAACAAGTGAGAGGTATAAGGCTAGACTTCTTGGAAAAGGTTATGCTGAGGAGATGGGCTTTGATTTTGATAAGACCTTTGAGCCTACTTGCTGAATGACAACCATTCGTAACATCTCTGCACTTGTACCTCAGCATGGTTTGTATGTCATAACTTGGACAATAAAACTAAATTTATGAATGGTGACTTACATGAAGAAGTGAATGTATCTCAACCCTATGGTATTGTGTAGAAAGGGCATGAAAACAAAGTGAGCAAGTTGAAAAAAGCATTACATAGTTTGAAGCAAGCACCACATACTTGGTATGAAAAGATGCATGCCTTCCAAGGAACATGGTTATGAGATCAATCCAACTGAGAGCATGTCATACTCTAAGCATGTAGATGATGCACGTTTGATCATTGATCTGTATATTGATGACATGTACCTCATTGGTCTTAATGAGAATTATGTCGCTGACTTTAAGCTGATTTGCATGCCTCTTTTAAGATGTCACATTTTTGGCATTTAAATAATTATTTTGGCATTGGATTTATGCAAGTTGATGGAGTAATAGTTTAGTGTCATACAAAATATATTGGCATATTATTGCAGCATTTTGGCCTTCAAGATTGCAAACCTATTGCCACTCCTATGGAAAAATGTTTATGTTTTAGCCTTCATGATGCTCAAGTTGCATTTTATGTTGTTCTCTATCTATAGGCTATTGCTTGATCTACTTGTGCATAACTTGGCCTAATATTCAATTTCTTGTCACTAATGAGCAAGTTTATGTAGTGCTAAGGTCAGAAGCATTAGTAGGTGGTTAAGCGCATCTTTCACAATTTGAGTAGTACCTAGATACTTGGATTGTTTTATCCCAAGGGAGGATTATAACGACCATATTTACATGTTTTTTTAGACTTTGATTGGTTGTTATGACACTCATATGTCGACAAATTTATTTAGCTTCATGCTTGGTACCTCATGCTTAACGCAAACCGCATACTGCAAGCTGCCATCTGTGCAACTCCACGGACCACCGTAGTCCGCCATCCACATCCCCTGCAACCACCCCATCCCATTTTTTTTCTCTATATCTCTCTCTCTCTCTCTCTTCACCTCTCTCTCTCTCTCTCTTTATCTCTCTCTCTCTCTCCCCCCACCTACCTTCGTTCTTGACCTCTGACCACAACCCCTTGCCATGCGCTTCCCTCCATCTGTCTTTCCACACGACAAACTACCTGTGTCCATACCGTTACTCTCCCTACCATATCCAACATCTCCCTGGATGTCTCTCTCTCTAGCACCCATTATAAGTGCCTACAAGCCCGCAGGCTACCACACCTCCCGGACTTTGTAGCACCCCATTTTCCCCCACCACACCCACATTCCAAGTAGCCATGGGGTCAAGCAACACCTTCATGGCCTTCGTGTTCTTTTGCCTAAAACGTTAAATGGAATTCTTTCCTCATCAAATAAGGATGAATTATGATAAAGAGCGTCTTAAACTTAATATTTTCGGGTTGCTTTATAGCTCAAGGATAAGAAGTAATAAGGACAATCAATGATTTGAAACTGATTACTGCAAGGAGAATTTGGAAAATGATAAAACCCTAGTAGAATCTCGAGTCCTAGAGGGTGGAATTTGTGGCACAATACTTCACGCATATGGTTTTCCATCTACCTGCCCTTGAGAAGGGTCCTCAGAAGTACCATGAAAGAAGATTAAGGACAGTAGATTTTCATACATGATTTTGCAGGAATTGGGCATGTATTAGGCGGTTGAGCTACATGGGGGGTTCTTATTGTAATACATTTCTATGCAACCTAAGTAGCCACATTAGAAGTTGTCATGTCTCTTAAAAATGTCGTCAAGCACACAAATACATGCTTAGCAAGTGCATTTTTGCAAGGGCAGCAAACACGATAAGGAGAAGAAACTATGAGGCATGAAAGAATTTTCCCAATGTAGTAGCGCGCCTAGTCAAAGGGTTATCCATTATCTTGTGTGCTCTCCATGTTTGCCACTACATGCTTCTATGATGTTGTTGGTTGAAGCAAGGGCTCCACGCATTTTTGCAAGTCAAGGTGTTAACGATCAAATGAAATATAAAAGCTCTTGTATTCTACGTCATAAGTTGTATAGGACCTTGGGGTTCCTATCTAGATTGGAAACGCAATGCTCTCATAATCCATTGGGGAATGACCAATGGAAAATTGAGAGAATGACGGATGGAAGATATTTATCAGAAAAAATGTTAAGCTAGAGTCAATTCTAGGAATATATTCTTTTCCGTTAAAGTGTCAGAGTGAGCACTGTCAGAAGCTAATTCGAAAGCAAAATCAAAGTTGGCTACAAAAACCATATTTGGCCTACCACTCGAGTTTTGGGCAATCACTTTGGCACATACTCAGTGAACATTGGGAATCGGAAAAGGTCTAGCACTCATTGAGCAAAGTGCTAGCACTCATTGAGGATATCTTAAATCTTTTCCTTTGAGCATAGAGGGCACATTTTAGTATTGGTAATATCCAACACAATTCTGTGGACCATTCTCTCCATTCTTGTGCTACAAGCACACTGTTGGGGGTCACTTTGTGGTGATGATATAGAGCGGGGGCCTCCCGGTGGAGTTGGCTATTGGCTTATAGATTGATGGAGTGTCTTGGAGATAGTCTTTTTGTGTGAATCTATTGTATTCCTTCTAAAGATAGGGGCTTTATCCCTGCAAAACGTCTTGTGTGATTAGTACTTGTCATGTCGAGTGTGCTTACTTCATGGAACATCATTCTAGCTCATTGCATTAGCCTCTTAGAGCATCTTTGACCCTCTGTAATCAGTTTTAGAGATAAGAGTTGGGTTTTCTTTCTTATTTTTACTTTTCATTGTTCATTTCTCCATGACTGTAGACTTTCTCCTTTTTCAATGTCTTTTCTATCAGCAAAATGTACCTGCATAGAGGAATGTTACATGGTTTTATTCCCTAAGGAGAACCTCCCTTGTGTAGATAGAGTACTAAAAGTGTGCACAGTTGGACATTTCTAAAAGTGGGCACTCCAGTACTTGCTCTATAGTTAGGCATGCCTAGTGGGACCCTTGAATTCTATGTGTGAGGTATCTAGCCTAGTAGGACACTTGCATTTTCTATGTGAGGCCTTAGCACAATAAATACTTGTTTTTGTAATATTATTTCTTTTTGCATCTGGATAGTGGGTACATGAACCACACTCAAGTAGACAAGGAGCCTCTTCGTGTACAAAGAAGCCTTAAGAAAGCACCTTTAACTTTCACTAGTCTACCTAGATCCCCTTTACCGTCTTTAAATTTTTCTATAGGTTTGGTCTCCACACCACCCTCAAAGGAGAAGCCGAGGAGGACATTAGAATTTTCTTCAAATACTTCAAAAGAAGCACCAATGCCAGTGGAGGATCTTTCTCATTTACTCTCTAGGTTGAATATCAAGTTCTGTACTCTTTGGTGTTGCAAATAATTCCAAGCCTACATACTTGGATAATGAGCATTCACCTCATATAGTCATTTGAAGTCACATATGAATATTCCCTTATAAAAAGCAATTTACTTTTATATTGTAAAAGTGCATATGTTAATTGAACTACTTTTACGTGGAGTTAGGAGGAATCAAATATCGAGTTACTTGGTAGTTGTGTGATGACAAATTAAGTCCTAAAAATTAGGATCCACTTTATGGAAAGAGCTTGAATTTGAATTCAAAAGTTGTCTCCAAATCCAGGATATAAAAAAAGGATCAAAATGACGTGTGTCATGTAGCTTTATTTTGAGATCATTTGAGGGGGTCTTTTGTGATTCTATAGCTTGCTCACCACCCTCACATTGTGCAATTATAGAGCTCCAATGTCATTGTAATTCAATGTGATTTAATACACATACATTGATCACATCTCTACTTCACTTCTCTATCATGATCATGTGAGAACACTAAACTTCTTAGACTTGGTTCTCACTGCATACTTGATCATTTGATGTGATTTACTGTCTATTTCAAAGGTAGAGGAAGAGGTACTAGAGGAAGGGGCAAAGGAGGAAATCAAGGTAGGGGGACATCATACAACCCTTCACCTTACAATATCTATGGTGTAACCAATCATACCATAGATGCGTGCTTCAAGAACACAAAAAATCAGAGAGGAAGAGGCTTCCATAGAGGAGGCTATGGACAATCCACAGGCACATTCAATAATGGAGGAACCAATTATCATCATAATTACAACCAAGACTACAACAAAAACTATCAAGGAGGCTTCAAAGGTAGAAGATACTACAACAAATATACAGAAGACCAAGAGGATTCTCTATTGATCATGAACATGACATCCAAGGAGGTTAAAGATGATGAGCATCTATTCTATATTGATTTTGGTTTTCCCAGTCATGTGGCTGGAAATGTAGCATGTTATCTAACCTTGAGGAACCTAAAGGGAAGCATGAAGTGCACATATGTGATGACACTAGGCACTCTATAAAGAACATTGGAAATTTTAAAGCATCTGATGGTAACATGAACCTCTTAAGTAAGGTATTATATGTGCCAACAATAACAAAAAACCTAATCAGTGTGGGGCAAATTGTTGAGGAGGTTTATAGGTTAGACGCAAAAGGCATGGAGCATATGAGGAGGACCCTCAAGAAGGCTTCAAGGGGATTTCAAAAGGTGAGAAATCTCATAGAATCTTTACATTTGAAGTTGAAGATACTAGAAACATTGCGCTCTTCAATTACAAACTACAAGAATCAGAGAGGAAGAGGATATAAAAGAGGTGGATACTCACAATCAAGAGGCAGATTCAACCATCATCAACGATATACCAACAACTACAATAATAACTACAACAACAACTACAATGGCAACTATCAAGGAGGATTCAAATCCAAAAAGGATTACAACAACTATACAGAAGAGCAAGATGATTCTCTTCTAATTATGAACATGACTTCAAAACCAGGTACAAATGATGACCACTTCTTCTACATTGACTCAGGATGCTCAAATCATGTGGCAGGCAATGTAGCTCTACTCTCTGATCTTGAAGAACCAAGAGGTAAGCATCAAGTACAAACAGATGATGACACCAAGCACTCAGTAGTTAAAGTTGGAAATGTTAAGACTTGTGATGGAAATCAGAATTTGTTGAGTAGGGTACTATATGTACCAACCATTACAAAAAACTTGATGAGTATTGGACAGATTGTGGAAAAAGGTTTGCAGGTTAGATTCAACCAATATGGAGCATTTGTGGAGGATCCAAAGCATGGGTTCAAGAGAATAGCTAAAGGAGAAAAATCAGGTAGACTTTTTACTTTTGAGCTAGAAGGCACAAAGAATATTGGACTCTACAATTATAAAGATCAAACACTTTTAGAGCTTGAGATTTGGCATAAGAGATTAGGGCATGTAGAAGAAAGACCCTTGAAACAAATATGCAGGGATCAATGCGTAATTGGAATACCTAATGTTTCCAAACAACACATGATATATAAATGTGGTGCTTGTCAGTTTGGGAAGCCTCACAGGTTACCCTTCTCAAGGAAAGGCTCCATGCATAAGGAATACCTAGAACTTTACCATACAGATGTATGGGTACCAAGCAAAGACCCTTCAATCCCAGGGTTAAGGTACTATGTATCTTTTATTGATGACTATAGCAGGTGGACTGTATTGTACTTTATGAAGCACAAAGAGGAAGTGTTCAATTGTTTTAAAAGGTATCTTGCACTTGTTGAGAATCAGACAGGGAAGAATTTAAAGAGGCTAACGTCAAATGGAGGAGGTGAGTACTTCTCAAATAAATTTGAAGCATTCTTGCAGGACAGAGGAATCAAGAGAGAAGGCACCACAAGGTATACTCCTGAACAGAATGGGGTAGTTGAGAGAAGAAATAGATTGATCGTTGAAATATCTAGGTCAATGTTGAATGAAAAGAAATTACCTAATTTCTTATGGGCAGAAAGTGTACCTACTGCCACTTACCTCATAAACAGGTTTCCATCCAAATCACCTGATGGGATGACCCCTTATGAAGCATGGCATGGTAAGAGACCCTCACTTGATCATTGCAAGATATTTGGATGTGTAGTATATGTACACATTCCTTCTCAAATAAGAGGTAAACTAGACCCTAAGGCTGAGAAGTGTATCTTTATTGGATATGATCTAAATCAGAAAGGGTACATGTTCTAAGACCCTTCAAATAAGGGATTTATGGTTAGTAGAGATGTTGTCTTTGATGAAAATGATTCTTGGTATGAGAATGAATCAAGGAAGTTTAAACTACCCTATGACTTGGAGGAGGAGTTTCCAAGTCTTGCTAAGGAGGAACCTACTCAGAATGAAGACATTAATTCAGATGATGAAGACATTATCAATCTTGAAGAATTCAAGGCATGGAAGTCCAAAGGCAAACTCAAGATGAAGAAACCTGAAGACATACCTGAATCGTCAAATCAATCAATTAGAAGATCACAAAGGGAGAGCAAAAAACCTATCAGATATGGGTATGATACCTCTCTTGTTACTAAACATTTTGTTTATCTAGCCAAAGACTTGTCAATTGAAGAACCAAGATCATATGAAGAAGAAAAAAATCAGATAGAATGGAAGGAAGCTATGGATGAGGAGATAGAAGCACTCAAAGAAAGTGACACATGGGAATTATTACCAAAGAAAGAGTCCATGAAGGTAATTGGATCCAGATGGATCTATAAACTCAAAACAAATTCTAATGGGTCAATAAGCAGGTACAAAGCCAGATTGGTGGCCAAGGGTTTTGCACAAACCCAAGGCATTGACTTTGAAGAAACATTCTCACCTGTAGCCAAGATGCCAACCATCAGGGTATTGGTAAGTATGGCTGCAGCTAAAAATTGGAACATGTATCAATTGGATGTAAAAAATGCATTTCTTAATGGATGGATTTCAGAGGAGGTATACATGTCACAACCTACTGGCTATGAGGATCCAAACAAGGTAACATATGTGTGCAAATTGAATAAAGCTCTTTATGGATTAAAGCAGGCTCCTAGGGCATGGAATCACAGGTTGACCACATACCTTCAAGACCAAGGTTTTGTCATGAGCAAGGCAGACATTTCTCTATTCATCAAGAGAAGCAATTCAGAGGTAATATACCTATGTGTATATCTTGATGATATCATACTTATAGGTAATTATGTCAATGGAATCAGAAAAATCAAGAACCTAATGATGAAGGAGCTCAAGATCAATGATCTTGGTCTACTAAAGTATTTTCTTGGACTTGAGTTAGTCTATACTAACTCTGGAATCTATATTACTTAGAAAAAATACATACAAGATATGTTGAAGAAGTTTCATTTGCAGGTTGCCAAAGTTGAAAGTACTCCAATGGAGGTAAACCTAAAGCTAAGTGCCCATGAAGGTGATGAAATTGATGATATTACTGGTTACCAAAGCATAATGCGAATCTTGAACTATGCTACCTTAACAAGGATAGATATTTCATATGAAGTTGCCAAAAGAATTCTAAAGTACCTCAAGGGTACTCAACATCATGGTTTGTATTTCCCTTACACCTCAAACTTGGATATCAAGATTTAATTAGATGCAGATTGGGCAGGATGTAAGGATGATAGAAGAAGCACTTTTGGATACATTTCATTTGCAGGTGATAAAGCAATATCATGGTTTCAAAGAAGCAACCTACTATTGCTTTATCTTAATATTGTATACAAAATTGGGTTTGTATACTAGCTCACCATTGATATTTGGAGATAATACAAGCTCACTTCACCTTGCAGCTAACCCTATTTATCATGCCAGAACCAAGCATATAGAGGTCCATTACCATTATGTGAGAGAGAAGCTATTAAGCAAGGACATTCAATTAACATATGTATCAACCAACATGCAGTGTGCAGATTTGTTAACTAAAGCATTGGATGGAACTAAACTTTGCAGGTTCAAAACAATGATTGGATTGTAGGATATACATGAAGACTGAAGATCAAGACCAAGCCAAAATGTTTGGCTTGAGGGGGAGCTGTTGGTGCAATTCAGAAGCCTACACATTTGGCTTGTAGTTCATACACATATGAAGATGCATAGGAATCAATGCTAATGGTTAATTACCATTTTATCCTTTTGGAAAAGTCATATTTGACTTGGAATCTTTGTAATCACCTACCCAAGGGAGTTGTGGACTTTATTAGTTGTAAAGTATCAATCAATTAAGAGAATATCTCCTAGGATGCCGGAGCATGATTATAGAGAGCCAAAAGATTGAATTCAAATTCAAACTTTGAACTCAACTACTATAAAAGTGATCATCAAAAAGTCGCGATTGGATATGTCATTTTCGGAGATCTTCATTCTCATCTCTGTATGTGTGTAAGGCCTACACTGCTGCCTACACCTTACCACATCATTTGGCTATGGTTTCCAAGCCAATGATTTTGTACACAAGTGTTCATTAATACATATATCTACATTTGTTCATTTCTGAGTCTCTGTCATAGTCTCTGTCATAGTCTCTATCATTCAGTCAATTTGTGGAGACCATATCTCACTCCTTTCTCCACCAAAGTAAAAGATCTATAGCTTGTTAGAACTAGATCATAGCTGTCTACATGCTACAAAAATATGAAAGATTTATATTCAGCCATTTCAGAGAAAAGTCCATCGAAGTGATCACTGGTCGAAGTCTGCAACAATCCTAAAATATCGGGGGTAAAGGTTTAAGTGCTAAATTAATTTCTCTGAGCATAGTTAATCTTTTTAAGTGATTCCACTTAGAATAGTTAGCTTGCTAAGCTAATTTGATACCCCTAAAAGGAATTGTTCCAATTCCTACCATGCTGGTCATACTGAGCAAAAGTTACAGCAGGTGTCATTTCAAAAATAGAAGATTTTCTTGAAGACATGAAGTTCAAAGTTGTCTGTTTTGATTCAATCTTTTCACACATCATTTCCAAAGTACATAGGCCATTTTATGGAGTCATTGGATAGGTAAGAAGGTCCACTTATCAACTCTGAAGTATCAAAGGGTTGGTACAAAGGAGGATTTGGCAGTACCTACTCATCATCTTGAAGTATCCATCCATCATTCGCAACAACATACACATACACACACACACACACACACACACACACACATATATATATATATATATATATATATATATATATATATATATATATATATATATATATATATATATATATATATATATATATATATATATATATATATATATATATATATATATGCACATATGTATACACACACATGCATACATTCACATACACATACACACACACACCACATATACATACACACATACACACATATACAGGTTTTAGGGTTAGGATTTTAGGATTATGGTTTCTGACTTTTACACATATACACACAATACATACACACATGCACACATATACACATGCATACACACATCTCTTTCTCTCTCTCTCTCTGCCCCTACACACACGTCTCTCTCTTTCTCTCTCTTTCTCTCTCTCTCTCTCCCTACACACACATCTCTCTCTCACATCGTGGTAAGTGATGTGTGTACTCTTTCAATGTCTCTCTTTCTCTATGTCTTCTCTTTTTTAATTTCTCTTTTCGTTTGTTTTGCAGGAGCTTTTTGGCATGGATTCTTTGGAATTTGACAAGAGACGACATCGATTGGGCTTTGACGAGAGCGATCAAAAGAATTACATCTATGTAAGTGATTATTTAGTTCTTTTTTATAAATAGAGAGAGAGAGGGAGAGAGAGAGAGGGATGAAAGAGAGAGAGAGAGAGAGAGAGAGAGAGAGAGAGAGAGAGAGAGAGAGAGAGAGAGAGAGAGAATAAGAGAGAGAGAATGAGAGAGAGAGAGAGAGAAAGACGGAGATAGATGAAAGAGAGAGAGAGATATAGGTAGATAGAAAGAGAGAGACCTAGAGATACATACACACACATGCATAAATATTACATACACATATGCATATGCATATGCATACATACACACACACATACATGTTTTAGGGTTAGGGTTTTAGGATTAGGGTCTTTGACATTTACACATATATGCACATATTACATACACACATGCACACATATGCACATGCATACATAGATACACATACACACACATCATATATACATACACACATATGCATCTTTTAGGGTTAGGGTTTTTGGCTTTTACATATATACACACATGCATACACACATATACACATATAAACACATAATACAATTACACATACACACACGTACACATACACACACAAAGACACAAATACATATATATACACACACATGCATACACACATATGCATGTTTTAGGGTTAGGGTTTTAGGATTATGGTTTTTCGCGTTTACATATATGCACACATGCATACACACATATACACATATACACATACAAACACATAATACAAATACACCTACACATATATATACACATGCATACACACATACACACATACATACATACATACATACATACACACACATAGATATATACACACATGCATACACACATGTGACATATGCATACACACATATGCATGTTTTAGGGTGAGGGTTTTAAGATTAGGGTTTTTGACTTTTACATATATACACACATGCATACACATATACAGGTTTTAGGTCTAGGTCTTCAGGATTAGTATTTTAGGGTTTTTACATAGATACACATGCATACACACACATACACATATATATATTCACATACACATATATATACACAAAAATACACACTTACACATGTTTTAGGTCTAGTTCATTAGGATTAGGGTTTTAGGGTTTTTAAAAATGCATACAAATATTTACACATATACAAATATACACACATAATACATACATCCATACACATGTATATACATAGGCATACACACATATATATGTGTTCTGGTTGTTCTTTATAAGTATCATGTCAATGTGTCTCATTTCTTTTTACATAGTTCATGATTGATTTCTCTCATGTCTTTTGTATTTGACAGTCTGTTTTGCTTTATCAAATCATGTTTTTGTTGCCTATCATACATGTCACATGTACTCGGGTTTTTCTTGGGCAGGGTGTATTGTCATTTGCTACACAACAACATGGGAATGTTGCTGTAGCAAGAGACAACATACTCTGCCCAAAAAAGTTTTGCAGATATGGTCGTCGGTATAGGTGACGGTATAAGCATTGGTATCGCCAGGCACATACTGATGCTTATACCGACTACCGATGCTTATACCGACACTTATACTGATGCTTATCTCGATGCTTTGGTTTGGACGCCTACACCGACCCTTACACCGATGTCGGGGAAAAATTGCACCCATTCATTTTCCTCGGTAGAAGCCTCCGTATATGCCCGATATGTTGTAATGAAATATCTAAATTACATGCTTTATAAGTAGTTCCCTTAAGTTGTGGGTTTTCCAATATGTAAGTTTAATATGAAAAAAAAAATGTAAGTTATACATTTTACATTTTGTGATTTCTCATAATCTTGATTTTAAGAGGAGTCCATAGGTTATGAGGAAGTTGGCATGTTGAAACAAGCCAATTTTTCAATATTTGAGTCATTTTGATTTGCTTGATTTTGGTGTATTGCCGTTTTGAAAGGTGCCACTTGTCACCTATTCCTTCTCCCTCAAAATTTCACCATGCTTCCCTGTTCTATTTCTTCTACGATAAATTCATGTACAATAGATGAAGAAAGGTATTTCACAATAGATATAGTATAGAGAGAATCCTGCCCACTTGTCACTTCACAAAATTCAATATTTGTATTGTTTAGAAACTCATCGTACATCTTACAATGATCGATCTAATTGGTCAGCTTTTTCCACACTCCAAGAGCTTCTATATCGTCATAATTTGTTACACATTTAAGAAAGCTTTGAGAAATGAATGTGAAGTTGATGCATGAGAAATCGATGACCTTGGTAATATATTTTGGTAACTTCCAAAATTAATGTCGACAATTTCACTTGTCTTTGCATCATAATTAGATGCATATGTAGATTTTTCATTATTTTTAAATTATTTGCTTGGTAACGTGTGTCTGTAGTCTCTCTCTCTCGTTCTCTATCTCTCTGTATATATATATATATATATATATATATATATATATATATATATATATATATATATATATATATATATATATATATATATATATATATATATATATATATATGTGTGTGTGTGTGTGTGTGTTTGTGCTGGAATGCACACATGCTTGTCTGTGTATGTATGTATGTATGTATGTATACGTAGAGTTTCCTCAATCACAATTATCTATCCTCAATCGGAGATTTTCAATAACTGAAGAATATTGGAAGAGAGAAAAATAGAACTTCCACAAGGTAATGTAAATTTTGGCACAGAAGAGTACACAAGATAAAACTCAGAGAAAGAGAACTCTTGATATTATAGATGTGAATCACTCGATACAATAGCTTTGGAAAATAGCTTTTTGATGAAGCATCCACCTCTGGACCACCCCCAACGTATCACAATCTCATTCACACTCGCACTCTCAATCACACTCTTACTCTCACTCTCACTCTAAAGCACAAGGTAATTCTCAAAATTTCTGGCTTCTTTCTCTTTGATGCCCAGGTCTTCTTATAAAAAAGTTAATCTCCACCCAAATAGGTGTGCGAACCATCAAATTTAGAAAAATCCGATTCTCTACAAAGCTTTCGCAAAAAGCATGCACTTGTACTACTCCTTTCTTTAGTGGTACCTGCCCAAAAATAGAAGAAAAGCACCCAAAAGACATATTTGAAGACATCCGTAATTACGCATGACAACACGTGTGCTTTAAAATCATGGATCAAATATAAATTTTCTTAACTCAAAACTACTAAGAAATCAGCTTAAGCTGATGGGAGACAGTTTTATTGAAATTTTTTGATCTACACAATAGTGTTAGAGATGACCTGGGTTCAAATCCACCTTCAAGTATCGCTTTTCAGCCCTGCAAATTTGAAATTCTAGAGAGAGATTAAAATCAATGCATTTTCTCACAATGAACTAAATTTAAACTCTTTTACACAAAGATTCTTTTCACAAAGACTCTTTTCACAAAGACTCTTTATTCTCTTATGCTTGCTCTACCTTTCTCTCATACATAACTTTTCCTAAATCTTTCAGCTTCATGTTCAATTTTCAACTTGGAAACATGACGCGGGTATGGTCAAGAGAGAATATAAAACTTGTCATCCCAACATTTTGCCTACATACATAAAATGACCTAATTGTTCATTCTAAGCATTATCCCCTCATTGTAATTGGAAAAGTTCAAAATGAATTATTTGACTAGGAAAAAGCCTATTACTATATATATATATATATATATATATATATATATATATATATATATATATATATATATATATATATATATATATGTTCGTGTCGGTGTGTGTATATATATATATATATATATATATATATATATATATATATATATATATATGTTCGTGTCGGTGTGTGTATGTATGTATCTATCTATCTATTTATCTCTGTTTCTCTCTCTCTCTCTCTCTATATATATATATATATATATATATATATATATATATATACAGAGAGATGATCTGCGTGTACAGACATGTCTGTAATTTTCCACAAAAGAATCCAGATTTCTATTTACGTAGCATATTATCTACTGTCATAGAAGGTTTGAAATCCTTTTGAGGTGTAACAATATTTCTTTTATTGATCTTCCGAGAACATCTAATATGAGATATATATAATATCTTCATTCAAACGCAAACGGTACTTCGAGTCCACTTCCGTAACCGTTTTAATGCATAATGTTTTAGCTATGTCTGTGTGTGTGAGCGCGCCCGCGAGAGAGAGAGAGAGAGAGAGAGAGAGAGAGAGAGAGAGAGAGAAAGAGAGAGAGAGAGAGAGAGATTATCTTTAGGTCTGAACATGGATAACAGAAAATGCATTGACAGTTTCAATGCACTAGTAAGCATGCACTTCCAAAGAAGCAGCTCGCTTTTTCTATTTATGTTTGGAAACTATATTCTTTTAAGTTATATGGCCATGTTAACTTTCTGCTTATATACATATATATGTACAAATTAATAAGCAAAATGCAGCCCAATGGCGGACCCCACATAGGGCATGATTTTTCTATACAATGTGATCTTTGATGATACGGTGGATTTTTCTATACAAACATCTTAAGTGTGCATTTAACGGATGGCATTAGAACGCTGTTCATGAAATTCCGTCTGTGCGCAAAAATAGTTGAGCAAACAAAATTTTGTGTAGAAGGCAATCCACAAGAAAAATTATTTTTTTTATACTTTTTTTAATGCAAAGTAATCCAAGTGCAGAAGGCAATCCAAATCACTTTAATATTTTTCGATAATCTAAACTCTTTGAACGATTTTTAAATGATTGAATGATGCAACCACATATCCGAGCTGGACAACTTTCACACGCAGTACCCAAACACAGATCTATCTATCTTAGAGAAGCTTTATAATTAGAAAGCTTTGCTGCTTAGGAGACTTTTATTGACTGGAAAATTTTTATTTAATTATGTTTTGTACAAGATCATTGAGCACTACCGGGGCGAATGCACAATGTGGGATTGTTATATTTTCCGAAATTTGGCTGGTTACATTTTCCTTCAAACTATGGCTGAAATTGGATAGAACAATGCATATATCATAACAACACCATTAATTCCCGCAACTCATCCGCATCGTCAACATAATTTCTTTCTCTTCGTCTGTTTCCTTACAAGCGTGTACTTTGTCTATATATAGCAATCCCTAAAATGGGTAATGTCACCACTAAGAAAGGAAAAAAGCTCAACTTGCTCCTTTCTTGTCTTGCAATCGGAAGATGATTAGTAGTTGGTCAGTGCCTAAATTTCATGCGCATTTTGCCTATCAACTGCCATTTTGTCAAATGAGAGGCTGAGATTTGTAATTCGCTCGCCATTTATCATGCAGATCAAAATATGTCTCCTATATACATATCACAATGTCTTCTTTCTTTCTCTCTCTTTCGCTATATATATATATATATATATATATATATATATATATATATATATATATTTATATATATATATATCGAAAGAGACAGAAAGAAAGAAGACATTATATATATATATATATATATATATATATATATATATATATATATATATATATATATATATATATATATATATATATATATATATATATATATATAAAGTAGAGAGAGAGAAGACATTGTGACATTTAAAGTAGACATGTGTTTTTGAATATAATTGCATTAAAATAATTCGTATGAAAGGTAGAAGCAAAATTGTACCTTGCATATTTTCTCGTGTCCCTCAAATTTAGTTCGTGCTTACACACATTTAGTCGTAAGATTTTACGATCATGTTAGTAATTGGAGATATTACAGTACCTAGTTGTTCTCGTGTTCTAGAGTGAACATTTGCAATGGGAGATATTATAGTACATAGTCATTCTCGTGTTCTGAAGTGAACATTTGTAGGATTGCCGCCATTTGAAGTCTCGCGGGAGCTTCCGATACATGTTTAAATGCCACTTGGGTGCCATGGTTACCTGCATTCCTCTTTACATGAGTGAATACACATCTGGGTATACACCACTTGTTAGAATACAACAATAGTGAAAGAAGGGAATCGGGAATCATATCTCGCATTGTGGGCCGCCGGATACAAGTCTTTTGATTTCTTAACACTTGGCAGAGAGGCGATGAAAATGAGAGGAACTTAATGCATGATAGTTAGAAGAACCGAAGGACAGTCTGTGTGTGTCCAACACGCTATTCGAAACTGTGGTGTTCGTTCGCAACTTGTGTTCGTTCGCAACTTGGGACACACTCTCATGCCCGTTGATCCCCGTTGAGTTTTGGCCGTTGACTCTGACCCTCGGGCATTCTTTGTGTACTGCGGCAGTCGGACGCACCTACAGTTATGTCTTCTGCATAAGGCCATGCTTTCCCAAGATCTTCTTTAGTGGACATCATGTTAACTGTATAATCTTCATCATGTTAAATGTATAATCTCCCATGAGTGTTACCCTGTTAAGCCGTTGTGTTTTTTAATAATACTTCCTTTAAGAAAACCAAGGATCCGACTGTCCCCAAGTAATCAATGTTTCAGGTTGGAATGGACAGTCTTTAAATCTGAAACGTTTCATCGAGAGAGACTCGAGTTTCCCATCCTTTAAATATGAAACGTTTCGTCGAGAAATATATCCGTTTATTGTTCAGAAAGATCATATTCCTTTATTCTTATACGTTTATTTGTCTCTCAAAGGTTATCTTTCCTGAAGAGCGCGTCGATAATTTCAAAACGCACATCCGATAATTTCACTGCATTATTAGAAATCAAGTGACGAATTAGATTATCCAATGATCTTGATACGAATCGCCCATGAATTATAGATCTTGATACGAATCGCCCTTGAATTATAGATCTTGAAGCTTTTCGAATCCTTAATCAGATAGTTCTGTAAGCGCGAGAGAAAGCTTTTAGGATTTGAACCACGTCGTGTTCAATACCCTGAGAAAACCACAAACACTATTGAGCGTCCGAATTCCAGCGAGAGTGATCAACGTGAAACAGCATCAAATAGTCTTAAGTCGTAAGTGTTTGAACATAAGATAAATAATAGGAGAGTGTGGTATCTGACTATTCTCATTTTATCTGAAGGCAACATTTTCTAACAAAAATCGAAGCATCAGAAACGAATAAGATCTGTAAATCTAGAATTGTGGATTCTAAGATGATATTTTTGTTTGTCTTAAGATTAACTTTTTCATTCTACATTACTTGCCACCGTCAAAAATATGGAAAAATACATGTAGTCATCTTTCTTTTCGTTTTTTAAGAGTAAACTACTCATTTCACATCATTCATCAACATAAAGAATATAAACAACACTCCTGATTCTTTATCCTTTCTTTTGTCATAGTCTGCTACCATAAAACCCCCTTCTAAGCTTTAAATTGAGAGGGGCTCAAAATTAATTTTAAGCATACTGGAGACTCAAGTACAATAATTTTGAGGCCTCGGCCGAACCTCCATCTAAAAAAAAAAGTACAATAATTTTCCAAGGTCCCGAGTTCAATGAAGCCAAAACAGAAACGTTGTATGCATATGTTTTCTTCGAGAGCCATATGTAAATCTCGTGCCTTAATAATCTCTCGTGCCTTAATAATTTTTTAATGAAAAACTATATATTATAAACCGATTGATATAAACAAGAGCCTGAAGATGAGCGCTAGGTTATCAACCAACACACCTTTTTTGGGAAATTGAGAATGGGATGAAGAGACTAACCTTGTGGTGAATCCCTTTAAAGATTTCTTCAATATTTGTCACGTGTGTGACTTCTTGAGAGCTAGGAAGTTGGTCGTTCAATGAAGTCTTCACCATGTAATAGGCCTATTCAATGGCCACTCAAGCCTTCAAATCAACCTTCTTTTCTTCTTCTCTTTCCTTGAGTCTTCCTCTATGTGGTTTTCCACGACTTTTTTAGCTTGAGTAATCATGGGTGATAAAGATGATGAAACAACATAAGATTGGGTAGTTATACCTTCTTTTACAAGAGGGACTGAAATCATGTGGATTAGAGAAAGGTAATTTCTTGGGAAATCTCTTGTATAATGATCTTTAGCATCCGGACAATGTTTATATGGAGGTGTGCCCTTTGGTAAGAAGCACCTATTTTACATATGCCCATATTCCCCATGGTGGTAGCACATTAACGGTCTATTATACTTTGGCAGATTTGGATGAATTTCCTTTCTATTATGCACATTGGCTGTACTAGCATAAAATGAGTCTAGAACTTGAGTGTCACCTCTCTCTTGTGCTCCTATGAGGTAGTAGCAGTCCCTTGCCTCATGACCAATATTTCCACAAAATTGGAAGCTTAAGTTATTAGGAAAATTCATATTGGAGTGTCCACTTCTATTACACAAAGTACACAAAACCTAACTACATAGGTCTTGCGTGGTCCACAACTCTTCTATTTCATGACAAAGTTGAGCCACTTTATCATCATTTTGGCATGGAAGCAACATCATGACCTTCTACTTGTGGTAACATTGTTGCATTTTTAGTGCTTCCAACTCCCTCCTGAGCTACTCATTAGGTTCTAAGTCTGTTGCATAGTTTGGTCAAGTAACTCCTTCAAAATGTAGTTTAGCTTCATCTATGCAAGAGGTAGTTTCAACAAAGTTATTGAGTGTCACGTCAATTTTGAAAGACTCCCTAAGCTTTTGTTTGGATAATCTAGGAAGAGTTTTCTCTATCCATTTCTTGACTAGCAAATCACTTTGAGGATGCAGAATCCAGAGGCAGGTAATTTAGTCCTAGTATGCAATTTATCAAAAAATTCACATGGTCTTAACTTCGAGTTTTCTAGTTGGTCTAGAGCTCTCATTGATTGAAATTCATAGAACTTGTATCAACCCCAAAATATCTGAAATGACAACAACTACTAAAGTTCTCCTACTCCATGCTCTCAAGCAATTATATATATTATTGAGCACAAAGATCTTGAAAAACACAACAACAATCTGTGCATGATTTTATGAATCAACATAAGTTAATGTAACTTGATGTGCATAGATGCGTTCATATCAACACTAGTTTTGATCCACATTCCAATGTTAGTTTCATAAAATTGGAATAAAGAAATAATTATGATGCAAAAAGTATCCAAACGAATGTTTTTGAGAGCATAAAATGATGCAAACATATACAAATAAATTTACTTCTATCCCAAAAGGTACTAAATATGATTAATAACTCTTAATTATAATAATTGGATACTCAAGTCACTCAAAAAGACTTTCTGGCTAGTATATAGCCATCAAAAGGCTTATGCAAAGTTGGCTTGTAGTGGTCAAAATGTGGCACGTACCTAGCAAAAAAAGCGCTTGAAGTGTATAATTTATACTAATTTGAATGTTTTTTCTTTATATATAAAGGAAGCTTGGCATTAGCCTACTCTCCCGAACTTGAACTAAATGAAGAAACAAAAGTACAAGAGAAGGGGACTAGTGCCCACGGGACCCCCCAAATCCCACAAAGCAGGGGAAGCTTTTACCAAGCTTAGATGGCATTACAAAGAAGGTTAATCACCCTCTCATCACGCTCATGAGGGGCCCACTTGGGTTTAAGCTTGTTGTTGATCAAAAGGAGAACTTGATGGTGCCTGAAGGGGGGGGGGGGGGGGGGGGTATTTCTTACAATTAACAATCCTTTTGCCAAGGAGGAACAACGATTTCTCAATTGACCACTCCTTGGGGGAGTCACCGAAGTTGAGAGCACATCTTTCCCGCCAGATTTTCCATAGGACCTCCCCTCTGATGGCATTCTAGAGAGTCGCGGAGCAGCCGATCGCTTCTCCCAGTAGGACTTGCTGTCAGTTGAGATGTCTCTGAAGTCTTATTTTCTTTCCAACCATCTGCCAAAGTCTGTTTGAGTTGGGGCAGGTAAAGAGATGTGTGGAACATCTTTGATAGACCGGTAGAACCGTTTGCACTAGGGAGGGATCCCACAAAGTTTGCTAGCCTTAAGGTTGGTCCAGATTCCATGATGAAGAATTTGCCATAAGAGGACAGACTTTTTGATTTCTATGAGGGGGTGCTAGATAGCCATGAACTTCATGTCCCACCAAAGCCGCGTCCATGACAGACACCACTTCTTGTTGAGGTTAACCTGATAGTCAATCGTTTCTTTGATGTTCGGGATTTTTGATAGGCTATTCCCATTGTGCCATTTGAGACCAAGCAAGCTCGATGTGTCGTGTCCCATGAGAAGGCGAGTTTTGTAACGATCCCAAGCGAGACATCTGCTTTGCAAAGTGTTCCATTCTTTGTACGAAATGTTGACGCAAGGGTCAATGTCCTCGAAGTTGATCCAACGGTTGGAGTCTTGTTTCCAGAGATGTTTCCATTTTTTGAAGCCTTTGTTCCATAACTTCTTGGTATTTTGAATGTTCCAAGATTCCACACTCCGGATGCCATGGATCGGACACCAGATAGAGTCGTTTTGTCTTATCCCGGCAGCCCACTTCTAGTCTTCACTAATTCTTGTGTAGCTTTTGACTTTATTCCAACTCTTCCATAGGGAGCACACGAGATTAGAGCCTTTTGGGAAGACGGGGATCGGGGAAAACAGCAAGGTCAAGATGTCGAGATTCTTCCAATTTGGGAAACCCATGAGCGCCAACTCGTTCTTGTTTCTGAAGATCAGCTTGGCCCACGAGGCCTCCCCATTGCACCAAGCCTTAATCATCCATTTGGTCGCCAGTTTGTTAGCCATCCACCCAATGTCCAGGATACCAAGTCCCCCACTAACTCTGTGGCTGGTGCAGATGGACCATTTGATTTTAGGCATCCCCCTTCTATTGTGATCACCTGTCAACAGGAAGTTTCTACAAATACTATCTAGTTTGGACAGATCTTGCTCTTTCGGTCTCCAACAAGAAAGGAAATAAATGGTAGAAGAAAGGAGAAACGTGTTGATAACCATAGCACGACCAACAAGATTGATTTGCATACCTCTCCAATAGTTAAGCTTGTTTTCGAGTTTGGCCAGCACCGAGTTCCACCGCTGTTCCATAGAGACGCCAAACCCCAAGGGGATCCCAAGAAGCCGAAAATTTTGGCCCTGTGGAATGATTTGACAGCCATGATCAATGAGAAGGCCAGGCTGAGACCCCACAATAGCTCTAAAGGCGGTCTTAGAGTGGTTGATTATGGATCCAGAGGCTTCACAAAAAGTAGTAAGGCACCTCCAGAACGTCTCCAGGCTGGTACTATCATTGTGAACAAACGCGTTCATATCATCGGCAAAAAGTCTCATGGTGATCTGATTGTGGTCGTGAGGCAAGCAGAGGCCTTTAATATTACCAGCTTCCACCTGGTGTGCCACAAGCCTGCTAAGCCCCTTCGTGGTGATGGCAAAGAGAAGGGGAGCCAATGGGCACCCTTGTCTGATGGGTCTTCTAAGTTTGATCCCCTTTGAAAGTTTCCCGTTAATGTTAATTTGGGTCGATGCGTTTCCGAGAAGGGTCGCGATCATCTTGGTGAATTTCTGACTACATCCAAGATCTTGGAGCGACTGCAGAATATAGTCCCATTCTAGCCTATCGTAGGCTTTATCAAAGTCGATCTTGAGGAAGACCACATCTTGTTTAGACTCATTTGCATATTCAAGGCCTTCCCAAATATCTATAATGGTTTCCAAAATTGACCTGCCTTTGATGAAACCTTTTTGGTCCTCGCTTAGCCACGCTCTCAAGTGGCAAGAGATTCTGTTGGCAATGACTTTGGCGATGATCTTGTATCCTGTTTGGAGCATCGTAATAGGACGCCAGTTCTCTATTCTATTCTTTTCCCCTTTTTTGTGTATTAAATTGATAATACCATTGTTGAGACAAGAAGGAAGTGCACCAAACTTGAGTGCCTCTTGCCACACCAGACGAAGAGGGGTGGCAACCACCAACTTGAAGGATTTAAAGAACTCATTAGTGAGCCCGTCATGTCCTGGGCTTTTACCGAGAGGGAGGGCATCAATAACCTCAATTATTTCTGCTTCAGAGATAGGGGCATGTAGTAGGGAGCGAAGGTTGAGTGGTATCCTGCGGGGGGAAACCCTAGATATGGCTGCCATACAGTCCCTTCTATGGTGGGAGAGGGGGTTGGAGGTCCCCAGGAGTCTCCTGAAGTGCCCTTCAATGATCCCAAAATTATCTTCTTCCGTATTGCATACATTGCCATTTAAGTCTAGCAATAAGGGGATCAATTCTCTGTTATGTTTCCTTTTAAGGATACGACACATCTCTTTGGTGGGTTTGTCGGCTTTTCCAGCCCACCACTCCTTGAAGAAAATTTGCAATTTTTTCCTTTGTATTTCTTCCTCGTATCTCAACAACGCTCTAATTTTTCGAAGACCTTTCTGGGCTTGATATTTTCCTTTGTTCACTTCCTCCTCAAGCCTCCAAAGTCTGTGATAAAGAGCTTCCCTACGAGCCGGCCGCACAGTCTCGAGCATCTTCCAGGATCTAATCATGATCTATCGAGACTTATCGACCACACTTCTCCAGCACTTAGCTGGGGACAAGCCGGAGGCAAATGCCTCCTTCCACACATCAGCAATTGATAACGATCGGGTAGTGATCAGAGATGGTGAGGTCGGTGCGTTGCGCAAGGGATGGGTGGCCCCACTGATGAGTAAAACTCTGAGAGATGTAGCATCTATCAAGTCTAGCTTTCCTCACGTCCTCACCCGCTTGGAGATTTGACCAGGAAAAGCCATTTGAGTCTTTGAGTTCAACCAAATCCAAGTGAAGTTTGGTTTTGCCCCACGTTTCTTTCTCACAACTATCGATGACCCTGCCCTTGCCCATCCATCTGTCCATCGGGTCCTCCACCATGTTGAAGTCACCACAAATAAGCACGTTGTGGGGGAGCCAGTCCAAGGAGGCCCATGTGTTCAATCTCTCTAATTCCCCGTTAGGGGCGTACAAAGAAACCAGAGTAAGACAAAGAGGAGCACCAAAAGAAACAGCAATCAATCGATGCCTTCCATCTTCAATTGAGTTCTCAAACTTTTCAAACCAGCGTTGATTAATACGGATTACCGTTCCACCGGACCCCCGCTGGTGTGCCGTTGAAATCCAAACATGGGTCGAGGAGACTTGCCTAAGCCGTTTTTGGAGGTCTTCTCCGTCAATTTTAATCTCTTGAATACATATAAATTTGGGGTTTAGGCTAATGACACGAAGCCATTGACCAATGATGGTCGCTCTTGAGGGGTCTGTTAGCCCTCTAGCGTTTAACGAGATGATGATCATTGCCGTAGTGAGCCCTCTTTGCGCGAGGGAGCTTTGTCCTTTCTTTTCTTGGATTCATCTTTCTTTTTCGCTGGGATCGGATCCCGAATTAGCAATAGGTTCTTGTGGGGCCTTTTCCAAGGTAATCCCATAGGTTGTTTTCCTTTGCGGGATGCCTCCTGCTCGGAAGACTTGGGCACCGTTTTTGACAACGTTTCCGGAATAGTCCATCCGATGATGGAACTTTCACTATCCATGTTATCTTCGTTACTAGTGGTAAAGCCATCTTCTTTGCTTGTAGTGTAGCCCTCCTGGGAGGTTTCTTTATTATCAGGGATCTCTAGGGCTTTGCCGTTGGTGTTCACCTCAAGTAAGTTCCCACCTGGGTAGTCAAACTCATTGATCTCCTTTTCCAGATTGCAATATAAATTGCTAGAGGGGGTAACTGACATGATGTTTCACTCAGAAGTCGCCCTAGGGCTTCTTTTCCGTCTTCTTCTGACTTCGATGAACCCGTCTGAATCAGCTTCTGGATTACAGGGGCCCTTGCCATCCTCTTCCTTTGTCGAGTGGGCCAAAGCGCCTTTTTTGTCTTGAGCGTTTTTGGAGGCTTCTTGATTTCGCTTGCTTTTTTGTTTCGCTTGATTTGAAGTTTTGATTTGCACCTTCCACGAGGAATTTATGCCAAAAACAATGGAACTAGGTGGGTGGGCAGCATCTCCTTGAATAGATATGCAGAGAATTAAATACTCTATACAGGTTGTTTCTTATTATCCAATGATAGGTTTTAGGCACTCATTGCAAAGCTGTTGGAGTCTTCTTTCTATAGCAAGTGGAACTATCCAATTTGGACATCATATGAGAGAGTTATGTCCATTTTAGTAAAGGTAGATATGCTAACATTTCTCTTTCTCTTACTTTGTATCCTTCTCTTGCTCTTTCTTTACTCTTCTCTCTCTTTCTGATTCCTCTCTATTTATTTTTCTCTTCTTATTGTTCTTTTTCTACTTCCTTCTCTCTTTATCCACTCTTTTTTTTCTTCTCTTTATTTCTCTCTCATTCTCCTTCTTCTCTTTCTCCTCCTCTTTCTTTCTTTCTCTTTCTTTACTTCTTCTCGTTCTTATTCTCTTTCTTCTTTTTTTTCTGTCTCTTCCCTTCTTCCCTTTCTCCTTGTCTCTTTCTTTCTTCTCTTTCTTTTTCTCTCTATTTCTTTCTCTCTCTTTCTTTCCTTCTTCTTTTTCTCCTTCCCTCTTTCCTTCTTCTCTTTCTCATTCTCTCTCTCTCTCTCTCTCTCTCTCTCTCTCTCTCTCTCCCCCTCTCGCTCTCTCTCTCTCTCTTTCTCTCTCTTTATCTCTCTCCTTTTTCTCCTTCTTCTCTTTCTATCTCTTTCTCTATTTCTCTCTTTCTCTCTACCTCTTTATCTCTTTCTCTCTCTATCTCTCTCTCTCTCTTAAAATCTCTCTAAGAGGGATGCAGTCCAAATGTAGTGTTGTATTTAAATTTGTAACTTTTGTTGCATCGAACTCGTGTAGCTCAAGAGAAAGGACACACATTTGAGGAGTCATAGGTTCAATACTCCCGTGCTGCACCTTTACCTATTAGTTAGATATATGAAGGAAATATACATACTTGTCTGCAATCCGGCGTAGTGCCGCCTCCTCCACGTTCGTTCACCACCTAATGAGTGTGACTCTACATGAAATTCAAGCCATCTATCGTATTTTTCTCTCTCCTATTTGTCCATGGCTACTCTAGTTTCTTTTTTTGGATGATGGAAGCCCCAAAAATGTATGGAATCATTTCATCAATGTCCCCAAGAAGAAAATTTTTCTTCATCTCCATCACTCTCCATGGATCTACCAAATGTCCCCAAGAAGAAACTTTTTCTTCATCTCCATCACTCTGATACCAAATGTGAGAAGTGGAAAACGACATGTCTTGGACTCACCTCCCAGCCTATTTATATCCCATGCCTAGTCACCATCTAAAGTTCTCTCTAAAGTGCCTCTTTTCATTTGGCCACCATGAGTAGGTACCTAGTATGCGCTCTTTGGCTTTTGGCCTTGGCTATCCACAAGAAAGGAACTTCTCATTCCTCTAAGCATGTACATCTCTCGAATATAACATGTGTACTCAAGATAATGAGATTCAAATACAGAGAGGCTTTGGTGGCACTCATATTTTCCTTCACATTTTGAATGAGTTTCCCCATAAAAAATTCGCCTTATGCTTTGATGTAATTACATAAAAATCCTACCTTTGGATATACTCAGTTGTTTTATTTTTGAAAAGCTTTAAGTTTTATTTTAGAAAGATATGGATCTCTTTCCTAAATTCACATATCGTTCAGTTTTTCATCTTCAAGATTCTGTTTTTATCTATTCAATGTCTTAGGAGTTCTTTTGATTTAGCCCATGTGATCTTCTCTCTATTTCACCGATATATCTGTTTTATTCACTCCTTCCTCTCATCTAAAAAAGTGGGAGTCTCTCCATGTTTCGGATCCTTCAGCGAAGGCCTCATGTCTGAAGAGCGATGGCTCGTGTACACAGATGGGAGGTTCTTGGCACAAACTATGCTCTAGATTGGAACATGCACCAAAGAGATATCCTTGCATCATATTTTCCACACTATTCATCCATCAATTGGCCACTTTTGCTTCAAGTAAGACTCCTTTGACGTGAGACTTTTCTTTCAGCATTGATTAAATAGATAAATAATGGTATCATCAATTTCATCATCTTTAACAAACTTTTGCTGGTGGAAAACGCCCAATGATCCTCTGATGAATAGTAGATGTAGTTATACCCCTAGTAAAATCAACGAAATACCTTCCACCATGTGCACAATTCTGAACCTTAACTTTGTTAAAATCCTCTTCCTCATGCACTTGAATGTGGGAAAATCTGTATTTTTATCTTCTTCCATCTATAACTCTTCTTTTGCATCAACATTTGGTTGATGTTTTTTGCCTCTTGAGATCAATAATCACTTTAAAGGATTCTCTATTTGACATTTCAAGCAACTCGACAAAAAATTCAAGGATGCTATCCAAAACATTCTTTTTAAGTACTTCCCTTAAGTTTCTCGGTTTTCCAATATGTGAGCTTAAGATAAAGCAAACATAAAACAAAGATAAAATAAAGTGTCTAAAACAAAGATTGTAGAATTTTCGTCAATTCTATTTTTTGTGCTTGATAAAGCTTGTGTCTGTACACACACATATATGTGTGTATGTGTGTGTGTCTGTGTGTGTCTGTGTGTGTATGTATGTATATATGTTTTAGGGGTGTGTGTGTGTGTTTACGAGCGCGCACACGCGAGAGAGAGAGAGAGACAGAGAGAGACTATGAACATAGGAATGTCATACCTATACAATGAACAATAAATTATATATATATATATATCTATATATATATATATGTATATATATATATATAGAGAGAGAGAGAGAGAGACTATATGTTCAAATAGTAATGTTCATACCTATACAATCAATAATCGTGAAATAGACACACATAAATTCTAAAGTATGGCGATGACAATATTATTAGTGGAGATTAAAACACACATATCAATGCCCTTACGAAAAGATGCACACAAACAGGCCAATAACGAGTTAAGATGTGGTTGCAATTTAAGTAATATCATGAACGTAAATGGCGTACTATATAAGTACTCTGTTAGTAAAAGATTTATGTTTAGAGAGAGAGAGAGAGAGAGAGAGAGAGAGACTATATGTTCAAATAGTAATGTTCATACCTATACAATCAATAATCGTGAAATAGACACACATAAATTCTAAAGTATGGCGATGACAATATTATTAGTGGAGATTAAAACACACATATCAATGCCCTTACGAAAAGATGCACACAAACAGGCCAATAACGAGTTAAGATGTGGTTGCAATTTAAGTAATATCATGAACGTAAATGGCGTACTATATAAGTACTCTGTTAGTAAAAGATTTATGTTTAATTCCATTCCATAGTGGATTTCATCAGAAGCATCATCAGGTTTCTATTTCGTATTCTGTTAATATCATAAAGTACGTTGAAGTGAAAGACGAATCAGTTCCTATGAGTCCTTCTCGACTTTCTAGGTACAGAGTGGATGTTTGTGTATGTGTGTGTGTGTGTGAGAGAGAGAGAGAGAAAGAGAGATTTTTTCGTTCTGTACATGGATAACAGAAAAAGCATTGACAGTTTAAAGGTACTAGTAAGCATTGCACTTCCAAAGAAGCAGCGCGTTTTTGGTTTTGTGTTTGGATAATACTTCCATATTATATGGCCACGCAGCCCAATGGTGGAACTTACATAGGAGATGATTTGTTGACGATGTGTTACAATGTTATCTTTGATGAGACGGTGGATACATCTATCAATCATACAAATCTGATCTTGTTTGTTGCATCCTAAGTGTGCATTTAACGGGTGGTATTAAAAATTTGCTAATGAAAATTTGTTTGCGCGTGGACCTACCAGATGCACAAAAAACAGTTGAGCAAATTAAATTTTGAAAGATCCCCATTAGCTACCTACCACTCTCCTCCCAATCTTAAATAACCCTTTCCCTTCGCACCTCTAGAATCTTCTCTAAGGCACAAACACTCCTCATATGGCGACTCTGAGGAGATGGAATAACCTTGAAGATCCGTGCTGGAGCCTTGGCTCCCCTGAGCTCAGGTCCTTGACCCGGCTAGGGTCCTCCACCAAATGCAGGTAGTCCAATGGTAGACCATGGAGGTCTAATAGATCTAACACTCTCTGCCGCTTCTAGAGATCAATATCCTTAGTGATCAAGGAAGGAAAGTGTTTGCGAATCAGAGCTTCTCCTTCCCAAGTCGCATATGTGAGCGGATGGCTAGTCCATGCTACTAAATACTCTGGTATGGAGTGATTCCTTAACTTTCACTCCCTCTTATCAAGAACATGAAATGGAACATTTGGCTGAGATGCTCTATTTTCTAAAGCAACCAAACCATCTACACAATTCTCATCTCAAGAAATGTATGGTCTCAACTTGCTAACCAAGAAAATAGGGTGAACTTTGAAATTATCTGGCAATAGCAATTTATATGCGACATCACTAATCGTCTTGATTACTATCCAGGGTCCACAAAATCTAGGGGATAACTTGGGTTTTTGAACCCACTTTAATGATGAACCAAGTGGAACGTGTAAAAACAAAGGATCGCCCTCTTGAAGCTTTTGTAGTGTTCGATGTTGATCTACAAATGCTTTCATCCTTTCAGTAGCTTGTTGGAGATTGACGTGAGCTACTTTTGTGTTAGCTTGGGTATCTGTCAAAAAAATGTGAAGCACTTAGAGATTTCGTAGGTAACCCAATGGTAGCTGGACTATGTGGAATGAATCCATAGATCACCTCAAAAGGTGCCAACCTAGTATTCTTGTGCTTCCAACCATTATAAGCAAATTCAACTAATGGTAGAAAACTATCTCAATGTGTTTGCTTTTCTAAAACATATGCCCGTAGCATATCTTCTAGTATCTTATTAATTCTTTCGGTTTGACCGTCTGTTTGTGGATGCTCTCCACTACTTATCTTGAGTTGAACTTGAAGCTTATTGAACACGCGTTTCCAAAAATTTCCTGTGAACCTGGGATCCCTATTTGAAACTATAGATATAGGTAGACCATGTAGTCTAAAAATATTCTGATTAAATAGTTCCATGACTTGCAGAGCCTCCACTAATTCCTTTGTAGGGATAAAGTGTGCCATTCTACTCAAACAATCAACCACTACAAAGAATAGCATTTTTCTGTCATGGTGTCCTAGGTAAACCCATTATGAAGTCCATGGAAATAGTATCCCAACAATACTATGGTATCTCCAATGGCTATAACAGACCAAGAGTACTAATTCTCTCTCCTTTATTCACATGACATTTAAAACACTAACTTACATAATTGTTTACATCTTTGACCATCTTAGGCCACTAAAAAGTACGTCTGATCAACTGCAAAGTTTTCTCAATGACAAGATGTCGTGCACAAGGTACATAGTGGTTCTCGAAAATAACCTCTTTTCTAAAGTTCCTTTCTTGGGAATTAGGCACACAAATCTTTCTCTTTATTTTGAGGAAATTGTGCTCCACTTGAAAATTTGAGAATGCTTGATCTTTATCATTTTATTAGAACTTGTTTATTATAGACTCACAATAATCATCTTGATTATGTGACTCTTTGATCTCTTGGACCATACAGATAGTGTCTCCAAATCTTCAAAGCATGAAGTATTGCATATAATTCTTGTTCATGGACATGCCAGTTTCTCTAAGCTAGAGAAAGTTTATTACTTTCAAAAGTTACAAGTCTGCCATCTTGAATCAAAAGTGCACCAATTGTAATGCCACTAGCATCGGTTTCTATTTCAAAAGGTTTTTGGGGATCTACCACCAATAAAAATGAGGCACCTGAAACTTCTTGTTTCAATGTGTCAAAAGATTTCTGTTGTGCACTCGTCCATAGAAACTTTTGATTATTCTGTAACAAATCTGTCAGTGGCATAGCTATCTGTGAATAGCTGGCAATGTATTTTCTATAGAGGCCAAATAATCCTAAAAATGATCGCAACCGGTGCTCATTCTACGGAATCGGCCAACCAGGGTGTAATAAAGTAAGTCTATGATATAAGGGTCTCACTAGTTTAGATGGATCTGAAATCAGACCAAATAGTGTCAAATTTCATATCGTCTGAACTAGTCAAACCCTTAGATCATAGACTTACTTTATTACACAAGGATCATAGAAACTTTTTGTGGATCCATTCTAATTCCATCTACGTAAATTATATGTCCTAAGTACTCAACCTCAGATAAACATAGATGTGTCTTCTCTCGGTTGACGTACAAAGTATTGTCATCCAACATTTGAAAAACTGTACGCCAATGATATTCATGTTCTTCCAGACTTTTATTATAAACCAACAGATCATCTACAAAATCAACCACAAACTGACCAATAAAAGGACAAAAAATATCATTGATCAGCATCATAAAAATAATTGGAGCATTAGTTAAACCAAAAGGCATAACACGATACTCATAATGACCAAATCTAGTACGAAAAGCTGTTTTATGTACATCATCGTCCCTTTTCTTATTTGATGATAACCACTTTTTAAGTCTATTTTACTATATGCAATAGCACCACCCAGTGCATCTAGAATATCATCAATATGAGGCATTGGATATCTGTGCTTTATTGTAAATTTATTTAATGCTCTGAAGTCTATACACATCCTGAAAGATCCATCCTTTTCGCAAACCAAAAGCACTGGGGCTGCAAAAAGTGAATAACTGGATCTGATGAGTCCTTTGTCAAGATACTCCTCAACTGTACGACATACTTCTGCCTGCTCTTGCAGACTCATTCAATACAACTGTCTAGCCGGTGGATGAGCTCCTAGTACTAGCTCAATCCTATGCTCCACTTTTCTACGAGGCGGTATACCTAAAGGTAACGTGAAAAGAAAGAAGCGTTGGAATTTAGTTTTGATTCTAGAAGCTAGCTGAGCCTCCAAACTAGTTTGAATCTGTAAACGTAACAACTCTTTATGCTCAAATTATAAGAAATACAAATACTTACACTCTACTATTACCATCGTAGAGGTAGATACTCATCTGTACACCTTTACGTCCGGGTCTCCACGGATGATGATGTAGCAACCATTATGATTGAATTGATATATGTGAGTCTGAAATTCAATAATTAGCTTCTTACTTGCATGCCACTGTTTACTGAGGATGAGTTCAAATCTAGCCAACCTGGCGATCTCAAACTCTAGCTCATTTCTGTTAGTCTGTATCTGGACTTGTAATCCGACAACTCATCGATCCCAAGTCTCAGATCCCTTCCACTCTGCCAACTCTACTCTGTAGGTGTATGCAAATGGAGTAGTCTTCAAATTTAGTTTCTTGAATAAGGAAGAGTTGATAACATTATGTGCGGATCCTGTATCAAATTGAACTTTAATGAGATGTCCATGAACTTCCCCACTCATGAAAACCAACTCGGTGTCTCAAAACTGATACCCTTTCTGAGAACACCACATCTGGAACATTCTTAACCTTCTTAGTGACTATTATATTTAAGATGGCTTGTTGATCTTTAGATGGAGGATCCATCTCAATGTTTAAAGCTAGAAGATCAAAATCCGAAGGAGATGATGGAGTGGATGGTGAGGATTGTTGCCTCTCCACCACCATCATTGAACGTATCTTCTTCTTTTTCTTAGGACACATCTTGTAAGCATGCCGACGTATGCGTTCATAACAAAGGCTCTCAGGGCGAGACTTTTCTTTCTATTGATGTGTCAAACTAGATCTCTGAAAAGCTCTATCTGCCATGGATGCACGTACTTTTCTCTTCCCACGGCTCGAAGTCTAAATGGCATGCATCTATTTGTTAGATGCTCGAACTAAAGCTATAGGGTTCTTGAATCTTGTCCAAGTATTCTTTTCTCTAGAGGGTTGCAATCGAGAGCATCACCCATCCTCCAACACCAAAGCAAATTCTACTACCTCATTTAGGGTGTGGCAGCACTCCTTACGCACAAGTGGACCCAACGTCTCCCTGAGCCCAAGCACAAACCTATGTACCTGAAGGAACTCAGGTACATAGGTTTGTATCTTTAACAAGATTTCCCTGTACTTATCTGCATATTCCTGTACTAAAAGTTGTCTCTACTACAGGAAGAACCACGCATCTAAAGCCCTAGTATGCTCATCAGGAGGAACAAAATTATTCTAAAATATAACTTTAAATTCTGCCCAAGTGGCAGGTTCAGTCTTATCTTACTCAATTTTTCTCCACCAACGATGAGTAACATCCATTAAACTATAAGTGGCATGGTCTATTTTCTGTTTTTCATCCTCAATATTACAAAGTCGAAAACAGTGTTCCCACTTACTTATCCATTGCTCCACTCTATCCGCCATCCTAGCACTAACTTGTCCGTGGTACTTCGGTGGATTTAAATCTTTCACTTGCCATCTCACATCTCTACTAGAACAAGCCCCCACATATGTCAATAGTATTTGTGAATTAGATGGTTCAGTAGATGGAACTTCCACCTCCATAGGTGTGTCGATGGGTGGCACCTCTGGTTCGTTAGTTGCTTGGAGGATCTTCTGAAGGGTATCCTCCATGCCTCTAACTTTAGCATTGAGATTCATAATCTCCATATTATAAGGTCGCTTAAGCTCGGCCTCTTCCATTAGAGTTAGAACCTCATCGGGATTCATTCTCTTGCACAGAACAACCGATGGCTACGTGATATGCTTTTGCTTCTTCTGCTACACGTGATTCGGGACAGCCCTTCTCCCTTAAGGAAACGAAAATGCACCACAATGTATGCACGTGAGCTGCTCCTTCTTTCCCCATGAATTTTTTTTAGCAAGATGATGAAGTGGCTTTCTCTCAAAAACTTTCCCTTCTCTAACTCAACCTCTAATACCAAATGAAAGATCCCAATTAGCTATCTTCCACTCTCCTCCCAACCTTAAATAGCCCTTGCCACCTCTAGAATCTTCTCTTAGGTCCAAACACTCCTCATATGGCCACTCTAAGGAGATGGAATAACCTCGAAGATCCGTGCTAGAGCCTTGGCTCCCCCGAGCTATGGTCCTTGACCTGGCTAGGGTCTTCGACCAAATGCAGGTAGACCAATGGTAGTCCATGGAGGTCTTAATAAATCTAACAAATTCTGTGTAGAAAGCAATCCAAACGAATTTCAAAAATTTTCACTTATTTAATGCAATGTAAAGTATGTGTAGAAGACAATCCATATCAGTTAAAAAAAAATTAATTTCTGCTAGTATGGACTCTTTAAATAATTGTAAATGATTGAATAATGCAAGCACATATGGAAGCTTGAGTAATGTAAGGATTGCAAGAGAAAACCTGAATTTTCTAATTGGATTAGTGAGTAAAACTGCACTTTCATGGATTCATATGAATGTTAAGGGATGTAAAAGCCACTTTTGATCCTTCTCGTGAGAGATCAGTTCCGACATGTGTTTATGTATACACAAATGCAGATCGTGTAGGAGGTGGCATAGATTCATGGTAAACTGTGGAAATTGTATGGAGTAATGGAAAATAATCAAGTGTTTCACTATCATGTATAGACGTGGAATGTGGATGGATTACTCAAGTGTCTGGAAAGCAACATGGATTAGATACATTCTTCGAGAAACTCAAGTCTGCATTGATTAGGATGTGATGATGTATTTCAGCAATTTATGTGCTATTGAAGAGTCCTACATATTGTAACAGACCAATACACTCCAAAGTTGACTATTATTCTTTTTCAGTAATAGTTACACTGAGGGAATAGTAGAGCTTGTATGTTTCAATAATAGAACTCAACTGCTGGACGTCTTTCACACACAGTACCCAAACACAAATCTATCTACCTTAGAAAAGCTTTATAATTCGAAAGCTTTACTGCTTAGGAAACTTCCATTACGTGGACATTTTCGATTTACTTACGTTTTGTACACTCTGCGCAAATGGACGATGTGGGATTTTTATTTTTCCCCAAGTTTATTTGGTCACATTTTCCTTCCACTATGCCTGAAATTAGATAGAACAATCCATATATTTTGAGGACTAGCTATATCACAACACCATGGATTCCGGCCAATGATGTGGATCCTCAAAATCATTTCTTCCTCTTCATCTATTTCCTCCCAAGCGTGTGCCGCCCCATAGCTTATGCTTGTAGCTGAGCATAAGAGGACATTTGACGCTGGGAGTCAAATTGGTGGTTTACAATGTGGACTTCGCATCCTGAAGATTCGCGTCCACAGCAGGCTTTGAATTATTGATCAGTGAAGGAGGTGCCTCTGGCTTTACATTCTCTAAAATGGAGAACGTGACCACTTAGAAAGGAAAAAAGCGTCCACACTATGTCCATTCACACTATGCTCCTCGCTTGTCTTCCAATCTGGCCTCATTTCTCGCATTATAGGCTGCTGGGTACATATTTTTTGGTTCCTTAACACTTGGCAGAGAGGCAATGAAAATGAGAACAACTTAATGCATAATGAGAAGAACTGATTTGCATAATAGTTGGAAGAACCAAAGGAGAGTATGATGGTCCAGCACACTAGCCGACCTTGGGGGGGGGGGGGGGGGGGGGTGCTGCTATGTATCGACCTCTCCTGCACTGGGACATCCTCTCATGCCTATGGGCGATGCGGATGACCTGTTGGTAAATTGGAAAACCGTTGATTTCCACCCTTTGAGTTTTACTCATGTGATATGGGATTTTGTTGACTCCGACCCTCGGGCATTGTTAGTGTGCTACGGCAGTCCGATGCATCTACAGTCTCGATTTCTTCTTAAGTGGATACTCCAGCTTTGTAATCATGATGATGGAAAAATTTCTACTCCTTGCTTTGTGGGATAGAACAGCTCCCATGGGTGATACTCCAGCTTTGTAATCATGATGATGGCAAATTTCTAATCCTTGCTTTGTGGGATAGAACAACTCCCATGGATGTTAAGCCACATTGTTTTATAATAATTCAAGCTAATCCGCGAGCCTAGGACCTACTCCGAGCTTCCTTAAGAAAAAAAAAAAAAAGAAAGAACAGTATGATTGAGCTTTGTGCAACAGCGATCCGACTGTTCCCAAGGACATTGTAGCAAACTGTGAAAACAAGTAACGAATGTTTGAGGTTGGACTGGACAAAGAAACCGCGATTCGTGTTCTCCCTCTTTTAAATCTGCAAGGCCTCTAGGAGCTCCATATCCTCCACTATTCTAACTCTTCCGCTCTACTTCATTGGGTTTTTGAAACAATGATCTGTTATGTGGTTGTTTAAGCCACACATGGAGAAAGGTGGGAAGCTTTGAAATGTCCCCTTGAATTGTCTATGGCCCTTTTCATTGCATCTTTACCTTTACGTTTATCTTTGTGAAGGGTACATGATTTATTACCATATTGTATCTCATCATTCTTCATAAGTTTGTCCTTTTGAGAGAAAAGTTGTCCCATGAGTGTGTTGAAGTCTCACACCTGCATATACATGTACAAATGCATGGGAATGGTAAATGCTTCCCACTTCTCATCAGCTTAGATACTATTGGAAACCTCTTTGACAAGAGGTTCCTCATCTATGATCTCTCCAATACTTCCTCATCTATGTTGGAGGAGATGGATGGATACCTCAAGGAAGTGAGGTGGTACTGCTAAAACCTGCTTGGTACCTGCCCTAATACACTTTTGAGTTATATAGTAGGCCCTTTGAACTTGAAAAGGACACAAAGAAAGTACCTATGTACTTTGGATTTGATGTTTGAAACAATTGAATCAAAATAGACTACTTTATTAATAGCTAGTGTCACAAAACTTGTTATTTTAGTCCATACATCTGCTATTTCTTTTGCTTAGAGCTCACAGTATAGTAACAACTGACAAATATCCTTTTGCGCGAATTCAATGAGCTTAGATAGCTAATGATTTCAAGTGGAATCATCTAAAATGACAAGCTATACTCTGAGAAATAAGTTTCACAAATTCAAAACTTACCCCCGATCTTTGAGAGACTAACTAGTAGATGATCAGTGAGCACTTCGAAAACGGTTTCTCCCAGATATCTAAACTAAACATCTTAAAAGTTTGAAAGCACAAAGTAGACTTGAAGCTGATTTCAACAAGTGAAAGATTATAGAAAATGGTTGAGTATTCACTGATATATGACCAGAGAAAGTTGATTGTTCTGAGTAGTCATAACAGAGAAGTAGACAGAGATGTTCAATGAGCTATATGCATTATATGACATGATTGTACAAGATCATTGGCATTGTAATGAAGCTCAATGATGGTGGATTGAGTGAGCTATGATGTGCTCCACTCACCTTCTACAAATGATCAAGGAGAGAGCACTAAGTGAGCCCACAGAGCTGTGCAATTTTCAAAGGATTTTAATAAGAGTTTTGTTCTAAGTTTGAATTTGAATTCAAACTTGGATCCACCTAAAATGTGACTCCAATAATTTAGGTGTTATTCTCTCATTTGAAATGTATAACTAATATTCCTCCTAGATCCACGAAATACAAGAGTTTACAAGATTCTTCCAAGATCTAAACTTTTACAATGGTAAATGATGAAGTGATTACAAGATAAAGTTCTCATGCATCATCAAGTGATAGTTGCACATATTGTCATCTAAGCCAAATTTGTAGGCTTGATTATTTGCACGAACAACTCCCCCTCAAGCCAAACAACTTGGCATTCTTTTCTTCATCAATCTTCTTGTATTCCCTGCAATCCAATCATGGTTTTAAACTTGAAAACTTAAGTACCATCAAGTGCTTTGGTTAACAAATTAGCGCACTGCATATTTGTAGATACATATGCTAGTTGAATCTCTTTTCTTAAGAGTTTCTCTCTAACATAGTGATAGTGCACTTCTATATGTTTAGTTCTTGCATGATAAATGGGATCGGTTGCAAGATGCAAAGAACTACTGTTATCACCAAAGATCATTAGTGAATGAGTGTCAAGTCCCAAATCTAAGTAGAGCAATATAATCCAGATAGCTTCTTGTGTAGCATTCGCTAGTCCCCTATGTCTAGCCTCTATTGAAGATAGAGCAACAGTTGGTTGCTTCGTTGAAGATCATGAGATAGGTTTATCACCTCCAAAAGATAAATATCCAAATGTACTTCTTCTGTCATCCTTACACCTGCCCAATGTGCATCTCAGTACAACTCTAGATCCAAATCTGATGTGTATGGGAAGTAAACACCTTTATTTTGAGTACATTTGAGGTACTTCAAAATTTTTTTAGCAGCTTCCAAGTGAGGTGCTCTAGGTTTATGCATGAACTAGCTCAGAACACTTGCTCCATAAGATATATCAATCCTTGTTAATGTTGCATATTTTAGATGCCTAACTATGCTTTGATAACGTGCAATGTCTTAAAGCAAATCACCTTCATGAGCACTAAATTTATGATTTACGTCCATAGGGGTCCTAGCTAATTTTGCATTCTCCAAGTGGAACTTCTTCAATATGTCCTCCAAAGATTTCCTTTTAGTAATATAGATTCCCGAGTTAGTGTATACTAACTCAAGTCGAAGAAAATATTTCAGAAACCCTAGGTCACTGATCTTAAACTCCTGCATCATCTGGTTTTTTATTTGTTTGATGCCATTGGCATCAGTACTTGTAAGAATGATGTCATCCACATTTACACATAAATATATAATTTTTGGATTACTCCTTTTGACAAATAGAGAAGAATTTGCCTTGTGCATCATGAATCCTTGGTCTTGAAGATAGGTTGTTAATCTATGGTTCCATGCCCTAGGTGCCTGCCTCAAACCATAAAGAGCTTTCTTGAATTTGCATACATGGTTTACCTTGTTTGGATCTTCGTAGCCATGAGGTTAAGCCATGTAAACCTCCTCTGAAATCCACCCATTAAGAAAAGCATTTTTCACATCTAGTTGATACATATTCCAATTTCTAGATGCAGCTACACTTACCAATACCCTGATGGTTGGTATTTTACCTAAAGGTGAAAAGGTTTCTTCATAATCTACTCCTTGGGTTTGTGCAAAACCCTTAGCCACAATCCTAGCTTTATACCTGTTTATGGATCCATCTGAGTTCCTTTTGATTTTGTAAATCCACCTAAACCAATTACCTTCATTGATGCTTTCTTGGGTACTAGCTCCCAAGTGGCATTCTCTTGGAGTGCTTCTATTTCTTCGTTCATAGCCTCCTTCCATTCTGCTTTGGTCCTTGCTTCTTCATATGAAGAAACTTCTTCAAGTGATGAATCCTTAGCAAGATAAATACAATGCTTAGTGACTAATGAAGTATCATATCCATATCTAATCGGCTTCTTACTCTCTCTTTGTGAACTTTTTAAGGCTTGGTTGGATGACTCAAATATGTCCTCCATCCTCTTCATCTTGACCTTGCCTTTTGATTTCCATGCCTTCAATTCTTCCAAGTTCATGGTGTCCTCATCATCTCATTTGATGTCTCCAATTATGCTTGGCTCCTCCTTCATGAGGCTTGGAAATTCTTCTTCCAAGTCATATGGTAATTTGACCTTCCTGCATTCACTTTCAAACCAAGAATCATTCTCATCAAACACAACATCTCTACTGATCATAAATCCTTTGTTGGATGGATAAACAAAACCTATATCCTTTTTTATTTATATCATACCCTATGAAGATGCATTTCTCTACCTTAAGGTCTAACTTACCTCTGATTTGAGATGGTTCATGGACATAAGCAACACAACCAGATATTCTGGAATGTTCAAGTGATTGTCTCCTACCATGCCATGCCTCATAGGGGGTTACTTATGTTGGTTGTCTGTTGTTCCCTTCCATGTATGCCTCCATCCTTAGAGAGAATTTGGAGTATTTTCTCTTATCCAATTTTTCAATTGAAGAAGGGAATCGATCACCTATAATTTCTTAACTCTGTTTATGCTTTGATATCACAAAGAGGAGTGATGGAAAATTGTAGAATTAAGAGGGTCTTGGAAAAATGTACTCTAGGACAATTTAACTATCCTAAAGAAACTCTAAAAGACTCTCTAAGCTTGCAATCTATGAAATAATATGCCTATAGTGCCTTTCAGCATTCATCTAAAAAATGTGTGTCACGATAGAGACGTTCTAGAATACGCACATATACAAAAAACCTTCTATTTATAGAAGAAGGCTCTTAGAAGAATACCTAGAGCTCACATCCTACTAGGAATTGACCCAAATCCTTTTGCACACTTCAAATAGGAAGCTGAGTAACCAAAAAAAAAAACATTCTCATGAATTTTGTAGTGAGCTAGATATCTAAGAAGCCTTGATGGTGATCCCCACTTTTTTAGAACATGATGATGGAGACTGAGAGTCATAGAGATATGTTCAAATCGCAACACTCCAAGAGAGAATCACAAAAACGTTTTGTATTCACAGTTATATGAATATTAGCTTCATGCTACAGTTGATAAAGATGACAAAAAAAAGACCATAAGCTCACTTCTTTATCTCAATGATGCTAATTGACTTTGAGAAGTACAGAGTATTACAAAGGAGAAGTTAGAGATGATGATAAAAGGTGATGTTGCATGTATGGATAAGTGCAGTATAATATGTGGCACTATTGGACGCATCGAAGGCTTTTTTCTTTTTGCATACAATGCAAAATCATAATGAGTGCAAGGAGTGATTGACTACCCACTACCTAGCTATTAGTGTATAAGTAAACTTTGCTCCATGATTGTAGTAGATGACTTTTGGATAGATTCAACCTAAAAACCTTCCTAATTTTAGGAACCCATTTGAATTTGGATTCAAATGAAAGTCATGGAACTTGTCTCTCATTACGTTCAAAAGATCCTCTATTCACTTATCCCTTTATATTTGAATACAATGTGAAGTTATTAGAAAATATATCAGTGTACATATGAATTTAATCAAACTCTAATTAATTCTGAGGCCTATGGCCACACTTTCATTAGCTAAATAGACTGTATGCAAGTGTTGGATTATATTCTTTCATGTCTATATCCATTATCCATGGTTCTCGTTTCAATTATGGTTTCAAATATAGATGGTTGCCCAAGAATCGCCTCATAGGAACAATTGCCATACATGTAAAAGTAGAATTCCCCGGAACTCCACCTACTTTCATATTAACATTTGCACATGCTCATTGAAAACTTCGAGTGATTGTTTATAAATCTCATCCACCATCCCCGCTCTTTATTTGTCGACCATATAACTTTTTCATTTAAAATCTTTAAAATCACATCTATCTTTGATGCTCAATCCACTTGTGCTACACTAAACATGATTCCTTCGCATCACCAATCCTTATCTATACTTCTGCTATTCGTGTAGGCCGAAAGTTCCTATTAAATTGATATGCAACGTCTTTCATATCTTATTAAGCTATCATAATACCAAGGAACTGATTTTGGGATCAATAGCATACTCATACACAAAGTCATTCAACGTGATTTCATTGTTCATAACGTGCATTTCCTTTGCTAATTCTTGCATTCTAGATCCTACGAAGAAAAAAAAAACTATTTTGTATTAGAAATCTAATGAAGCTATGTTTAAATTTCAGATTTCCATTGGAGAAAATATGTTCTGAAGGCATGCTTACTGGAACGTAAAGAAGAATCTCGTATTAAAAATCATTGGCATCCACTTTCGTCTCTAACTCATCTATTAACACACCTCTCAATGCTCTCTAAGTCTTCTTTTCCTGTTTATCTTCATCTTCCGTCTTCTCGTTAGGTCCTACAACTTTATTTTTAAATTGACTCATCTTTTGTCTAAATATTTTGCATTGATTCCATCTTTATTAAATAAAAAATATTGACCTCCTTTTTCATGGACTTGAGTAGTCTAGAAGGTTTTGATTGCTTAAGAGCATGGGTTCCAATTGACTTATCAAACTCCTCATGAGCCTTGTTGCATGCATGTCGAATGGCATCACTGGTACCTATGAGATTTTCTTTTTGCCTTGTATCTGCACATATGGTGGCTTTCTCTTTAGATGTATCTTTGTCTTTGTTCAATCCATTAATCCTTGATTCTTGACCTATTTCTACTTGAGCCTTCCCCTTGCTTCTTGTTTGCACTATAAAAGATTCAAATTCTTCTAACTGCATGACCATGGTAGATGGTGATGGCACCTTAACTTGATCTACCATTTCTTCTTTGCACATAGAAATCATTTGAATGTGGGGCCCATATGAAGATGCTTGGTTCTTAGGACAAAAATTAGTATAGTGGTCTCTAGCCTCTGGGCAGTTCCTGCAAGGACGGGCATTTTCTAGTAGAGTGCACCTACTTTGGTCTCACATTCTCCACATCTGAAACAAATAATTGGCCTCCTTAGCCCATTTCCAAAGTTATCCCTATTTCAAGGGTTGTAATTGTTACCTTGATTATGTGCGACCGCCATCACATTTGCTGGTGGTAGGGCTCGTCCTTGTGTCCAATATGTTGTTGCAAGCATTCCTCTTGAAGAACAGTCTTGAGCCTCATGACCAGCTTTCCTGCATAGCTGGAAAGTTACACTTAAAAGAGGACATTCACTTACTACATGAACTTGCTTGCTGCACATGGTACACCATAGCCCACTTTTGATGCCACCCCCTTTGAGTTCTTGCAACTCCTGTCGAAGCTAAGCTAGTTCTTCTACTTGGGCTCCTCTTCCTTTTGTAGCTTCAATGCCTCAATCCCTCTCCTCAACTGAGTAACATCATTCTCCTCCTCTTTATAGAGCTTATTCCTTTTTAAGCCCTCGAGCTCTTTCCTTAGTTGTATTACTAGATCCTCCATTTCTCTAGAATAGGGTAGTTGAGAAGAGCTTACTCCATATTGTTGCCTTATTTGCTCTAGTCGTGTAGATGTATTGATGAACTCCTCTATGGAGGCTATTGGCAACACTAATTCCTCGATTTTACATTGTGTGGTCACTGGAAGTGGCTTAGCTAACCATTTCTTAATAAAGAAATCATCTCGAGGATCTAACAACTTAGCCATTAGTGCCTTGGCCCTAGTTACAAACTCTAGAAACTTTTCACTTCCACCTACTCTCAAGTTTTCTAATTCCTCTATGATGATCTCTGTAGTATTTCCATGCTGAAATTGAGATTTGAATGCATCTTTCATTAAGTCCCAAGTGGTGAAATGGTTTTCAGCAAATTGGTTGAACCATTTATCTGCTAATCCTTCTAATGTGGCAGGGAAAAATATAAAAAAGGCATCCTCTCTTCCCATCAAGCCTCTTGTTTTGCATAGTGCTAAAAAGCTCCTAATACGCTTGTCTAGATCTTCCTGAGCTAAGCCTTTGAAAGAAGAAAATTTTAAATATAATCTTGATAGTAGGGTTTCCAAATCTACCTGACCTGCCACGCTCTTTACTGATGAGGTTGACAAGAGTGGACTAGAGGATCTTCTAAGAGCCTTGATTCTTTTTGCTTTGGAGGTGACCCTCAATGTTTGGGACTAGGTTGCAGTCATGAGTTGTTCATAGTCCTCTTAGTATGAGATAATTGATAAGAATATTTACCTCTTAACCCAATGAAGTAGTACTATCCGCACTTGAATAAAGCTTTTCCACACTGCAATATTTCTTCTCCTATGCTCAAATCTCCTTGGAGTCCCACCGGGCGTGCCAATCTTTTTTGGGGGATTCTTGTATCCAAAAAGGGATTTGAGTGTTTTTAGAAGAAAAGGGGAAGGTAAGAAGAAAGATACACACTCGAAGCCTCTGTCGATTGATTATAAGAAGACAAATACAATGGTGATGCACAATACAATCCAATGCTTTTGTGCAAAATCCCACAGAGTACACAATCACAAAATGAAAAATACCCAAGGGTCTTGTGCTACTGGCCTTCTCTGCACTAGACCTCCACCTTCTCCAAGCTTGCACTTATGTACACCTTGCACCAACCTTCCAATAAGGGGGAGGGATGGACACCTTTTGTCAGCACGCACACAACTTCAAGGGGACCTTGGTATCTTTTGTTGTAAGCCTAGCACTTCTTTGCTCACTTCTTAGTCACTCTTCATGCACACCTTCCACTCTCACTTCTCTGCATTGCAAACTCTGTGTCTCTTGCACTTCTCTCTCTTGCGTAGCTTAGACTATGCTCACCTTGCTTAGTCCTCCAAGAATAGTCCTTGCCTTGATTTGAGTGTCGATTCACGTACGCTCCTAACTGCAAGAGTATCTTGGTGCTCACTTTGAATTGTCTCCAAAAGTGGGCACCCAACGAATCCCTATTTTGTCCTGTAGTGACTTTAGAGTAAAACAAAAATTTTAATTGGGGGGCCATACTTTCACTTTTGTGTACGCTGCCGCTTCACATACCTTCACATTTTTCCTTTTAATTCTTCATTTGTGCACCTAAGAGAGGGTTCACTTGAACCTTCCAAAATACTTTGAACCTTAGAGAGATTAGAGAAATACCTCTGCAACTTGCAACCAACTTTCTCCAATTTTACCCTTTGTGAACCAATTAATTGTGCACTACCTGTGCACTTTGACACCTGAACTTTGAACACTTTAACTTTGCCCATGTTGACTTCAACATTGAACTTGTTGACTTTCACTTGCTTTGACTTTGACCCTTTTGACTTTGATTCTGATTGACTTTGTCTGTCGTTGACTTTGACAAATATGACTTTTATGGGCTCAACACTATGGTAAAAGACTCCCATTTATCATCAACCTTGATCCCATTTATGATCTACCTTACTATCTATTCCTCTTCTATTTCTTCTCCAATACTTCCAAGTTAATCAATTGCATCCTTCATCTTGGTCACATAGTCAGCTACACTTTGCTTTGGTTGCTTCTTCAATGTTGTGAACTCCATCCAAAGAAGGATCTTTCTGGCCCTTGTATTTGATGATAAGTATGAAGAAAATACTTCCCAAGTCTCTTGGGAAGTCTTAGAATTCATAATATGAGGTGATAAAAAATCAGATATTGATTTGAGTATGTAAGGCCTCGCTAGAGCATCCTTTGCATACCATGTAGCTAGCCTCTCTTGCTCCTCTCTTGTAGGTTGGTTTTTGCTTCTAAAGGTTGACATTTCTAAATCTCGAGATATGTATCCATACAAGCTTCTTCCTTGGAGGTAAGCCTTCATCCTTAGGGACCAAGCAAGATAATTGGACTTGTCCAATTTCTCAATGAATGATGGAAATCCTTCTCCCATTTTACCTTGATGTTGCTCTCATACTATTGGAGGAGATGGTGGACACCTTACAAAGATGAGATGGTGCTGCAAATTTCTTCTTCACACGAGCCACAATGGAGTTTAGAAAGATAATCCACACCTCTTTAGCTTTTCACAAAGCCCAAATGATCACCCTTGTACTTTGGAAGATGATCCTAAAATCATTGGATCAAGACAGATAACTTGGCCTTTTCACTATGAACCCAAACTTGTTATTTTGGTTACCACACTTGCTCAGGAAAATGAACACTAATCCTTCGGGGTAACATTTGTTCAAAATCCTTCTAAGAATATCTAATTGACTAAGATAGCTATCTTTCACAAGTTATTTCACTAGAAATGATCAAGTTTGCTTAAAGAATAATTTTAAGGAATGTTGAGATGCATCTCGACATTCTAGGGAGTTAATAGTATGCAGACGAGAGAGAAATGTTTTGAACATATCCCAAGAATGGCTAAGCTAATTAAAATGAAACTTTTTATCATATCAATAGACTATCTAATGAATATATACCAACTTAAAATCACTAAAAATGATCAAGTACATGCCGAGAAATGAGTCAGAGAAACTCATTCTCCTAAGTAGTATATCATGGAGTAGAAGAGATGACACATGGGAAGATCATATGAAATAATGCAAATAAAAATTGCATTCACATTGCAATGAGTGATTGCGCAATGCAAGGGAAATAGAGGAGCTATAATGTGAGCTCATTATGCCAAAAAAATTCCTCCAAAATCTCGGTTATATCATCCCCTATTCCATTCACTAGATAGCCCTCTTTTATAGCCTTTTGCTAGAGCCAAGATTCAAGTTTGAATTCAAATCTTTACTTAAAAGTGTTCCAAAGTTTTAGGACTTGATTTGGCATAATCCCTCACCAAATATTTTTTGGAAAGACTTTCCTATGAATTCATAATTGGAAGTGTTTCTAGATATATGCATTTTTACAAGGAGTAAAAATCAATCTTTTACAAGAGATAATTCATGTGCTAATGAATGAACATATGAACTTTAGGATAAGTGATCAAGCATTTAGGCTTGGAGTAATCGCACTAGAAGCTCCCTCTCAAGCCTAACATGCTTGCACTTCAACTCTCTTTAGTCTCGTGCAATCTAATCATCATCTTGAACCTATTCAATTTCATTCCATCCAAAGATTTAGTTAGAATATCTACACATTGCAAGTTTGCTGATACAGAGTAGCTTCTCTCTCACATAATGATTATGCACTTCAATGTGCTTAGTCCAAGATTAGCAGCCAAATGTAGTGAGCTAGCACTATCTCCAAACATCATTGGGGTGTATGTATGTAGTCCCAAGTATGACTAGAGTAGCTTTAACCACAATGCCTCTTGTGTTGCATTTGCTAGATCCTTATATTTAGCTTTAGTTGAGGACAATGCTAGAGTTGGTTTTTTTCTATGACCATGAAAATAGCTCAGATGTTGCAAAAGATAAGTAGCGAGAGATGCTCCTCCTACCATCTTTTGAGCCAGCCCAATCTGCTTCAGAGTATAGATTGATATCCAAATCAGATGTAAATGGATAACAAAGCCCTTCATTTATGGTACTCTTCAAGTACTTTAAGATCCTTTTGGTCACTTCCGTGTGAGTTTTTTCTTGGTGTATGCATGAATGCACTCAATGTACTCAGCCCATAGCATATATCCAATCTTGTTTGGATTGCATAATTGAGACTCCCAACAAGACTTTGATAACTTGTAGTATCTTCAAGGAACTCTTCTTCATGAGCATTGCGTTTGTGATTCAATTCCATGGGTGTACCTACAATTTTTCCATTTTCTATCTTGAACTTGAATAGTATATCGTGGACATACTTTCTCTGTGTAATGAAAAAACCAAAATCTGTATAGACAATCTCTAAAAACTCTTTCTTGATTATATGGGTGGTGGTGTATGACCGTTCTTAGTCAAGAGTGATTTTTTTTGGTTAAGAAAGATACCTCAACTTGTATTCAAAAGTGATAGTAAAAGTGTAATTGATTAAAGTGTAAGTGGATAAATGACTGTTGCCGCTAACCATTCATGACGACTGCCTATTTTTGGGGATCCAATTCAAAACTAGTGGCATATTTGATCTACCCCTCTAATTTTGGGGCAATGAATCGGTGCATATTGAGTGAACGTGGGAAATTGGCAAGGTGCTCTTGGCCTATTGGAGCCTATAAAAGCAATGGACTAGTACTCATTGGGGATATACACAGATACACGTATGGGGCTTATTCCGGCATCTCTTTTGGGTCTCTTTTTGCACTCTGTGACTACAAGCCTATTGTAGGAAGTCACTCTGTGCTGAGGATACAGAGCGTGGGCTTCCGAGTGGAGGGATAATAGCACTAGAGTGTGAAGAAGTGGCTTGGTTTTGTCATTCATTGTCAGTCAGTGATATTTCTGTGCTTTTCCTCTTAGAGCAAGTCTCACATCTTTGTACTCACCAGTGCAAGTCGTCATTTACTTATGCTCGTTGTATTAGCACAGAACATCAACTTTTAGAGAATTCCTTTTTCCTACATTGTAATCATTTGCTTGAACTAAGGAGTCGTTTCATCCTTCACTATTCTCATTTGTCATTAATTTTCTTTCTGGGTGTCTACAATACCCTGTGTCTATTGTGATCGTGTGTGCTCACAAGAATGTCAAAGGGTATACTTCCCTAAGGAGAACCTCCCTTGAGTAGGTGAAGTACTTGAACAACATATTTCCTGCATTTGTTAAAAGTAGGCACCCCAATGCGTCGAGTACAATTTGGCATGCAGGGTGGGACTCTTACATTTCTATGAGAGGCTCTGAGCATAGAAATAGTCCTTTTCCATTACTTTTTGCCGATTGCATCTTGCAAGTAGGTACATCACCCATACTGGAGTAGATAAGGAGCCTCTTCATGTACAGAGGAGCCTTAAAAAATCAGCTTTACCTTCATATAGTGAATCTAGATCCCCTCTACCCTCTTTGAAGTTATCCATTGATTTGGGTGCGACACCACTGTCAATGGAAAAGCATAGGAGAACATTGGACTTCTCCTCAGATACGTGAGAGGAAACACCACTGGCAATGGAGAATTTCTCTCACTTACTCTCTAGACTCAATATCAAGTTTCCTACCTTTAAGGGACAAGCTTATGAGGATGCTAATGATCTTATGAGGAGATTCATCTCCCTATGCCGTGGACGAGGTGTGTAGAATAGAGAAGATGCAATGCTCGTTCTCGTCCCATCCACATTGGAAGGCCTTGCTGACAAATGGTACAGTCAACATGCAGAGGGCCATTTTGCTACATGGGAGGCTCTGAAGACAGGGTTCTCACAGACATTTCAACCAAGTGACTCGTTAGAAAGAGCTCTACATCAGCTAGAGAACCTAAGGCTAAAATTAGGCGAATCCTTTCATGAACTTCACACTAGACAAAAGCACTTGTTGCACGTCTGCCACATGGTCTAGGTGATATCTTGGTTAAAAAATGGATAGAAAAAGCTATGCCCAGGTCATCTCCGTAGAAGCTACGTGAGTCTCTTAGATTGGATGTAACCCTTAATGATTTTGTTGCAGCGGCATCATGCATTGAAGAAGCTAGACAACATTTTGAAGGGAATACACAACCAAATTATGCAGCAGAACTATACCCTATTGGGCAACTAAGCAAAGAACCGGAGACATTGAGAATGCAGCAAAATCCCCAAGAAGAGAAGGTCTTGTCCTCGCCGCCACGTCGCACTAATGATGAAGTAGCCCAACTTCATCGCGAGTTAGAAGTTGCGGACCACTCAGGATATAAGAAGACAGACTTGGTGTACAATATGTAACAATAGTGGACATTCCAATGCTAATTTTCCTAATAGGGTAAGTTGTCAATTTTGTGGAAAGGATGGCCATGAAGCTAGAGACTATTACTACCTCAAGGGTACAGAACAATGAGGTAACCCTCAAGCTCTGGATTCATATTATGCTAGTACTTTAAATGCACCTAATAGAGAGGAGAATCGACCAACGAAGCCTAGATACAATAGGCCATTGATGTGTTATTGCTGCGGTGACTATGGCCATATGGAAAATAGGTGTTCCCTTCTAGAAGATGCACCTCCTTGTTAGCATTGTCCAGAGGCTAAGGATCACTATACCAAAGATTGCCCAAGAAGTCACCCTGCTCCAATTCACATGATTAGAGTCTCCCCACAAGCAGAAGGTATGAACACTCAGTCTTATGCTGTTTCATCTTCTTCAATGCCCATGATGACCAGAGCCAGACAAGTGGTAGAAGTTTGTAGAGAGGAACAACAAGGAATCCATGATAAAGAGGAGGAAAAGAAGGTTGGGTGGAAGGGTCAAGTAGATATTGAAGGAGCTTATGAAAGGATGGCTACTTCTCTAAGGGACCAACCAAGTCATCTACAAGAAGACACATAGGTGGTAAATTTTGAGGAGATCTTGAAAGGTATTCATAAAAAGGTTAGTCTATATGAATTTATAAAGATGGATTTGAATAAGAAGTGACTTATTGAAGATTATACACTCTGCTCACTTGATCCAACCACCGAGTATAGATGCTTTCATGGTTGATTCTCCCCCTGCACCCCTAGCAAACTATCAAAGCTCAAGGTTATCTGTTTGTATAAAGGATAAAGCTCTTGCAGGTGTGATCATTAATGGAGGCTCTAGCATCAATTTGATGGCAGATTTCACAATGAAGAAACTGAATTTGAACCCCACCAAGATGGCACCATTCACAGTTACCTTAGCAGATCAACATCGAGTTGCGCCACTTGGCATTATCGAAAAGGTACTGATGATAGTATAGGGTTGTCACTTTGTTCTAGATTCTGTTGTTATTGCACTTCCATGGGAGACTTCTTACCCGTTACTCCTAGGAAGATCTTGGCTAAGGCAAGCAAAAGCTTTGCAAGATTGGGGGAAAAACAAACTATGGATTTCAGCAAACACGAATAGCCAGCTGCAACTACATTTGGAAGAAGGATTGCACTCACGAAAAACTACTAGGTATACTTTGGACACTCCGGTATTGCCCTCTTTACCCAAGAAGATGATAGATTATTGAATTGGATGATGGAAAGTACAGAGTGTTGCACGGTGAAAATCAATGAGATAGAGGAAGAAGTTGCAGATGAAGGAGTTGCAGAAAAAGGCCATGAAATTCACAAGGAATTAGAGAATGAGAGTTTGCACTTGAATACAAACATTGAAGGGGCAATGAATGTAAAAGTATTAGGGAAGGAAAGTTATGAGCATGAATGAAGAGAAGATCTCCCCTTTTGAGATATACCTCAAGGGTGGACCAGAGAACATATTGCAGAATATAAGCTAAATTCCACTCCTCCATACACTGGGGATTATTTCTCAAGTAAGACGAGTCCTGAAACACTTGTTCAAGAACTAGATCTAGGAGATGAAGAGAACCCTCAAGTAGTCCACTTGGCCTCTTGGCTATCGCATTATCCCCCTTTACTGCACAAGGTAACTTCTTTACTTTTTGCTTATAAAAATGTCTTCGCATGGTCTTACAAAGATCTAATAAGGATACCATAGGAGCTTGGATTACACCAAATACCCTTAGTTGAGGGAGCCACGCCTGCAATAAGTAGGCCGTATCGACTCAATCCAAAGTATGCAGAGGCGGTAAAGTTGGAAATTACAAAACGAGAAGAAGCAAGTCTAATTGTTCCAGTACAACATTCTAGGTGGCTTTCGTCTATGGTTATTGTACCCAAGAAAAATAGTAAGAAAATAAGAGTCTGTGTTGATTTTCGTGCCTTGAATAAGGTAACTGTTCAAGATGGATTTCCTCAGCCCTTCACAGTGCAAGTACTTGAGGAAGTAGCTAGACACACTTTGTATAGCTTCTTGGATGGTTTTAGTGGCTACAATCAGATAGTGATCCATCCTGATGATAGGGACAAAACAACCTTCATTAC